>LIHB01000007.1:9113-73424 GCA_001297265.1 Mycosphaerella arachidis
ACCCCGAAAACGTTGCTCGCAGGTCTGGTGAATAGCATCCTCAAGAAGACGTCGATTGTCACTTGATCGTCTGTACGGAGTTCCTCGTATGCATAGGACACCCTGTACGTATCGAGTAGAGAGTTGTGACCAAACGTGTTTGATTCACGCCTACGAAATCTATATCCTGTCACTGTTGTCGCCCTTTGCGCTAGGCGGCCCCGGCCTCGAGCCAGCGAATGCCACAACCGGCATTGACGTGACGCCGCTCAACAGCGCCAAACTCCAACTCAAAGTGATCCAGCCAGCACTTTGCTGCACAAAGCCGCCCCACAGGGGACCAACTGCCAGCCCGAGAGTGTACGATGCCCACCACAGCGCTTCACCCTGTGCCAGAATGCCTTTGTCGCCCCAAATTCCCGGCCTACGTTCAGCCATCTCGTGCACCACGTGGCTTACTTCGGCGCTGAACACAGCTATGGTTGTGCTAAGGAAGGAACCCAAGAGAACCAGTAACGCGGCCAGAAGGACCTTGTCCCGGAGCGTGTTCTCCTGAACAAATCTGAGGCAGACCAGAGTCGGCGTCGCGCTAAGAAATGCGATGGTCGCCACACCCTTCGCTCCAAAGCGGTCGGCGAGCATTCCAACCAAGGGACTCGCGAACGAGGGTGCGCAGAATGCGAGATACAGCAGTCCTGCGGCGGTGGATTTCCATCCAAAGGTCCTCGATGCGTGGATTGTAAGCGATGCATCAAACGAAGTCAGAATGGTCGCCTGCACAAACGCACCAAACAAGGCACAGACCAATCGAGGAGACCGGAACAATCGCAAGACCGGCAAAGCATGTGCTGGTTTGGAATTTTCTGTCGTGGGCGTGATCCTGGAACTTTCGATCAGAAAAAGTCGTAGTACCAGGTCAACAACGGATACAGCGAGAACCACTCCCCATACCGCGTAATGGCCGGCTCGCTCGAATATGATGCCTCCTAATATCGGCCCCACAAATACTGCCAGGCAAAGGCTGAGACTGGTGAAGCTGAGGAATCGCGCCAGTTGCTCTCGCGGTACGCGATCAATGATGAGTGCGAGGCTCGTAGACCATACTACGGCCGAGCCGATTCCATAGACAATCAGGGCGGTGATCCACAGCGCGATGTGTCGCCCGGCCATGATGAGAGAGATTCCAGTCCATTGGAGAAACACCGCTCCGACGAACAGAGGCTTTCTTCTGGAAGTATTGTCTCCCATCCAGCCCGCCACAGCTACTACAGTGTCAGCAGAATGCCATACAAAAGAATCGTGAAATGAACTTACGACTTGCCAGAACCGTGGCACCAGCAGTGACCGCAGGCAATACCGCTGCCCATTGTTGTACTGCCAATCTCGCGTCAGTCTTGAAAAGATTGGAGCTTTCAGAGGAGCAGACCTTGCGTGCGTGGGACATGAGCTACTTCTGGAAGGGCAAACGGTATGATGGGTGGTAGAACTGCATACATAAACACGTCCTAACATCTGTAGTGAGCACAGTTCTTCTGTAGGTGACTTGTGAACCGACACTGAAGCTTGCCACGCAGCAACATAGTAGCACGTATGTTGTCGAACTTCGAACACTACTCTCTGAGCCTTCAACGCCACCGATTCTCTGGTCGCCGGTTTTCTCTGTCGCTGGAAGAATTTCTGGTACTTGTTCAGTCATTGTAATACGCCACCCATGCAAAATGAGCAGTGTCGCAGTATCGATGTATATGCAAGTCCTGCATGAATACATCCATGTCCTTCTATGCCTGTTGATCGGTAAATGAAAATCCAATGTATGACGCTGGATTTTCCAAGCCGTTTAGAGCGAGATTGGCTTTGACACCAATGCAGGGCAGCCATACGCTTCTGTGACGGTTTGTCCTTCATCCCGGCTTCCACCTCGGTGCTCCTGTGCAATACCCTCTTCAGGCTGGTGCAGAGCCGATCGCCGCTGCGGTCTGCAAAGTAACCTTCTCAACGGTGGATGTATTGATCATCAGTATGACAACAGTTTTCTTGAAGGCGCCGAAGGCGTTATGTGTAGCGTGGGCATGTGCTGGGCCTTCGGCATATTTCATTGTAATTCGGACGAATCATCCCCTGGCCTGGTTGTGGCGAAGTGAAAGTCCATACTCTCGTCTTACACTCTTCGCGACGCCCTGGATACTGTATACCAAAACCTTCCTTCTAAACGTTCTGCTCTCGAATTGAAATCCTGAATGGCGCAACTTATTCTCCGGTTGCTTAGAAGGCTGGGGTATATATTGGACCATCAGTATTTGGACGCCAGAACGACAAGTGTGAGGTATCGTGCTTTCTCTCATGCACAACAAATTTGACGTAGTCTGACTTTTCTCCCAGAACTGTCACTTGGCCGAAAGAAAGGCATGAGGCCGACAAAGACCAATCCCACCTACATCCAGCAGTGGTCGAGTTCAAAGCCTTTGTTGAATCGAATCCACGGATCCGCATGCATTTCCGCCGAATGTGGCAAGACGCCGACAAACCCAGCGTTGATGGCCATACCGTGGTCCGCGACTTGGACCATATGTATGACCTCCTGAGCGATTTTGTACAGCAGCCTCCGCCATGGTCATCCGCAACAATGAAACTAGGATCGTCGGGCCTGCCGTTCACCGACATCTTTTACTATGCAGTTTTGACCCCAAGTGGCTACGCAGCTTTCAGCGACGCCCAGGTGACAAAAAATCTCAAGAAACTACTCATGGCCTGGTATCACTACCTGAGATCCCCAGCCAGCCGAATTGCATTCAAAACCTGGTTGAGCAGAGAGAGTGAATGTTTGAAACTTCTGACCCAAAGCGCTAATGCGCCTCTGGGAACGCAACACTCTTTCCATGAGCTTTTTCTCTGCGACGTCGACAAGAAGTACTACGGCTTCACATCATGGGACGATTTCTTCGTGCGGAGGTTCCGGCCACGGATCCGCCCGCTGTGCAAGGATCCGGATGCCATTATCAATGCGTGCGAGAGTACACCGCTGGCACTCGTGCACAATGTCAAGCTGCAGGACGAATTCTGGCTCAAGGGCGCCCCGTACTCTTTAGTCGACATGTTCAACGACGAGGGTATCGCTCGCCACTTCGAAGGTGGCACAGTGTACCAAGCATTCTTGAGCCAGTATTCGTATCATCGATGGCACGCGCCAGTCTCGGGAAGAGTGAAGCAATGCTATCGAATCGATGGCACTTACTTCTTGGTGCCTCGTTTGGTGGAACAGTATTCTCCAGTGGAGACGGGACACTTGGATGTGGAGAGGTGTCAAGTCGCTTTGAGCTGTATGTGTTCGCGAGCGATAATTGTCATCGAAGCAGACGATCCCAGGATAGGTACGGTGGCATTCATTGCAGTTGGCCTGCATGAAGTGAGCACTACGGAGGTTAGCATTCGACGAGGTCAGAGGGTCAGAAGGGGTCAGGAAATCGGCATGTTCCACTATGGGGGGAGCACACATTGCCTGGTGTTCCAGAAGGGAGTCACATTGTCTGGGTTTAACATGAGGTCAGATGTGAATGTGCCCGTGAAAGCAGCTTTGGCGAAGATAGTCCCAAATAACGAGAAAATATCATAAGAACGTAGTGTGGCGAGTGTGGTCCCCAAGCTAGATCAGACCCCTGGATCGAACTATGACTGTTTGAGACGTATATCACCAGAAGAGCGAGATAATCTTGAAACACCACAGAAATCTTCCGAACGAGGACATCGCCTGCGCCACACTTCCTCCTGCATTCCATGTCAACAAATCCTCTTCATGCAAATGATATTGAGCTCATCACCATGACTACACCTGAAGGAGCCGCGGCAGCAGCCGGCAGCAACATAAACGAACGCGCGCAGACCGGCTTCGCCAAATCTGCAGCATACGACACGCATCGGCCAACATATTCACCAACGATTGTGCAGCTCTTGCTTGAGAATGTTGGGGTGGCCGGCAAGAAACATGCGCGTATCGTCGACCTCGCTGCGGGCACTGGGAAGTTCACAGAAGCGCTCGCAGCGAGAGACGAAGAGTATGAGATCATTGCAGTTGAGCCTCATGCCGATATGAGAAAGGTGCTCGCCGGGAAGAGGTTGCCTCGAGTAACAGTCATCAATGGTACTGGAGAGAAAATGCACGCTGTAGAGGATGGGAGTGTAGATGCCGTGATTGTTGCGCAGGTAGGTTCTCAGCTTTCTGGGTTCCATTGTTTTTCTTGACTGTCAACACTCTCTTGCACGGGAATGTACGGACGATACACTCTCCATGGCAACGAGCTAAGAGCTCGAAACAGGGCTTCCATTGGTTCAGTAACATGACCGCACTGAAAGAGATTTATCGTGTACTCGCCAGGCACTCCGCGCTGGGACTTGTGTGGAACGTAGAAGACTACAACAATGCTCGCGATCACAAGGCGACAACTTCATGGGAGGCGAAGCTTCATGATTTGACCTGGAAGGTATCCGAAGAAGTCGGCGATGAGGAGCCACGGTTCCGTCATCTGCAATGGCGGAAGATCTTTGATGAACAGGTAAAGAAGACGCCGCTGTCGCTAATCATCGCGAGTGATGACCAGCTGTTCTCGTTGCCGATCGCTGAGGAGCAGGAGCCGTTTGAGGTGGCGCTGAGTGTGGACGGGCTGTGGGAGAGGTATAGCACGCTTGGGCATATTGCAGCGCTGGAAGGTGAGCATCGTGAGCGAGTGCATAAGACGTTCATGGGGACCGTTTCAGCGCCGGAGGTAGAGAAGAACGGGAACGGAGAGGTCCTTATCCATGGCAATACGTATGCTGTGTGGACTACAAAGATCCCGAGTGAGGCTCGTACTGGCAGCGATGCCTTGAACGATGTGGAGCGACGTGATGAGTAATTGTCGAAGCACAACTCAATCCATGGACACAGTCCCAAGCTCGTACGTGGACCAGCATGAGAGGAGAGAAGTGACAGTTGAAGACAATACACATGCTTTCTGTACTACGAAGATGCTGCAGGAGGACTCCACTGGCAACGGCGTCCTGGATGATGTCGAGCGACAAAGAAAGTGACCTTCGAAACACGACTCGTCATATCATACGCCGAATGGATCGCGCTGTCCTTCCAATCGGTCCAGAGCGCAACCGCACTGAAGCCTTTCCACACTTCCGTTACGGGAACCCTGGTGACGTTGCAGACTGTCCATTTGTCCCGATTCCATGGGCGCACGGCTGAAAATGTGGATACTGGAATCGCGGCGCTCTCAAAAATCCAGTTCTGAATTCGCTGGTAGTCAAAGCGACACCCCGTGTGATGCCCTTTAGGATCTTGCCGAAGGCATCGACAGTGAGATCTCTTTTCGATTTTGCAGTTTTCGAAAGCGTAGGCGAAGCCGAGACGGCGGCAGTGGTCTCTCAATTTCTTTTTCGCTTGAGTCCGTTGGTGCGAAGCCTCCTATGCCGACGCCGAGTCCGCTGAGATGTACATTACTGATATTGAATCAGTACACAGCGTGACGGGCCAAACCGCTGAATTGCAGACTGACCATTGTTGCCACGCACAAATGCGTCTCCGTAATTCCTCCTAAGCTTGCCTTCGACGTATTCTTTCGTATCTTCGAGTGCAATGTTCATGTACCCGTCAACCGATTGAAGCTCGCCTGCCTGTAATGTCAGATATGTATCGTGTGAGTAGATATTTGAGATCCAACCTTTGTAGACAACACCCGAGTTCAGCTTGACCGTGACTGGAGCGCCAATAATCTCGCTGAGGAAGCCGCTTGGGTCACGGGCGTCGCCATCGGCACCATTGGGCGCATTCTCTGGTTCCGCGCTCATGTCGTCGTTTGTGCTGGTGGAAATCGTGCGTGTGAAGATCCGACGTTAAAGAATGCGTAGTGCTATTTGCTGGAGGGAGCTGTGTTGGTGACAGCGACTCGGGCAAAAAAGTCTCGAGCCGGCAGCGGCAAAATTCTTCTTCCAACAGGTTAAGCATGATCAAGAACCACAACATTTTATGGAAGCAACGCCGTTCATCGTGAGACAGAAGTGACCAGACTGCAAGATGAAGCTCCTCACCCTAAACTTCCTCACATGCGCTCGCAAGACCTGCAAATCGTCACCTGCAGCATTTCCACTCCACCCGAAAGAGGCAGAATTGGAGCAAATCGAGGTTGACCTGAACCCGCTCTTCATTAAGAATATGCTCCCGAGGTTGGACTGGGCAGCGATCAAGACTCTAAATCAAGAGGTACACGCACGATAATCATCATTCTACGAAGTGGTACTAATGTCACAGCAGCTTGGCCTGCCGAGTCTACCAGACGAGACACCAGCAGCTGAAGAACTCGCCGCTGAAGATGGAGAGCCATCACAGACTCTGAAAGACTTACACACACTGCTCATGGAGACGAGCATTGCCAGTGGAAAGCTTGCGTGTGGGAACTGCGGCCATGAGTATGCGGTGAAGGAGGGGATTGCCAACTTTTTGCTGCCGAGTCATATGGTCTGAAGCACTGTCTGAAGAACCTGCACACGAAGCGAGATCATAACCTCACCGGACCAACATGATCTCTGGATTTCTGGAGGGCTCACTCGAGATGATCCAAACAATTCCAGAAGATACTGCGATGAACGAAACGCCGGCAGCCGCTGTCTTCACTGTCGCTCAGTCGGAGACATAGGAGTCAGCGCTGCCAATCTGCACTATCGTCGACACACACCGATACCTTTTGACGCTTGTGAACGCAGCTCAAGAACGATGAACTGAACACCGGACACGCTCGGCTCGGACACCACATAGAATAGCCTCAGGGGCGAATGCAGAAGACTGCCTTATTCGGTCAAGGCGCGAAGATCACTCGAACAACCTTTCAGGTGGGTATCTAAGGAGGGTATAAAACACCAAACAGCTTCTCTCGCCCGCAATATCACTCTTTCACATCGCAACTTAGATCAGATCTTCGCCAACTCGCCTTCCGCATCCGCGGACTCTTCACTCTGCTTGTTGACTGGAGCAGAACTCTCCTCGCTCCATCTCTTCAGATCTAGATTCAGGCTCTTGAACAAGCCTTTCACGTACCATCGTAATGGGCTCCCAGGCCAGAAAACGAAGCTCATGGCACCATTGTACGTCTCCGTCTGTCGGAAGAGAGTCTTGGTGCCTTCCGAGCCGGGACCGTCAAGAAACTCGAAGGTATGCTGCGTCTTTATGCCGGAGACTTTGGCAGCCCAAGACAACTATCGAAACAGTCAGCCACGACGTAAGACAGATCTGGCGTCTCCTGGCATCCCGAGCTTCAATACGTACCTGCTCAGGCGTGTTGGAGCTGATCGTGGGTTTATGGTGGCCGAGAGCACTATCCATGTGTGCTGTCCAGCCAGGTTCGGCGAGATGGGCGGGCTGAGGCACTTTGCTGTTTGGGCGGGTTACAGCCACAGAGTGGAGGAATTTGTTCTTGCGAGCAGGGAGAACTTCGAAGTCGAGAAACTGTTTGCGTGTGAGTTATGGCAGACACGATGACAAGCGTAGCACGCGACTTACGGTTGCACGCACCTTCTCAGGCGGTGCGTTGATTGTGGTTTGCACAACGATTGCAGGCATGGTGCGATCAGTCTGTGAGTTTGTGCGAGCTGAATATCTGAGAAAAGTGGCTCACAAGGAAGACTGGAGGATGATATATCTACATGGTTGCGAGATGGCTCATGCTTTTGTGGTGCTGACGCGGTTCGCAGGCTGTCAGCTGGAAGTCGGCGGATGTTGATGACATATGTGTACATGCGGAAGGATGCTTTATGCTTTGCGGGCCACGTGACGAAGTAGTACCGTATTATCATTGGAGCCACATGGTACATGGTAATACGCAGCCGCGAACTTATGGTGTACCATCGTGTCGACGGCGTTGCTGTCACACGTTCATGGAACAGCTATTCACGGATGTCCAGGCCCTCACAACCAACGACAGCACCACGATGGTAAAGAGTATACCACATGGGCTAACAAGCAATGGCTACTATACACTTGATCGAGCACTGATAGCTGCTGGGATACCAAAAGTGCATCACCTGAGGCCACTATTCACGAAGCGACATGAGGGATTGGCGCACGCCAGAAGAGAGTTGCCACCACTCCGACTGCGATAATACCAGCGTGAATATGGCAGCATGGCACTGGCAATCAGCAACAGATACCCCAAAAGCACTTGATCTTGTTTTAATTCTTCTGACCACCAACCTCTACAACCCTTCGCCTCGATTCATTTCTCCTGAATTACTCACTCCGAACTGCAACTGCGATCCATCAACGGCTTCAAATAACAACCCGAGACGTTGCCACGATGTCCGACGGCCCTCGCGAGCACCACTCTCATATCCACCTACCGCCTGGCGTGGGCTACGATCCTCGTTTCATGGGCGGTCCGCATAACTACGCCTCGCACATTGAGCTGCCACCAGGCTTGGGCTACGGTCCTCGTCTGACGGGCGACAACTTGCGCCACTACTACCACTCGCACATTCAATTGCCACCCTGTGTGGGGTTCGGTTCTCGTTTCATGGGCGGCCCACTCAACTACACCTCACATGTCGGCATGCCACCGAATACAGCCTTCGGTGGTCACGCAGGTGCGGCCGCTCACACACCCCGCCCCGAGACGTCCAGTGGACGATCCGAGCGTATTTTCCGGAGTCTACGCGAGCGTCAAGCCTATCAACACCGGGAGCGCCACCAAGAACGCCGCGCGATGGAACTCTTCGACACTGAAGACGCATCGGATACAGACTCCGAAGCCTCCGGCCTTGATTTTGACGGCCGAAAGGTGAACCACACGGTGGGCTGGTGGAAAAAGTGGCCTGGCATCACATCGCAGCAATGCAATGAGGTCCGGGACTACGTTCTCAGTCTCCATGATGTAGATTTCATCCCCTGGGCTGCGAAGATGCTTGAGAGAGGCGAACGCTTCCCTAACGACGATGCCCTGAGCAGCGTTCGTGATTTACGAAGGAATTGGTGCCAGCATGTCGAGGCAAGAGCCCCGGCCTGGGGCTCTGAGGTTCACTCACGTCAGCAGGAGGCAGACGCCGCTCAGGCAGACCCATCTAAGGCGCGTGCTGAGAGTCTAGCGACTGAGGTCAGCAGTCCGACCGTGATCAGCGCTCATCTATCCACGCCAGAGAGCAGGGTAGCGACTGTTGTCGATGGCAGCCATGATGGCAACTCGCAGCAGGACTAAGTATGCGAATGCTTCCATATCATGGCTGCTTCAAGCTTCAACCGGAATTCTAACGATGGGCGAGTATTGAGCGTATTAGTGTTGACTTTGGGGTTGCCTCGGGAGTTTTTGGCATTCGAACGTAGTCGTATTGTCAGATCTATGCAATTGCGATCATGAATCTTGTTGTATGTGTCATCTGCATGGTTATGACCACCGCTTGCACGTATTGAACTAGAAATCGATCACCCCTGAGTCCCCTAACTCACCACCCTGTCAAGATCAGATGTGACAAACTTTCATTGCGATCGTTTATCCTCTTACAACCCGTTCTTTCATGAAAAAAGATAACTAGTGTGGCGATCGCTCATCCTTGGCAGTATAGTACAGTTTTGTCGCGACAAGTATCACTTTCCACTCTGGCGAGCAGCGCTCGAGCCATCGAACGTCGTTCTTAACGATGAACTTGAGGTATGGAATCATGGATCGACGCTCTCCAGGCGGGCCACTATGCCACAATCTCATCGTCGTCGCCACAAGAACACTGGCGTGAACGATGCTCCCTTCAGCGGCAAATCGACGAAAATTCTCTTCAAAGTCTTTCCTCTCCTAGGTCCCCTCCGCGACCCAACTTCCACACATACTGAAAGAACCGATACCCACTCCGCCAAACAAACACACAAACTACTCATCACCATGGCCATCACTTTCGGCACCCCAGTCGCTCTCCACCACTTCCCACGTCTCCCATTCGACGTCTTCAACAGCTTCATGCCCGCCGCCGCTATGTAGCGAGAGCACCACCACGCCGCCGCCCTCGTAGGCGCAGCAGCTCCTGGAGCGTGATACATCCCAGCGCACCTTGCATGCCGCTCAGGCTACTCGCCTTTGCCTGGTGTATACCTTGTATTCTTTCGAGGTCGCCAGGAGGACTACGATAGCTCTGAGGACTCCAGCTCCGACTACAAGTCTACTTCAGACTCAAACTCAGACTCAGATGCACGGACTCTCATCAACTCCATCGCCGCCTCACCAACATCCTTCTACCGCGAGCCCACCATTACATCCCCTCTCCTCTGACATTCCGTACGTCCTGCGCCTCCATGTTCAGCACGCCGAGACCGAGAAGGACTTCGCTCGCTGTTGGGGAAGAATTATGTGCCTAGAACCAATGCAGCGTGAACAATTTGATGCGATTGCCCACTCTGAGGCAGTGGCAGCGTGGTAAGATCCCGAAGCTCATAATACTGGCGCGTCCGGGACCAATAGCAGTGCTTCACAGCTCTCGGCGCAGGTGCCGTTGCCTGCCTTGACCACTTCTGAGGCTGCGAGGGTTTCGATTGCGAGTGCATCGAGCCCGTTGGCCGCCAGCGAATCTACTGCTACCCAGTCGCCTTCGCGCAGTGTTTGCACAGTGTCGTCCGTGGAGAGCAAGACGGGACAGTGACGATGACGATGATGTTGTCTCGCTGAGTGAATGCTCTTTTGACAGCGATTGATCGCTCTCCCAGCACAAAGCGAGGCGGGTCCCATTCATTTCGCGAGATGTATTCGCTTTTCATGCGAACGAGGCGTCGCTCTGGGATCTAGTCGGTAGTGTTTCTAGTTCTCTGTCAGGAGTCATTTCTATTCGCAGTGTTCTCGAACGCTAGCTTCGTTCCCGATGCGATGCCCTGATATGGGCACTTGATGACGGTCTGTGTATTCTGTTCGCTGTATGGGTATCATTGCAAGGAGAAAGTATGTACGAAGCCACCGATACATCAGCTCCTAAAGGTCCAGCAACTCCACATCCTCGTCGTCAAGCTCACCGAAATCCTCGCTCTCGTCATTGCCTTCGCGATCCGACAGCGTCTCCGGCGGGATGACCTCGACATAGTCTATCGCGTTGTGATACTCCTCACTGTCACTTTCGACCTTCATATCCAGCATCTGCTCATCAGCGTCATCACCTACAAGCTCCTCGAGCTTGATGCCTCCGAATGTCTTCTCCATGAAATCATGCACAGTCTGATCAGGCAGGAGCATCGACTTTGGTGGCAGCGACTGTATCAGAATATTCCTTAGCGATCGTGCTCTTGACATCGCCACGTAGGCTTGTCCCGGGGCAAAGCACTTGTCCAAGCTTGTGACCACGTTGTCCAGCGTCATGCCCTGTGATTTGTGGATGGAGAGAGCCCAGCCAGCGATGAGGGGAATCTGCGTACGTGACAGCAGACTGTACGGCTCTTCCCTGCCGAGCTCGGTGATGCAGCAGTCTGCGTAGATTGGCATCTCTCGTCCATCCTTGAAACGCACAATAGGCCAGAGTTTGCCTTCGGCTTGGTCCTTGAAGTAGCGGATTTGGGTCTCGCTGTAGCGACGGTGTACACCAGTGATGAGCTCCTCTCCATTATTGGACTGATCTTTGTTGTTATTCTTCGCGCGATGCATGGTATCATCGTCCATGGCTGTGAAGCCAACGACCTTTCCGGTGCTGCCATTGACAAGTTTGTCCTTGGTACTGATGTTGCGGGTCAGGATGACAAGCATTCCCTCTTTTAGTTCCAGGTTGTCCTGATAACGGTGCCTGAACAACGCTTGCAGTGGAGCAGTTGTCATACCGTCAGGTCGCGAAGCGTCCACGAATTCTGGATGTTGCCTCACCCAGGTCAGGTCGTCCACACATGTGTAAGTATAAGAGGGCGTGTAGAGCGCTTCCATATGAGCATGGTTGATGGCGTCAGCCTCTTGCTTGAGCGGGCACAGCTTGACAGCTTCGTCAAAGACAACATCATTTTGATGATCCAACAGTTCCCTTTCCTGCTCCGACGTCCAATCCACTCCTTTACGCATCTTGTGGAGGAGCTTCGTAAAGTGCCCATCCGATTGTCGATGGACTCGCAGCAGCTCAACATTGGCGAAGTCGCAAGCTGCCCAAGCCGGACTAGCGAATGCGTACTTGTCTTCATCTCGAAACTCGCCGTGCTCCTTACACCTGTAGACGTCTGCTTTTTTGTTATTGGAGCCTTCAAGTGTTTCGCCACATCTTAGACATGTCTCGAATGGCAAGACAGGAGGCAGTTGATAGAAGTCGCCGGTAATGATCATCTGCATATCCCCGAAAGGAGGACGGTCCGATTGTGCTCGCTGAAGAGCTTCCTGTAAGATATACGATAGTCGACTGAGCATGTCACTCTCAACCATACTGATCTCGTCGATGATCAAGACGTCAACTTTGCAGAAGCGCCGATAATTCTTTGGCATCTTTGCAGCCTTGCTGAGCTCTTTTGGTGAAGCTTTAGCCAACTTCACAGTCCAACCTGCAAAGCTGTGTATGGTTGACCCATAAACTTGTAGTGCTGCCATGCCAGTAGGAGCAACGACTTGAGGCGATAGTCCGCTCTTGTTGAGATAGCGCACGATGGCCTCGAGTACACGAGACTTACCCGTCCCAGCTGCGCCGGTGAAGAAGACGTTGCGACCTTGGGCAGCGAGCTTCAGCACTTCATTTTGCTCTTCAGACAGGCTGTATTCCGTGACCGTTTCAGTAAGCCTACTAAACGTCTCGTCCGAGTCGAAACACTCCTGACACACTCTGCATTTCTCAACAGGAGGACGCTCGCCACACGCCCTGCAGATGAGGTGGTTCCGGGTGTAGTGACGCGATCTGTTGGTCACCTTGAACTTCTTGGCCGCAGGCGTAGTATCGACAGGCCCAGTCAGTGAATCGGCTGGCAGTTCGGGCTCCGTGACTTGGCACTGCCCTCCACACCCATAATCGCAAGAAGTCGAATCATGGTTCATGTATTTGACCGCGGCAGCAACATGTTCACCGAGTCTCTCTCTGGAGATCTTCTTACCAGTGCCTTGAGGAAACGACCTGTGAAGACTGTCTGTCACACCTCTGACCTGTGCCTCAGCACCATCTGGGCCTGAGTACTCGAAGTAGAAGCCAGGCTTGACGCCTTTCAAGACGCAGTATATCTTCTTGCACGACTGTGGCACTTCAGAAGCGCTCAACTTCCAGGGAGGCTTTATCTTAATCTCTGCGCTGTCGTTGGCGTAGCCGCGCTTCTTGGCGAGTTCTTCGTTGCGAGCTCGACGAAGTTCGGGATGGGTCCGGTAGCAGGTTTCCTCGAGGTGACCCTTTCTGCCACATTGAATAAATTCTAAGGGTGCACGTGCTTCTGAAAGCCCTGGCGAAAAGCCACGCCGCCTGTCTGGAGCAGATCTTGACTTGTGCTGGACCTCGAATGATCCGCTTGGCGCTGTTCTCAAGTCCGACCACCCGCGCGCTGAGATGTTCGTTGACATGGACTTCCCTGCTGCATTGGGATCGCGTTTACTCTTGACGAACGCGTTCGCATTCACGGCCTGGAAAGCATCCTCGCCTGAGCCCGAGTCTGCTCGTGCATGGAAGTTGTTTGGGCATTTCTGTGGCCCGACTACATTGTCCCTAGTCTGGCCAAGGACATTCGTCATCTTGCTGTCCGTTGCGGCGGTCTGCTGGTCTCATACTGGGTCGGGTGAGGTTGAAGAATGAGCATACATTTCCTTGCTGCTGTCGTCGAAATCGAAGTCAATGCAGGCGCCGGATGACTTTTAGCCGACGGACCAGGATCTCAGCCGGAAATAGCCGATATCTTCCGCGGCGATCTCCAACATTCAATGGCAGTGGATGAGCATCAGTCCATGTGGCAAAGACAGCGTCAGCCATGGCGTCGTCGATGTGCCTGCGATGCCTCAAGCGCTCTCTGGTCGAAGTCGAGACATCTCTCCCCGACAATGCCATCCAACGCGCCGCCTTCTCGACCTCGTCGCCCCTGTCCGCTCAACCCCTCAAGAAGAAGGCCGTCGTCGCGAAGCCAGCAGCAGCAACAGGACGAACACTGCGTTTGACGAAGAATACGCGTACAGCAACAACGAGGCCGCCGGCGATTGGAGAGCGAAAGGCGATCAGGAAACGAGTCGTGCTCAGCAACACCAACGCCTTAGAAGTGGCCGGTCTGCAAGACTTGCCCAGCCAATACGCGCAGATTCAGGCGGCTGAGGGGAAAGTGCTGGGCCTTCCAAACGATACTGTAGATGCCTTGCGAGCACTGGAAGCCTTCAAGCCGACGCAAGGATGGAATCTCTTCAGACGGCCGGCCAGCTTGATCAGGAAGGAGACTGTAGAGCTGGCTGGCGACATCGAATGGGTAGCGGAGGACAGCGGGGGCAGAGTGGTGCGCAAAGTGCTCTTTGGTGAGCGTGGCAGTGGCAAGAGCGTGTTGCAGCTCCAAGCACTCGCGATTGCCCAGCTCAAGAAATGGATCGTCGTGCACATACCAGAGGCCAAGGACCTGACAAATGCGCATACTTCGTACCAGCCTATCAAGACACCCGACGGCACCCTCTACGAACAGCCACACTACACGGCGAACCTGCTGGAGAATCTGGGCAAGGCGAACCTGGAGGTCCTCAGCAAGATGTCCGTGTCGCAGCAACACAATCTGCCAATTCAGATCCAACCCAAGACCTCGCTCGCACGGTTGGCCGAAATTGGTGCAGGGGAACCAGACCTGGCATGGCCCATCTGGCAAGCACTCTGGAGCGAGCTGTTGGCTCCATCGCAAGAAGGTCAAGGTCTGAAGCGACCACCGGTCATGTTCACCTGCGATGCTGTTGACCACATCATGCGCCTGTCAGCCTACCTCAATCCAGAGACCGAACCGATCCACGCTCACGAGCTCACTTTGGTGAAGCACTTCATCTCACTCCTGTCTGGCACGACCCAAATGCCAAACGGAGGCATGATCCTCGCGGCTACATCCCAGTCAAATCGTGCCGCTGCTCAGACCCTCGACACTACACTCGCCATAAATGAACACATACAGACGTTACAGCGGATGGACCTAGCTTTCGACCAGCCTCAGAAGGAGATAGAGAAAGCGCACAAACAGCATGAGAAGCGCGTTGAAGAGATACATCGTGAGAGTCGTGGGAAGCAGAAGTACGAGGAAGCGCAAGCAAGTCAAGAAAAAATCAAGCAAGAGCGGAGGAAGTACCAGGAAACGGTCGCTTACTGGAAACGGTTGAGAATGCCGGAATGGGATCCATACGTCTCCTACGACAAGTGGGTCCAGGAAGCAATGCAGACTGTTGGTGTACACAAAGTGGAAGGCTTGAGCAAAGAAGAGGCTCGCGGCATCATGGAATACTACGCTCACTCTGGCATGTTGCGCAGTACTGTGACTGACGGCCTAGTGAGTGAGAAGTGGACATTGGCTGGCGGAGGCATCATTGGACAGATCGAGCACGGCACTGTGCGAGCTCGCTTCTAGATTGTTACCAGTAGAGATATGTACAACGAATGTAACATGCCATACACGGCCGCATCCTTGGGGTCGAAGCCAGTTGTCAAAAGCTTGAACCACTGAGGAACTGCGAAGGACAATAAGGCAAACCGATTTCTGATCGCATCCTATCTCTATGGCCATCTCGCCGGCCTACATTCCCCAACGCTACGATGCTTAGATAACCTTAGGCTAAAGACCGAGACTCTTCCGCGACCACGGCTCGAATAGCGGTCAAGAAGGACGGGAAAGGTCGAGGCGAGCTATGAGCTTTACTTCCAGATGCAAGATGCGCTAATGGCTTGGTAACTCCAACATGAGTGCCCTGTATCTACTTCTTGTCAACCCTCTTTGCAAACCTTTTCTGAATAATCTTCGCTACTGCATCACTGAAAACACCGTCCGTCCTCACCCTCCTCCTTTTCCCCGTCTATCGTGTCCACATCCATAGCATCCACCGGCACTCTCGCATCAGACTGATCCACCGCAGGCCTAGCAGTATCGCCAGCTCCCGCTGCTTCGCTATAGCATCCACCGTGACCCCAACTACCCCTTCTATCACGCTTAGTGTCACCTCTAACACCTCGCCACGCTTTCTTTCGCAGGAAGGCGTGCATATTTCAGAACGGGAGGATGTTGAAATAGTACTCGACATAGTCCGCCAGTTGGTCTGGAGGACTTTGGCTGAAGAAGTGTTCGAGCGGGTCTTGCAGTGCACCTTGAACGGCGGACTGGAAGTTGTAGATGTTGCCGTCGGCGTAGGTACCGAACAGCTCAGTCTCAATCGTAATCGAAAGGATCGAACCATCCAGCGATATTTGGTCGCATATCATCTCACGCTGTCCTCGTACCATCCAGCATCGACATTCGAACCGACATGCTTGGCCGCAATCAAGACAGACGCCGTGCAGCACGAAGGCAGGAAGTCCGAGATAGAATCCAAGATGATACTAGCGATCAATCTGCTGTGAAGCGGACATACCAACGTCTTTTTCGAGTCATTGGGAACCGAGGTTCAAAGGGTGGCGGCAAGAGAGACAGAAGCATCACCAAGAATATCGGTGGTTTCCTGGCTAGTGTGATGGGAAGACGCCCACGAGGAAGGCCTTCCAATGGTCGTCACAGTCATCATGGTCAGCCGACGGTCCAGTCGGCAGTACCGACAAGAGAGCAATCGAGTCCCGCTCCACGAAGCTGGGCCTGATGAGGACTAATTGGAAGTGGCCAGAACATATATCTGGAGGTACCGTCAGTCTGCTTGAACACGGAGCAAAGCTGTAGAATGTAAAACATAGCACTGTACTCATCTGGTCGTCCTCTACAACTACTGGTGACTTCGTTTAGAGAAGGGAAAGATCGCGCTGGTCGATCCTTGCTCCCATGGCCAGATGATGTCCTCTTCACTTAAATTGCCTGTGCTGCGGCGATGCGTGAAGGCTAACGCCGTCGTGTATATATCTTGGAGTGGAGGTTGATATTTGACGTTTGTGTTCCTTCGGCTTCCAGTGTTGTCGATTGCAGGGTCCAACGGGCGGCGCCATCCCGCCCCGAATTCGACGGGGATGCTGCACTTCTTTGCTGTGGTGAATCGCAGCCACGACAACTACGCAACACGCACCACAACCTGACACGTTCACCACCGTTCAACCTCTGCCAATCTCTTTCTCGACAAATAGACACTCCCTTCCCCCCTGTTCGACTCAAACCACACGATAGCAACCATGGATCAGATCAAGAAGGTAGGCTTGACCGCTCACCCTGCCTGCCCCTCCACCCTGTATTGAAACACCCATGTGTTTGTTTCTGAAAGCATATATCGCCCGCTGCGAAACAACCACCAGCTTCTCGATTGCTGCCAGACCCGTCATGCTACTCCCTAGCAGCTCGCTGACACTATGCTGTTGACAGCGTATGAATGCCCTCCGCATCGAGGCCGACGAGTCAGCAGCCAAGGTCGAGGAGCTCTCCAACAAGGTCAAGACACTTGAGCAAGAGAACCTGTCCAAGGAACAAGAGATCACCTCCCTCCAACACAAGAACAGCATGCTCGAGCAAGAGGTCGAGAAGCTCGAGAAAATGCACGGTGACGCTAAGGCCGCGGCGGACGAGAGCGCGCAACATGGCTCCGCGAACGACGCACTACAGAGGAAGCTGCAGCTTCTTGAGGAGGAGGCAGAGGAGAATGATAAGCAATTGAGGGAAACGAACGAGAAGTCAGTAGCCCTGAGACCGGACAAAGCCATAATGCTATTAAAGCCCAGCGGGCTGCAGAAGATGGTCGATGCTGACAATGTGGAACTGTACAGGCTTCGCCAAACCGATGTCAAGGCTGGTCACTACGAGCGTAAAGTCCAGGCCCTCGAGGCATCGCGCGACCAGTGGGAGACGAAATACGAGGAGATGGCCAAGAAATACGCCGACACCAAGAAGGAGCTGGACGATTTTGTTGCTGAGATTGGTAACATCTGAGCGACCTGCGCTGCAACACGACCTATGCATGGCCTCCTACGAAGTGCTAATGTGCGTGCCTAATCTCAAGAGTGCTACGCGATCGAGCTATCGGAACCTTCGGCGGTGAACTTCTCGAAGCCGCTGAACAGGCAGATGCTTTAGTCGGGACGCCGAAGTGTGATTAAGCATGGTTATGGATGGAGTCGATACCGCTTGCTGCTGTTTGGCATCACCAGGCTTGCCGAGAAGGGGACCCCATGCACAGAAGTAGCGCGGTTGGGACGTTCTCACATAGCATGCACAATGCCCATCCTTTGAAAGATCATCAGAACGACTCATCACCACGACCATTCCAGGGCACAGAGCTGCCCTGAAGATTGGCATCCAACACCTACCGCATGTCTACATGCACCGCGAGACAGGACTACCTTATCAACCCTCCCTCCGGGCTTTCGCGAACTTCTTATTCTGTGAATGCTGCTTCTTCCTAGTAACTGCCCTCTCCGCCTTGCTCTCATACCTAAACTTCTTCTTCTTAACCTTGGACTTGTCATCCCAAGGCCGCTTCTTCTGCGGCTTCTTGTCTGCCTCCTCTTCCGCCGCATACTTTGCCTTTTCTGCTTCCTTGTCGACCTCTTCCTCTTCCTCACCTCCCATCGCTTCGACTGTGACGGTGGTGTATTTGTCTTCGTCGATGTATTCTGCGTCATCCGGGAGTTGCTCCTCCTCGGTTGGTATAGCTGCTGGTGCTGACTCGGTGGCTGTTGTGGACGACTCGCCAAATCCCTCGAACTCATCGTCATCCTCCCCCTCGCCATTCAGGATTGCATTCTGTTTTCGGAGTTCATCGTTGACGGCTGCGACGTGGGATTCGAGATCTTCTTTTCGTTGTTCTCGTAACTATACAGACTTAGCTTCCTGCTCGGGTTTGAAGCTTTCTGAGAATGCATCGCCTTACCTGTTTTCTTTCGCGCACTTTCTCCTCCTTTTCCCGCTTGATCGCTGCTTGCTTTGCTGCTTCTTTGCGGGCTGTCTTGCGCTTGGAGAAGCCGGTGAGGTATTCGTCGCGGGCTGAGTTGTCGAATTTGAGTTCTTCGACAGGGCGATCGACCAGCTTGCGTTTCTTAGTGAAGGGAGCCATTGTGAGGGGCTGGGTGTGTTGGATGGAGGGGTGGGAAAGGTTGTCGCGAAATTTACCTTTGTAGAGAGAGAGTTAGTTGCGCTCGGGGATCTTTCGGATCTTACCGAGAGTGAGCTTCATCATTGAGCATCTGAGCAGGCGACGATGTTTCGGTAGCACATATACACGCAATCAACCACGATGAAGAACTCGATACTTCCACTTCTCCTCGCTGCAAGGACTGCATATGGTCTGCGCGATGCGAGTCCCTTCTTCTTGCTCTCCACTGAGCCGTACGATACCCCATCATCACAATCATATACATCACAGCTAACACACCACAATCCAGCATCGACCCAAGCTCCCTCCACTCCCAACAACTGACCACCTCCTCTTCCCTCGAAGACTCCCTCATTGCTTCGATCCCCTGCGATGTCTCCCGCCACATCTTCCTTGAGCAAGCCGGCGTTCGTTCCCATGACCTCACAAAGAACAGCATGCCACACATGCAAAGACGAACATCCGACAGCAAGAACTACAAAAGCGTCGTAGAGATCCCCGAAGTCATGGGCGAAGTCGACGTCAGACGGATCGCCTCCGCAGTCCGTGAACGATGTAACCGCGATCAGGCGGGCGAGGAGGTCATCTTGCGATTCCAGACTTTAGTGGGCGAGGAGAAGGCAGAGGCGAGGAGGAGTATCATCAAGGAAGCGGATGAGATGATTCAGACTACGCTGCATGCCTTGTCGAATCACACCAGTCATGTTCTGGTGTATGTTGGCGGATCGACCAGGGAGACCGAGGGAGAGGGCTATGAGATGGACGAGCCGCCTTTCCATGAGAACATGCACACCGATCTGAAGAGGGATATTGGGCATGGTGTGAGGAGACGGCAGACGAAGGAGCAGGATGATTTTCAGAGGGATTTGCCGTTGTTTGAGAAGTATCAGTTCTTGTCGCCGGGTAAGTCAACATGAAAGAGTGGGAGACAGGCAGTCTTGCTAACAGTTTGTGCAGGAATCTTTATGGGTCTCACAGTAGCTTTGCTCCTCTTCATCATCTTGTACGTTGGTATCTCAGCTATTGCAGGGCTGGAGGTGTCGTATATGGCTTTTAGTAAGGAAATGGGACCACAGGCTCAGAAGAAGCAGCAGTAGATCAGATTCTGCTGCGCGTCATGATAGGGAGAGGCGTTACTTATCAGTCTGTATTGTGTATAAGAGTTTGTATTATCAATGAAGTATCAGTATCACTTAGAGGCTCACTCAATCCAACACTGCGCGAAGACATCACATGCGGTCTTACAAAACAAGCAGGCAAGGTACAAAAAAGTTGCTGCTTCGAGGCCAAACTTCTCCATCTCCCCCACCAGCGACGACAAATGAAGCGACGGGAGAAGGTGAACATATATGTATTTGCCCTCTCCTGGTTTGCGTTAGGAGGAATGGGCGTAGAAAGGGGTTGGTCAGAGGATTGCTTGAATTGCCTAGTGCCGGGATGGTCATGGAAATGATACAGTTCTTTGAGTAGAAACATTCCTCGGTGAATTACTCCCATAGGGACAATTATGTAAAAATTACTACTATAGGGACTTATAGGGATGCCAAATTACTGCTATAGGGACACATTATCGCAGTCGCTTTTTACGACTTCTTTATGTACTACTGTTATTTAAAATGCTCTGCAGTATCGTACGAGCATGTTAAATAACAGTAGTCTAAGACATACAATGCGGACATATAGCCGAGAGCCGACATTCGGAGCAACATCGTCACACTGCAGTGTGTTTAGTATCTGCAGAAACAATGGCTAACTATGTTGCAGGTGCAAAAGATTTACTTTTTGCACCTGCAGCTAACATACCCATCTTTTTGCACCCTACAACATAGCCCAAGTTAAAGGCTAAAGACTGCTATAATGTGTTCCTATAGCAGTAATTCGTCATCCCTATAAGTCCCTATAGGAGTAATTTTTGCATAATGGTCCCTATGGCAGTAATTTCTGACATAATGTCCCCATGGGAGTAATTCACCGAAACATTCCTCTATAGGGTGCACTCCACCGCTTTCTACTTGATGCTTGCGTCAACTGTGACTACTGGTTACCTTGTATTCGATCTGTCCAATCTATACACGAACGTCAAGGGACAAAAGAAATCAAACCAAGTCGTGCTGTCGCTGTACGAGAGGAAGATTCCTCATTCGATGTATGACGCAGGGTTTTGATGTGCTTTATTTTTGCTTCAAGGTATCTGAATGTCATGCAAGTGCTTGTGAGGCCGGGTAGTGTGAAGTTTTGTATAGAGCTAAAATCGCCGGTCATTCGGCAAGTGACATTCCCTGCGGGTCTTCGGCTCTCGACTGTTGAGGAGTGAGGCAGAAGCCGCGCTCAGACTCTCGCTCTTTCGGGCCAGGGAGCAAAATTTGAGAAGCTGGGTTGTGTATTGTATGTTGGAGTGTCGACAGTACCGCAGCAGTGGAATAAGGACATGAGCTGCTGAATTGTGGACCTGGTACCAATGGACTTCGTAACGCTAAGAACAAGGGGACTTCGGATGCGTGGATGATGGCGAATTGAGGCGAGAGATGCGAGCTTCCTGGATCGTGATTTCTGGTGCTTGCGGCACGAGTACTTCAACTCGTCGTGTGGTAGTTTGCGCTTTCCTTTGCCAAGCGATTCGGGGCTTTCTGGGCCCACGTGAGCGTTGTTGAAGACGGTAACCGGGAGCTCTTGCACTACCTCAGGCCCAATCTCAAGTCGCTATGCGGCGCTCAAAGGAAGAGACCATGGTGACTGATTGCTTGGGTTAGCTTGCCTGCAGCAGGCGGCGTACATGGTGTACTGCATTCTGTAGCCATAGGCGCAGCAGGGCCGACCGATGTCACAAGAGGTAAAGACTCTCCGAAATCACAGTTGTTGGCGGTAGGAGAGTTAGAGCTTCATTTGCGTGACTTGTTGCGTTGCCTGCCCTTGCAGTCTTGAACGGCCTTGGCTTTCCGCGCTTGAATGGTGGATTGATGTGCTGCAACTTCTAGAGCCAGGGCTTCCTTCTGTTGCTGTATGAAGGCCGTTTGCTCTGCACCGGACATCCCTAGAAATGAATCTGGATCTTTGATCTTCCTAGCGGACCTGGATGACTTATTTTGGACCCGGCGCCTCGTCGTAACATCTTTTGTATCACCTTCGCGTTGCCGCGATCCCGTGTTCGTGCGACGCTTCGCAGGACTTTTACTTCTACTCTTGCCTCTAAAACGAGGAGTTCCCGGTTCTGGAATCGTACTTTTGCCGCGCGTGAATGAGTCATGACCGCAAATGCCCCGGCGCTCGACTGAAGTGACGGTGGCGATTGTATCAACTGTAGCGAAGGGTATGGCGAGCTTCGCTTTGGCAAGAAAGTCAATGCTCATTAGCTGGAGCCATAGCGCTTTATCCCAGTATTGGTACTGATCGGCAGTCCGGATGTGGGACGAGTACCACGCTCGAAGGCTGGGAAGGATGGATCTAATGGGCTCCTTCAAGTTCTTCTGGTAAAATTCCTCAATCTGATCGATGTGGCTTGCCGCAGGATGTGCGAACTTTCTTCTGGCTTCGAAGTCGTTGTCATCTAACGTATCGCTATAGCGATCCAGACACTCCAGCTCCTGATCGACCTTGACTGCTGCGCTAGCAAACCAGTGGCCGTAGGTCTCGGAGGCGTACACCAATGCCGTGAGAATAGTACGCAGAGCGCGGCACATCTCTGGAACCAAATCTATGAGTTCTGAAGACTTTGGCCATACCAAGAAGTCTGTGACCCGCTCTTCGTACAGCTTAGACGCCATATAATCTTCTTCCCCGGCTTCAAATTTGGCTAAGAGTACTATGCCAGTGTGAAGTAGCGACGCGAGTACAGCGTCCGCTGTTGATGTGAGGTATGGGGGAATGTAGGTAAGCAACTTGTCCTTGAGGCTGTTCCACGCGCTTTTTACACTAGGCCAGGTACCCGAAGCATGGCGAGATACACAAAGTGTGTCGAATAGCGACTGCTCCGTGACACCGGGATCGGTTTGGTGATACTCGCGTCTGTCAAGCGGCCACCAGCCACCAACGCAGCCATGGTTATCGAAGGGCGTATGAATGCGGTCTGGCGTCTGTGCAGATCCCACAGTGCTATACAAGGGCGACGGCGAGCCTCTGTCCAGCTGGGGCATCCGCGGCAGCCGTTGGCACTGCTTCGGCCAGGCCAATGCATCATGAAGGCCTGTGCGCGCTGTCTGAAACAAGGCCCGCTATGTTGCAGATCAGCATCGGTTTGGACGTTGCGGAAAGTCGATGGACAAGCTTACATCAGAACAAAAATCTGCAGCCGAAATTTCGTTGCCCATCTGAGGAGCGATTCCACCAGCCCCCTGGCAAGACTCAGTAGACCCACGATGTACACGGCGCGCAAACCAAGCATCGTCAGGATCTGCAAGGTCATGAGGTCCAGAAACATCTTGACTGAGGGGGGCGGCGTCATGTGGCAGCTCTTCTCGCAGCTCCACAGTTCTTGACGTTGGCAACCGGTCGGGACTCTGTGCGACCGTCAGCAGCGTCTCTAACGTTTCTGTAGGTTGAGCGTACAGGAGAGGAATCGCCGTACGGAGCCTTGTAGCTCTGTCGGTGAGGAGTCTCGATATTGGTTGATCGTGTGTTGCAGGCCTTCCGGTCGAATTCCAGGCTTGTGGTGATCATTGGGATGTCGAGAATCTTGTCAGGAGCAGCGTGATAGATTGAACGTCGGTGACGTCTGAATTTGTTTCTATTATCTCTTATGCTCAATGCGCTCAGGATCTCAAAGTGCGCTTACGCAGACGTCCGAGGCGGTAGTGTTACAGGACGAGTCGTCGTGTCTCTACTAGGTGCTGCAGCAAGCAGGAGAGAGTCTGTAGGGCCGGGAATTCCGATGGTAAATATGGAATGAAGAGTTGACGAAGGCGCGTCAAGCGGTGATGCAGCGAGACGGGCCAGATCGCAGTGCAGCAGGCGAAACCAGGGCCTCCATGGGGATGGAAGTGCCCGCGTGTGGGAACCATCGCACGAACTAGCTGGATCGTGGGTTTGAAGTCATCTTCCACCATCATGGCGGTGGTATGACCAGTGGGCGTCGGACTCAGCTGTGCTAAGGTCGGCTATGTGGTTGCTGTCGAAGGTATCGCCAGCGCTTTGGCAAGAATTAAGCAAATCAGAGGGCGACGCCCAGGACCATGCACAATGACAAGAGTACATCGTATAGCCAGTCTTATCGTTCAGAGACGGAGGGTGGTAATCATGCCGGCCGTGATGTTGCTGTATTTCGATAAAGCATGCCGAGTGTTCGGGCCGATCGGGTCCAAGTTCGGTAAGTCACGCTTCAGACACCGGGTCGTTATTTGTTGGGGAACTGTATCGCAGCAGTCGATCAATGGAAATGCAACGAATGTGCATCCTGCACTATTTTATAAGGGAATCGAATCCGTCAGTGGTCGGTTCGCCGAACACCTACAGCGAGCTTGGCCTCCAGAAGTTTTTGTGTCGCGTACTCCAGCACCTCCGCTATGCCCAGCGGGGTGTAGCTGGCGGCGGAGACGATGAACTGCTGTCGAAATTCTTAAGTAGATACCTGTATGTTTATGTCGTTTCGTACATATCGTACCAGCACTCATTGTCGCGCTCAAATCCTGTGGACGAGGGGCCCCAAACGGTCGTTGCAGTAGCCTCGATGGCGCTGCTCAGCCACTGGACAATCGATCCCGTTGCGCTGAAGATCCTCGGTTCACGAAGGAGCAACGCTTCGTGAAGTGGACGATAAGTGCCTGATAATGCACTTCGTCATCGACGAATGCGCCTGTTTCGCAAATTGTGAAGCGTCTCGTAAGAAGCCCTTCATCTCTCACGGATCGGTGTGCAGAATGTCTTCTCGCACTGCCAACAACCTAGGTCTGCAGCTAAGAGCTGTCTGGCGGACATATACACGTGACTATCGCTGGTGCCATTGCAATGATGGTGTTCTGATGGTCCGAACCGAATGCCGCCCATTTCTCTCGACATCTTAGCCGGCAGAGTGTGCTGCCCGTGATGGGTACGTGTAGATGCACCTCTTTCAGAGCATACAATACAGTGGCTGCCCATAAATGCCGACAGGTTCGACGCACCTTCGTCGCAATGGAAGGAGACTTAGTGAGGCTATATCGACAAGCTCGGGAGTGTTGAAGACATGGGCGGCTGCAATGGAGGTCAATGGCCTCTGTGCTTGCATTATAGCCATGACCGCTATTGGATCGCCGTGGTAGGTGCGATTTGTCTCAACACTTGCATGCTTGTGCTCGTTCGTAAACACAATGCAAGCGAGCTGCTCAAGGGACCTTGAATGTGCCGTGATAAGATGTAAACACAAGCGTGGAACATAACCATTTCGAGCACGTGGATGTCGCGTGCGTGAGCTTTCGCCGCTAATTTGTTATGCTCAAGACACATGCTTTCGTTTGTTTGGATAGGAAATGACTTCGAAGTGACGCGCCTCTGGGAATGTTTCGGGTTCAACTTGGCCTCTGCTGATTCGGTCTGTCAAGTCCACATCGTGACTTGGGAAAGTCCAAGAGCTGTAATATCTCGTGGCCTTCAGGGAGTATTCTATCGAGATAGATGCATATCGCTTGGCACTCGAATTGAGCACGCCGCCTCAACCACCAAGCATCATACGGGATAAGTTTCGCGTACCACCACGATAGTAGAAGCAGAGCTGCAGGATCTTTAGCTTTGACCAGGTCGGCATAGTCTGGCTCCATATGTCCGATGAAAGAAAGGAACCACATAATGGTCGAGTGGCTTGGCTCAATTCGGACGAGGCGCTCCAGAATCGATGCGGCAGCATAGTAAGGGCACTTTGTGACCCCTTCTCGCTGCGGTCGGTCGATGTTGTACAGCTTGATCACAAAGGGGAAAAGCCTGTCCAGCTCCGGATCACAAAGTCCCCTGTTGCCATTGTCTTGCCTGTTCTGCTCGATCTCAATGGCGGGTCGAAAGGCACTCGTTACCCTGAGCGGGTTGGACAGCTTCCAGACTTCCTTCTTGCCCTCACTCATCTTCAGCCAGTCAAGATCACAAAAATCTGGGATCTGAAGTGGCCAGGCTTCCTCTGCCTTCGTTGCTTCGATGCTGGCGAAGGCTGATGCACCAAGAATAGCAGCTGTAGCCCACATGGCGTCCTTAACTTCCTCCTCGAGCGGTGCAGTGAGTTTCTTGCCGAACAATGCGGCTGCGTGGTAACCGTGGAAAGCCTCAGCGGAAGAAGGCTTGGTGCCCAGCGGATCATAAAGATAACGATCATGCATCAATGTGAACCTCAGTGCAGCATGCAACGCAAACGAAAAGTTGGCAGCAGACTCTGTCATTATCTTCTGGTAGATTCCGACAGAATCTGCGGTCCCTATTGACAGTATAGTGCGATTGCGAAACTTCCAAAGCAGGTCAACGTGAGCTTTCGTGATGTAGCAGAAGTCAGATCCCGGAGTGCCGTCATCAACATGGAGATACAAAGGCGTGTCCAGGAGACCATCGATAAGATCTTCTATGCTGCCTGAACCTCCGGGGGGCGTAGGAAGTGCTGCGGCATGTGATATCTCAACTTGGAACGAGCCTACACCGGAGAAGTGCAGCTCGGAGGACTGAGCGCTGTAGTCGCAGGCCACGCCAAATGAGATGCCTGAACATGTCAGTCTTCGGTCCTGCATTCCATCGTGCTTCATGCGTCCTTACACTTCTGGCATTTTGGCTTAGCCTCATCACACTACACCAGTCAGTAAGGGAAGTTTGAAGGTGTGCCAATATGGGCTCAGATGCCTTGACGCGTCGCAGCTTGCAGTTGCCGCAGCCTTGCCGAGATTTGGTATGTGCTTTACGCTTTCTACTAGCGTCTGTCGCTGTTGGCATCCTCACGTGTCGATGTGAAGTGAATGTCTGTCCCATGCATCTGCTTCGCTGCTTCGCTGCAACTGTGCGGCAGGCATCATACAAGCGAAGCCGGCGAGCCACTTGCTGAGCCGGGCGCTGCTTCCGACCAGTCACGCTCATTCCATTACCCAACATGCCGGTGATAGCCGGTGGTCTTATCGAGCGACCCTGTGCATGTGATGGCCATCGACCCTGCGTTCCTACCAGCGCTAAATCGCTAAGTACAGGCATAGTCTATTCCTGCGCTTCACGATCAACACCCAATATTGAGCCCCACCAAGGAGCATCGCGGGGCGACACAGGACGAGATTTGCTGACGGTCTGCTGCCCGCAAGCGCAAACGCAGGTCCGGTCATCCTGGGAATGTGGAAAAGTCTAAGTATCGACTTGTCCTTTACCCTTCAGTGCCCGTCTTCCAGACACCTTTGAGAACGTACTACACTCTCTGACCACTACCTGACACCTTCGAACTACGCTCCATTCACCACATCAAGACCAGCAAGAACGGAGATCACAACATGGCGCCAATCGCAATTGAGCCAGAGACGAACGGCCACGCGAATGGCACGAACGGCAGTCTGAACGCCAAAGCGACCTCTTTCGAGCCTCTGCACCCAGCCTCAGGCTACCATGCCGCATCCTCAAGCCAGGCAATGTCGTCGGAGTCTGCCTACGCCGCACACAACTACCACCCGCTGCCCATCGTCTTCTCCAAGGCACAGGGCTCTTCAGTGTGGGATCCAGAGGGCAAGCACTATCTCGACTTCCTCTCAGCGTATTCGGCGGTCAACCAAGGGCACTGCCACCCCAAACTCATCCAGGCGTTGACCGATCAAGCCTCTCGCTTGACGCTCTCCAGTCGAGCATTCTACAACGATGTCTTCCCAGTGTTTGCAGAGAAGATTACAAAGATGATGGGCTTCGACATGGTACTCCCCATGAACACAGGAGCAGAGGCAGTGGAGACTGCAGTAAAGATCGCGAGAAAGTGGGGCTACAAAGTGAAGGGCATATCACAGGACAAGGCACTTGTGTTTGGTGTGCAGGAGAACTTCCACGGCAGGACTTTTGCTGCAATCACACTATCGTCCGACCCAGAAAGCAGAGACAACTACGGCCCATACCTTCCCAACATTGGCGCCGTCTGCCCTTCGACCGGCAAACCAATCCCATTCGGCGATATCCAGGCTCTTGAGGAGGCTCTTGACAAGCACGGCGAAGAGACGGCAGCATTCTTGGTCGAGCCAATACAAGGTGAAGCTGGCATTGTGGTGCCACACGAGGACTACCTGCGAAAGGCACGCGAACTCTGCACGAAGCACAATGTCTTGTTGATCTGCGACGAGATTCAGACCGGTATCGCGCGCACGGGCAAGATGCTGTGCCACGAATGGAGTGGCATCAAACCAGACCTTGTCCTTCTTGGCAAGGCCATCTCGGGCGGCATGTACCCAGTGTCTTGCGTTCTTGGCTCGAAGGAAGTCATGCTCACAATCGAGCCTGGCACGCACGGCAGCACGTACGGCGGCAACCCACTTGGAAGTGCTGTGGCGATTAAGGCTCTCGAGATCGTTGAAGAGGAGAACCTCGTCCAGCGTGCTCAAGAGCTCGGTGAGGTCTTCCGCAACGGTCTTCGTGACATCCAGTCAAGAGATCCCATGATCGAGACCATCCGTGGCAAGGGCCTGCTCAACGCTATTGTCATTGACGAGTCCAAGACTGGCGGACACAGCGCTTGGGATCTGTGCATGCTCATGAAGGAGAAGGGTCTGCTCGCTAAGCCAACACACCAGAACATCATCCGCCTCGCACCACCGCTTGTCATCAGCGAAGATGAGATCAAGAGTGCACTCAGCATCATCGAGGCGGCGGTCAAGGAGCTTCCTAGCTTACAGGGCGAGAAGGAGAAGAAGGTCATCCCACCTGGCGAGAAGAACGTGCATATCGGTGTTGATAACTGATACGGTTTCTGCATTGTCATGCTAGGGCATTCATGCCTTACGATACACGGCAAGTGACGCATTACGACCGGGATGGGAGTGCTCACTTTTTCAAAAGCATTCTGTCTAGAGCTAGATGCTAGATACCCTTTTTGATGAGATACAGTCTGCGAGGACTGGAATTGAGCACGCAGGCGTGTATTGGTCCTGTACTGACGCGTATGTACTCGTGTCTGCATATACTGATGCAAATGTGTCTAAAATCGCTGTTGCAATCGGTTCCCATGAGTCGGGCACTCGTGCTATGCGAATGCGTTCAGCATCTTATCTCACGGGTAACACCGAACCCATCAGCCGGATGTCGGAGCCCTGTCGGTCGTGAACTTTGGTAAGAGTGGGGCGAGTGTTGCAACAACATGGGCGGAAAGAGGTCGTTGATTCGAATCTTACTCCTCAACACTTCGTCAGTACACCAGCAGACTGGCAGAATGCTGTCGCCACTCCAGATTGTGCTGCTCGCGATCACAGTCGTCTGTAATGGAGGACTCGCAGTGGCAGTGCCTGCAGATGGGCAAACAGTCAGAGTTGACAGCAACCATATGCAAAAACCATTGTACACCGAGCCATGGCAGACGATGCCGCCACCACCTCCTCTTCCACGCTCGAACTATAACGGAACCGTCCCTATTAATGGCATTGAGCTCTGGTACGCCACTTTTGGTGCCGACCTTGCGGAGACACAAGCCAACAACGAGCCTCCACTGGTCTTCCTCCACGGCGGCTACGCCAACAGCGAGTACTGGTCAAACCAGATTCTTCACCTCCAGAACTCAGGCCTGAGCCTCATCGTAATCGACTCGCGTGCTCAAGGCCGCTCATCAGACGATACTACGAGGCCCCTCACATACGACGCCATGACACTGGACGCTATCGCCCTAATGGACTATCTCAACATCTCCAGCTTCTCCGTCGTAGGCTGGTCCGACGGAGGCATCATCGGCCTTGACCTGGCCATGAACTACAGCTCCCGCGTCGAGAAACTGTTCTGCTTCGGCGGCTCGTACATCCCGTCCAACATCAACAAAACTGTAGAAGATGCGCCGACTTGGAAGACGTATATGGACTGGGTCAAGAAGGACTTTGACCGGCTTTCACCAAGTAATGGCACTTATGATGAAATGAGTGATCGCCTGTCCACGATGTGGAACACCGAACCTGTGTGGAACGGTACAGCTTTCCAGAAGATCCCAAGTGTGTTCGAGGTAGCCGAAGCACCGTTGGTGTGGATCGTTGATGGTGACAGCGAGGAAGCCGTGAATAGAGATGTACCCGAGACGATGTTCAACTGGGTGCGTCGGTCCTCTTCGAGTGGAATGCGATCTGTATTATTTGCGAGAATGGTGCTGACATGACGAGCAGATTTGGGGCTCTTCTCGGGTTATTCTACCAGGCGTAAGCCACTTTGCGTAAGTCCTTGTGCCTCGACTGAAAGCTGCCGAGCTCACTGAACGTCTCGCAGATTCTTACAAGATCCATGCACCTTCAATGCGATGCTGGACAGATTCTTGAGCATCAAGAAGTAGCAAGTCTGCTTGAGACTTTGCCTCTGTGTACTATTCCCCCCGGTCAAACCAGCAGTGCTGGGTCGGCGAGTTATCACTGTGATATAGGGGTCGACTCGAAGGACCATTTCGAACTGCGATATCTCGATGCATCTTTTTGGATGACCAATTCAGCTAGCTGCAACAATCTGGCCAGAACCAAGTTGGCTAGAAACGCCACGCACAATGTCTCCAGAAGTGCCAAGCCCGGGTTCAATGCCTCGTGGCGCCTCATTGCAACGGCGGTTGTCCAGACGTCTCGGAGTTGCTATTGTGGCTGTCGCGATGTCGCTCTATGATACACGACCAATGCTCTGGAGAACACCGTGTTAGTACCCGTACGGACCACGCCTCACAATCTCCCAATTTCTGTTGTAAATTTGGATTTCACCACTTCAACATTTACGACTGAACAGTAGGATCCATTTCAAATGGCATTAATCATTCTTTCATGTATGCCTTTGCACTTCTCGCAGCCGCCTCCGCGATCATAGAAGCACATCCGCCTGCCGCATATCAGCAGTCATGCAAAGCTCCGGCCGCGGCATTGTCGAGCGCTATGGGAAAGAAAGCCTATAGCACAACCTCTCGATTTTGTTCAAGTTATCTCGTACACATAATGACCACTACCTCAACACTGGTCAAACCATTAGCTACTACAACAACCCAGATACTATTCACAAAGGACCTTGCAACGACGAAGCTTCCGAACAAACGGGCTGTAACAATAAGCTGTGCAGCATACAATCCGGCGCCTACCTTCAGCGCCACAGCCTCGAAGGCATGTCCTTGCTTAAGAGTCAGGCCTTCCGCAACCGTGGGAACGGTCACCGTAACGTCAACGAGACCTAGAGCAACATTCAAAATCTACTTGCCACTATCTCTGAACTCAGAGCGTCTCAGCAGTTAAGCAGCAGTATTCGCACTCGAGGTAACGGGAGGTGACCTTCAAGACATCGGCAAAATCGTCGCTAGCACCACGCAGATTGAAAGCGGCAGTCCGTACCTTGAGAACCTTAGCCTGAGCCGCAGTCCAAGCGATTTTGCAGTACTTTACGTGGACAGTGGATCGGCATTTCCCGATGTCCAGCAGAGGTTTGCATCTGTGGAGAGCAACAACTCTTCGCGGCGGATCCAGTCACTGCGGTGGTGACTTCTTACAAGAGCTCCATCGGTGCTCCAAGGGAGAAACGGCTAGACTCTCTGGTATGTGGACAGTGGGATGAGGCTGATGGTTTCCAGCACGCTCAGTGCAACCCGGAAGTGTACGATGAATATGGCTTCAGCGCTGTTGATAGGACCACATTGCAACTATGTAACAGTGATCCCGCGATCGAGACGTGTGCAGCTAAGCTGTTTCGGGTCGTGTGGAAGGGGGAACTGATAATGTGCGTCTCAGAACCATGTTCACTAGGAAGCAAGCCTGATCAACTCGACCTGTGGAAGATCATCCAGATCATTGCAAGGCCCTCCACCTATCAACACCACAATACCGCGATCGACATCCTTCACACGTCAAAAGATGGGAAATCTTGTAAAATGCATACGAGCTTGAAGCGCCGTGGAGTGGTCTGCCACCAAATTTATCGCTACCCCAGTCTTCACATGCAGACCCTCGGCAGCACCCGCATCAACCTACATATATTACGACAAACTTACGCTTACCAATCAAGCAAACAAACTGGTCGCTTCGGCGTAAAGAGAATCCAGGGTACAGGATTTGAACAACCTGCAGTGAACGCTCTGCGCAAACAAGACTATAGCGAGTAAATCTCTTGCCGAAAGCATTGGAGATTAGGTTGTTTCATATCTTGCTGTTTCTTGAACCTTCCAGGACCGAGGGTTTTCTTTTGATGCTCTAGTGGGTTAGAGCGTGAGAGGTTGGTGGGTTCGAAGCTAGGGGTTCGGTGTGTAGATGAGCATTGTTGACCTTTTCTTTTGCGCGAGAGGCGGAGATGGAGAGTGGAGTATGTGGATGTATGGCATCAGTCGTACGCTCGTTATAATCGCAACCTTTCTCGCACGTGCGCGGAGCATCGCTCCGCCTCCTTCCCCCTTTAATGTACCAAACACCTCCTCACCTCACAACTTCTTCTCGCCGGGCCATGGTCGTCCTCACACTGGAACGCTCCGTAAGGGCTCAAGTCTCGCCCTTCCATCATGTTTTGTATCGAAACACTTGATCAACAACACCTCATCCGGCGTTCGTGTTGCTCGCATAGTACCAGTCATCCTTCCCGCCGTTCGCTTTAGGCGCGACTATCCAAGTCTCGACCTGGCGGTTAACGGGAAGATTTCCCAGGCGCTCAGGCACATTGTAATTTGTGTCTCGGGCAGGGAAGTGGAAGAGAACGGCACAGAGTTGAGAGGGGTGAACGGTGTTCCAGTCGCGGAGGACGAGGTTGTCACGAGTAACTGGGCCTAGGGGACACCAGACATTTATGATGGCGCAGCGTATTTTCAAGAGACGATCGTAGCTGTCCGAGTATTCGCGTTGGGAGTAGGTGTGAGCGCCGTGGTAGGATTGATTTAGGCACGCTCAGTAATAGTTCTTTGGGGCAAGAAGTTGGACTATTGTGGTATACACAGCTTACTAACGTAGACATTCGTTGTCGGTACTGGGGATCGGATTCTTAAGGGACTATCGGCTCAGCTCTAGCCTTGGGATCTGTCAAAGTAGACTGGCGGATGATGTGAGCAGAAGCTGCCGCGTGCGTGGGTCCCATGCTGGTCTCGTCAGCGCCTGGTATGGGTGGAAGATAATCATTCGGGTACGTACACCCTCTTGAGCATTTCCTCAAGCTGTGGGTATACATGTAGCTTCTTCCTGATGCTTACGTCATCTTCGCACGCCGAGAGGTCGACTTTGTATTTCACGACTAGAACCCATTCTTGTTGAGTGTATCATCTTCATCAACGCTTCGCGTGTCTGTGACCTCAACCGGTGCAGAAATCCATTGGTAAGTGGAGATTTACCTGAAGCTGTTTGGTCTGGTTTTTGGCTCTCAAGGTTATGCATTTGCCAGATCCGGCCCAAGCGATCTCATTGCGGGAGCCTATATTATCGAGTTGAAGCCACCGCTCTTTACAGTCCATGCAACCGTGTTGCCTTGGCCCTTGGAACTCGTTCCTCGTCTCGAACCGTCGCATCGTTCGGGTACCATACCGAATTCTAACCATGCCATGGTAAATGTCTAGAATTTTCAACGTGAAGACGCTTCCACCAATATCCATGGTATGCAGCCGACTTGGCCGCCTCGATCTGAGCATAGGACGCCTCATCTGCCTTCAGAAAACGCAAACAGCCCGAGCCGACATATAGATCCTGATTCAACGGACCTGCCCCCGTCATTGGGACGTCCATCAATCGAATGTCTTGCAAAGTCCGAGGCGTATCAGGCGCAAGGATCTGCTGCGGCCGACTGAGAGCGAGGACCTCCGTTCAGCGATCTATGTAGTAGTGCATGGCAGTAGATATGTTGCTGAGACTGTGAGGACCAGTAGTGTAACGTGACGAAGTCGAACTCGAGCATGAATCCAGTGATGGGCTCGAAGAGCAGTGCTTGCTAAAGTTTTCTGGACGACTTCGTGTCGAATGCCGTGTATTTAGTGAGGCGCTGGGCCCCGACGAGAAGGTCGCGCAAAGGGAGGTCGAGGAAGATCTGCTCGGCAAGCTCGAAGATATTGAAGACCTTCTCCGGTGATTGCTCCTTCCGCATGTCAGTACTTGGTGCGGGGAGAGAGATGGTACTGTTTTCGCTGACGCTCTCAGTCGACACGGCCATGGCCATGCAGTCTCTGGAGATCGAACTCCCGGGGAGTATGTGCTGGTTTCCTGATATTTGGAGACTGGTGGCAGATGAGTCTACTGATCCTGGAGACGCTTTGCAAGAACACGACGAAGAACCATCGCGCTTGCCCGCGGAGAACGCCGCTGCGGCCAGGACTTACCTTGCCCCGATGTCACAACAGAGCACACGACCGGAAGACAAGGAAGCCTTCGTAAGGAAGTGTTCACTCAAAGCCGTCCCTCAGCTTTCGCATACCCCCATCGACACTCCCTTCTTCTTCCTCTCGGCCTCCTTCATCTTCGCCTCATACCGCTCCCTCATCTTCGCATCAGCACTGACCCTCGACCGATTGGCCGCCACCATAGCCTCCTTGTACAGATCCACTAGGTTATCTTCCGACTTGATATCTCTCCACATTCCCCTCCTTATGCCCCTGGTCCCCTTCTCGAGTAGCGGCCAAGTCGGCTCTTTCGTCCACCTGATCGGCTGCCACATCTGATATCCTTGAATTGTCATATAGAAGATAGTTCTCTGCTGGAAGGCCTCAACAATCTCTCCCAGTGTTACACCGGTGCCTCTCGCCACAACATATTTCTCCTCCGCCTCTCCTTTGACCCATCGGCTCACGACTGTGGCTTTGACCGGCGGCTGAGAGACTAACATCTTTCTCCAACTCGCGTCTTTCCTTCCCCCAACCTCAGATATATAGTACTTTCTACACCCCGTGTCACCCCTCGTGACCAACGGATGTTCGAAAATGTCCGCCGACTTTCCTACTTGGCCGAACCAGCTCGTCCCCTTCTCGCCGGGTGTGTAGATCAGGCCTTTCTCGGACATGGGACGGAGGAAGAGAGCTTTCTGAAGTTTGTCGGTGTCGCGCACGACGTTGCGCCAGAGGCGGCAGGTGCGCTGGACGTTGACCAGGATGTCGCGCATGGGGAGTTGGGCGAAGATCTTGCCGAGGATGGTGGCGTTGTGGAGCATGGCGTAGCAGGCGAACGAAGGTTGAGTTTGTGTGACGGCGCGGATAGTGTTTGGTCGTCGTATGGGTGGACAGCTGCGGTTTTTGGCCCGGAGGGAGGTGGATGATGTTGACGCCATTTTGGTGGTATTCGTAAGTGTGGTATGGCGTGTTTGCTGGTGGCGAGCTGATAGTCGTGAAGGCAGTGATACCGCGGTGTTCGTTTTGAAGCGCGGCAGAGTCCATGTGACATTGCAGTGCAGGTGAGGCAGTGACGATCGAGTGTGTTGTCCATTGTGTGGGTGCTATTGTCAGTCTGGTCCACCCACTCCTTCACCTGATCTACAGCTGAAGCTCCAGCGACTCGCCGGTATTCTCCTCCCACACGTCATGCTCCGGTAGTTCATGAGGAATGCTCCATCCATGCACATCTCGCAGTTTATCGCGGCTCAATCGCATCTCACCTTTCAAGGCTTTGAGTTGGCAAGGACCGTCGTACGCTCTCCAAGCTGACCACCCGCATATTCTGTGAATAGTACCGCCTTCGGCAAACTCACCCATCGTCAGACCTCGCGACGCTATTTCGTCGTAAGCCCAGACTTCATTTTCGTTGATGTGCCAGAAGAGTTTTGAAACCCCGGGTTGAGTAATGAGCATTTTACGCCAAGAGGCTTCCGGGCGGGTGAATGGCTCTGGCCATGGCTCTTCGATGCTCAATAATGGCATGAATGGATTCTCAACAATAGTTCGCGATACACCAAGTCGTTCATCTTCTGCCCATGAGTGCGGCTGTTCTGTGCTCAACACTGGGAACGCGCTGCTTGTGACAAGCCAGGGCCGGATATTCGAAATTGAATCCTGAAAGAGGTGCTCTCTGACAGCTCGTGTCTTTGTGATGATGGTAAACCATTGGCGGCATACTTGCTGAGCTCCGCAGAGCAGATCTGACTGATCAAGCTGCAAGAAGATCTCCTCGGCCAGTTCTGGAATGCCAAAGACCCGAGAACATGCTGTAGTTGTAGCCTGTAGGTGTCAGCAGCGTCTCTAACTATCATGACCGCGATGGACATACGGCTATGTTGCCAGCTGGCGCTCTCGTTCTGTCACTTTCATGAATTCTTTCCGTCTTTCGTGGCGACCTTCTGATGCTGACTTCTGGTAACTCTGGCCACTGCCGATAGCAGTCGATGTGATAGAGCTCCCATGCGACAAGACCCATATTTGAGGTTTGATCTGCGAGTCACGGTTTGTCTTCGCGATCGTAGGACAATGACACTGGTGTTCAATTGGCAGGGATGTAAGTGAGGCGACGGCATGCATAAAGGCTTACAACGGCTGCCATCGGCACAACCCGGTAGTTGTTGCCTCATAACTCCTACCTGTGAACCAATATGTGCCAGAATGCCAGCATCGTTTTATATTAGGTATGTCACCGCTGTGGTGGCAATAGGATATGCCTAGCGATAGGATATGCCTAGCGATAGGATATGCCTAGCGATAGGATATGCCTAGCGATAGGATATGCCTATCCTCCGCCTCTCCTTTGACCCATCGGCTCACGACTGTGGCTTTGACCGGCGGCTGAGAGACTAACATCTTTCTCCAACTCGCGTCTTTCCTTCCCCCAACCTCAGATATATAGTACTTTCTACACCCCGTGTCACCCCTCGTGACCAACGGATGTTCGAAAATGTCCGCCGACTTTCCTACTTGGCCGAACCAGCTCGTCCCCTTCTCGCCGGGTGTGTAGATCAGGCCTTTCTCGGACATGGGACGGAGGAAGAGAGCTTTCTGAAGTTTGTCGGTGTCGCGCACGACGTTGCGCCAGAGGCGGCAGGTGCGCTGGACGTTGACCAGGATGTCGCGCATGGGGAGTTGGGCGAAGATCTTGCCGAGGATGGTGGCGTTGTGGAGCATGGCGTAGCAGGCGAACGAAGGTTGAGTTTGTGTGACGGCGCGGATAGTGTTTGGTCGTCGTATGGGTGGACAGCTGCGGTTTTTGGCCCGGAGGGAGGTGGATGATGTTGACGCCATTTTGGTGGTATTCGTAAGTGTGGTATGGCGTGTTTGCTGGTGGCGAGCTGATAGTCGTGAAGGCAGTGATACCGCGGTGTTCGTTTTGAAGCGCGGCAGAGTCCATGTGACATTGCAGTGCAGGTGAGGCAGTGACGATCGAGTGTGTTGTCCATTGTGTGGGTGCTATTGTCAGTCTGGTCCACCCACTCCTTCACCTGATCTACAGCTGAAGCTCCAGCGACTCGCCGGTATTCTCCTCCCACACGTCATGCTCCGGTAGTTCATGAGGAATGCTCCATCCATGCACATCTCGCAGTTTATCGCGGCTCAATCGCATCTCACCTTTCAAGGCTTTGAGTTGGCAAGGACCGTCGTACGCTCTCCAAGCTGACCACCCGCATATTCTGTGAATAGTACCGCCTTCGGCAAACTCACCCATCGTCAGACCTCGCGACGCTATTTCGTCGTAAGCCCAGACTTCATTTTCGTTGATGTGCCAGAAGAGTTTTGAAACCCCGGGTTGAGTAATGAGCATTTTACGCCAAGAGGCTTCCGGGCGGGTGAATGGCTCTGGCCATGGCTCTTCGATGCTCAATAATGGCATGAATGGATTCTCAACAATAGTTCGCGATACACCAAGTCGTTCATCTTCTGCCCATGAGTGCGGCTGTTCTGTGCTCAACACTGGGAACGCGCTGCTTGTGACAAGCCAGGGCCGGATATTCGAAATTGAATCCTGAAAGAGGTGCTCTCTGACAGCTCGTGTCTTTGTGATGATGGTAAACCATTGGCGGCATACTTGCTGAGCTCCGCAGAGCAGATCTGACTGATCAAGCTGCAAGAAGATCTCCTCGGCCAGTTCTGGAATGCCAAAGACCCGAGAACATGCTGTAGTTGTAGCCTGTAGGTGTCAGCAGCGTCTCTAACTATCATGACCGCGATGGACATACGGCTATGTTGCCAGCTGGCGCTCTCGTTCTGTCACTTTCATGAATTCTTTCCGTCTTTCGTGGCGACCTTCTGATGCTGACTTCTGGTAACTCTGGCCACTGCCGATAGCAGTCGATGTGATAGAGCTCCCATGCGACAAGACCCATATTTGAGGTTTGATCTGCGAGTCACGGTTTGTCTTCGCGATCGTAGGACAATGACACTGGTGTTCAATTGGCAGGGATGTAAGTGAGGCGACGGCATGCATAAAGGCTTACAACGGCTGCCATCGGCACAACCCGGTAGTTGTTGCCTCATAACTCCTACCTGTGAACCAATATGTGCCAGAATGCCAGCATCGTTTTATATTAGGTATGTCACCGCTGTGGTGGCAATAGGATATGCCTAGCGATAGGATATGCCTAGCGATAGGATATGCCTAGCGATAGGATATGCCTAGCGATAGCATATGCCTAGCGATAGCATATGCCTAGCAATAGCATATGCCTAGCAATAACTTATGCCTAGCAATAACTTATGCCTAGCATATCGCAGGTCGCGTTCGATGTATACCCTCACTACATCATAAGATGCTGTATCAAAGGTTGGATACGGCATGAATCGCTATGTTGGCATCCCCATGGCAATGAAAACTGGGAAGAGGCGAGCTCGAAGGGGCGAGTGAGAGCACAACAACGAGCAGTGTGGAAGGAAGGAGAGAAGGAGATGAGGAGATGGAATTGGAATTGGAAACAGCTTTCACATGGCACTTGCACCCCTGTCGAGCACGTCCCCGCGGGCGCGACGACAAGCTTTCCATCTTGAACATCCGGAGCTCTGCCTTCACGACTGGAAACATCTCACACGACACAAACATCACCACACACCCCATTGCCACCGCCATCATGGCCACTCTCCTCTCTACACGCACAACCTGTCTACGCGCAGCCAACACCGCAAGTAAAAAACTCTTCGCGCCTGCGCTCTTCACAGCAACTTTCACTACACAATCATCGAAAGAACCACGATTCGCACCCAAGGCATCGCCCTCACAGCTGCCACAGCACCACTTCCCCTCAACACGATTAGTCCTCCGCGCCGCCTCCACATCTCCAGCTTCGAATGCAGAAGCATCAGTCCCAGAGCACATCTTAACCTGGAACCGCTTCTTCGACCTGCGCAAGAAGCGCCGCTGGATAAACCTAGGCTGCTCCGCAATCACAGCCTTCATCGCAGTCTCAGTAGTCACACCAGTTCTCGCAGCGCAAGATCTAGACTCCTGGGGAGCGCAGATCTCCGGACTGGATCCGATCGTTGTATTGGGAATCTCAACATTTGCGGTTGCGGCAGGAGGATGGTTGTGTGGGCCATCCTTTGGGAGCTTGGGGTTTAGTATGTGGGCTGCGAGACGGGGATGGAACAAGTTGATTGCTGAGGTGAGTGAGATACGCTAGATGGGAGAGAGTGAAGGTGGATGGATGGGTGTGCTGACGACGCGACAAACAGAAAGAGAAGAGTTTCTATGCGCGGATCAAGCGTTATCGAGCGGATCCTTCGGCGTCGAGTCCACAGAACCCGATTCCCGACTACTATGGCGAAAAGATATCGAGTGTGAAGGATTATAGGAGGTGGTTGAAGGATCAAAAGGCATTCAACTTGAAAAAGGATAAGGCGATGTTGTAGAGGGACTGTAGGAGAGCGTAGCGCATCAGAGCATCTACAAAGGGCGTTATGGATATGCAAGGCGTTGGAAGGTTTGCAGATGAATGACTGAAATGCAAGCGAGTAAGTGTATATTGTACAACGGTGCAAAATTGCAGACAAATATGGCATGCCTACGGTATCACCGAATGCTCCGATCCCCTGTCCAGTCGCTGCATTCTCAAGTACGCAAAGCCTCTGTGATTTTTCCCACAGCCCGGTCGGACAGCTCAACCATCACGTCCGGCATCAATTGCATGTCGTCGCACTTATTGACCCACTCGCGGACAAAGGTCCTGTATGTATTGCCGGACTCCCAACGCCGGCGATGCGACTCTGCCAAGCGCTTGATGCTGAAAACGACAATGTACCGACCGATGGCTGCGAGACCCCCAACAACATGGGCCACGAGCCTCCGAACCACAAGGCTGATGGCGTAGACCCCAACTCCGACTTCGTAAAAAGCGATGCAGAACCATTCTGCCACTTTCGAGACCTGGATCTGTACCAGAGCAATAACCAAAAGGCTAGACGGAAATCCAGACCAGCAACACCAGCCCAGCAACACCAAGACCAAGGACAGCGAGAGGGATCGCGATGAAGAGAACGCCCAGAATTGCGCAAAGCTGCACGAGGAAGCGGTCGATGGCCTCAAGCTTACCGTCGCGGTCCTCACCACGACCCAGAATGCCAGCGAGGAGGACATGAACGAGCAGAGAACATAAGAAGGAGCCAAACAGACCGAGCAAAACATTCCAGAGACTGGTTGGTGTGTCGAGCCAGCCAGGCTTGCTTGCACTCTGTGCCTCCAGCACAGAATTGATGGCTGCAAGCTGACTCGCAGTGAAAGTGGTCTCATTAATGCAGAGCATGATGGCGAGATCGAGGGTCGATGGCTTTGTTGGCTTTGCCTGTTGTGTATGTGTGGTCGTGTGCGCTTTGTGGGTTTTTTGTTTTTTGTATACTCTTGTACAGGTCGCATGCGCGAAATCGCGGTTAGGCCAGGCTGGTCTACTAAATCGCTCCTCCTATCTTGCGAGCCTTACTGACAGTCGACCGGACAACGAGATATTCATGTCCTTCGAGGTAAGAGCGGATCCTAAGTCTCTTCGCCTTCCTGTAAATCATAACGGAGGTCGGGCTGGAGGATATCGCACCTGGACGAATGTTACTCCTGTCGTTGATCGACTTACAGATTACACCTGCAATGCGCATATTTGCGCATACAGGTCATTACTGCTACATTCGTCGCCAACAGCAAGTACATCGTACTTCGTACTTCCCAAGCGCACGGTAACGCCAAGAAAGATAGTGCTCTACTCTCCTGAGGACAAATCCACTACTTGCACGAAGCGTCAATTATCACATACTCAACAAGCGCAACAACCGATGATGAGTACAACGATACATGCATCAAAAATGCGAGCGGCGGACGGCACGCAGACGGAATTGCAGCAACCCACTCGCATCAGACTTATGGTCTCTCATCAGCCAGCAGCGTCAGAATGGCACATACCTCCGCCACCGTACAGCGCCACCGAGGTGCCCATAGCGCAGGCGGGATCAGATCGCACCGAGAGTCTACGGAGATTCTTATCGTTCTGCTTGGCCGTCGATTATGAATGCCTAGAACCACTGCCAGAACGACTTAGCAAGAGCGAGTTAATGCACTGGGAAGCCATAAGTCAACTCTGCTTTAGGATCTTCTCACACGCACAGCCACGATCAAGGTTCCCTCTGATCCGCTGGCCCAAAGGTTTCACTCACCCGCAAATTGAGGAGTACATTCTGAAACCCGCCTCATCCCTAGGAGTGCCATCGGTCATAGTCTTCCTTATGACGCGGATATTCATGACCGCCCTCGACAAATCTTATAAACATACCTTGGAGGAGATATCGCTCGGGTATGGATACGATGTCCTGGCCTACAGAATCTACACCGACCGCGTCTATCTCTTCGACAGAGTGCTTCCGTCCGACTTGGGTTATCGAGAACTTATGGAGCGGAGCAATCTTAGGGCGCAAGGATTGTGGTTCGAAACGCTCGGACCTCGAAAGTTTAGAAGGCATTTGCAAAGTCCGATGACATCCTTACGGGATCATGTGTTCAGCCACCTTGTCTTTGGCGCCCTGTGGCTTCTACCGTTCATTCCAGGTGCTGTCATCATGGCACATACCCGCCGCCTGTACGATCGAGTCGACAAGTCCTTGTCGCCGTGTGCCACTGCGAGCGAACATACGAAGCTCTCATCGAAAAGGCGTGAACAAGAGGGGTTGCAGATACTAGAACCGGGTCAGGGCTGTGGCACTGGGCTAGGCGAAGCCGCCCAATCTGAGCATGAAAGTCCCGCATGATGAATCTGCAGAGCACTCACAGCTTTCGGAACGGATACGTGTTACGTGCGAGCGATTGGAACTTTGGGTCAAAGGGCGACACAGACTATCAATGGGGTGGTACCACTACATAGACGTGGTATCAGGGCCCGTGCATGTCAACCTGACCGCCTGAGTCGCAGACTGGATAGCTATCACAGCAGAAGTGTTCAACAACCCATTAGAGCCGAGCGTTGCATAACTGTTGATGAGGCGACACGGCTTCGCGAGCAGCACTTGGCTGATATCTCCAGGTCGCCATGAATTATTGACTTACATGAAGGCTGTGAATCGCCCTCGCCGTCATGCTTCAAGATCCTCCCAATTCCACCGCAAACACTCTTCAGCTGCCTCTTGCATGGAATGGCCAGCACTTTTCTCAACCTGCTGAGTCACAAGACTAATATGCTCGCCCTCCTTATTCGCAATCAAGCTCTGAGTTTTCGTAAAGATCTCTGCGAAGCGACGGATCACGTCCCTCGTGATCGGCTTCGCAGGCTTTGTCCAGCCAAGTTCAGTCGGGAGACGTTCATTCTCTGGTGAGGCTGATTAGCAACAATCCATTGGAGCACAAGGACGAATGCTCACCGAAAAAGTACTCGACATAATTCCTCGGAGCAGTCGCGGTATCCCAATCGCCCAGCACGATCATGAAGGAGGTCAATTCGCCAATGCTGTTAGATCAGGTGTCAGCGTATAGGCAATCATCCCATGTGGGCGAAGTACACGCCTAAGTCCCTCCGTATTCTCCGTAAATGTGTACGTCGGATTATCCACCCTGCTTTGCAACTGCCTCGCAATCTTCGAGTTCGTCAACATCCACGGGTCAAGCGTATCTCCATTCCAATAGCTGGTCGTCTGCTTGAAAGTCGTCGAATGAAACGTTGACGCATTTCCAAAGTAGGCATCTTGACGGCTCAAGCTTGCGTCGTGCTCGAGCGCATGTGGACGGCCGAGGTGCCAGAGATCAAAGAAGGTTGCGTTGGGCTGAGGATTCGTGAGAAGCGCTTGATCGAAGATGCTGTTGATTACTACTTGAATGTAGCCGAGACCGTCACCCATAGCGTAGTACAAGTCTTCACGCGTAACGTTCCTGCCATTGCGTGGGAGGAGGCCGTGGTTCGAAAAAGTGTTGAGCATGGGACATGGGCCGCGAGCTGTTGCTGGATCAGTACGGACAACCGCGTTGAAGGCTTTTGCTTATACAGTCGTGTGCACCAGCTGGTCTCCAGTCGCTGTATAGAGCGTCCCAGGCAAGCTGACCTACGGCAGAATGGGCCACTGCCGAGTGGAGAGTCAGAGCAAATGCGAGGGGAATCGAGACAATCATGGTGGGTGATGGTAGTTATGCTTAACAATCACTGACGACGACGAGTACTTATGCATTTTCCTACTGCTTCCAAGCCAACGGCAGATCTACAGCACTGCCCACCATTCGAGTATGCGAGTCACTTACCTGGCATTCCTATGTTCCAAAAGCCCGGTGGTCAATCAGGCCGCCCCGGCGATGGAAATGATCGCAATCCCCACGATGCCGCCCTCTCCGGTGCATAATCTGAAGCGTAGTATTGCATGTGAGGCGAATGGGTGTGCCCGTGTTACACTGCCTCATGGCATACTTGTAATCCTTCCGAGGCTGGAAAGTCCAGGCCGCCCTTGCGGTCAAATGACTGGTGGCCTCAAAGTTCCGGTGAAGTTGACGTACAGCCTCAACATATTGGTGTAACATAAGCACGCTCTCCTGCTGACGTTGGCATGCCGTCTTGGTGTTCTCGGTAGGCGATTCTGACACGGTACTTGCGGGCAACGAGGGCAAAGGAATGGAAGGAGTCATGGCGGTGCTCAGTGTCCCACAAGAGGGCGACGCCTGCAAAAAATACGTCTACAGCAATTAGGCCGGTCATGCCGGTGGCACGGCGATGATAGTCATGTTTGAGATGGTGATAGTGGTGATGATGTAGCTGGCACGGAACGATTCCGCCCCGAGCACTTCACTCCACCGACGTCAAAGACGAAGAATGCTTCTTCGCCCCTTGACCTTGCACTGTAGTCTGGTAGCGATCTGACACAGTAACAACGATGGACACCGGCAGCACCTCGCCAGCCGAGTCAAGCTCCCACGAAGGCACCCTTCATGTCATCCCTCCCAACCTCTGTGCTTTCGAGCCTGCCAAAACCCACGCCGACATCGAACATACTTTGTTATGGGTCGGCGGCATGTTCGACACCCTTGGCTCTGTAGCTTATCCGTTTGCGCTGGCCGAAGCACTTCCACCGACTTGGACACTTGTCACATGCTCCCTAGGCTCAGCAGGAATGGCCTGGGGTGTCAAATCGATCGCGACCGACGCTGAAGACATGGCCAGGATCATAGCCTACATCAAAGAGCAGCGACCAGACGGGAAGATCGTGGTCATGGGACATAGCACTGGGTGTCAAGATTGCATGGAGTATATAGTGGGCAAGCATGCGGAGAAGAGGCCGAATGTGGATGGAGTGATACTGCAGGCGCCTGTGAGTGATCGTGAGGCATTGGAGAATGAGTTGCCACAGGCCCACAAGCATGAAGCGGATCAGCTTGCATTGAAGATGGTGAGAGATGGGCATGATAAGGATGCTTTGCCGAACAGGTTGACAAAGCCAATCTTTGGCAGATTGGCGGTCACGGCGAGGAGGTGGTTAGATGTGAGCTCGCCTGGACCTGACCATAGCGGTGCAGATGATTACTTCTCGAGTGACTTGCCAGTGGAGAGGCTCAAGACTACATTTGGAAAGCTGCCTGTCAGCTCGCCTTTGCTCATCTTGTTCAGTGGACGCGATGACAGTGTCCCGTCGACGGTGGACCAGGAACAGCTTGTGCAGAGGTGGATGGATGTCGTAAAAGTTGGTGGTGGCCGCGTTGATGACGAGCACAGCGGCGTCGTGGCTCGTGCGAGTCACAATTACAATGGCGACCCTGAATGGGTTGTGGAGGACATGGTGGAGCGAGTCCTTGCCTTTATCTCAGAAATCATACCGAAGATTATGCCAGAAGACTTAGGAGGATGAGATGCTTTTGAATTATGCAGATGACGATCCTGCAAGATATGATCAGAAGGACAAAGTTGCTCAGCACACGGAGAAGGTGATGCTGTTGCGCAATATGCTTCAAGGAGACTGGTGATACGAGTTCACACGGTGTAACGACGTCCGCCAGCGAGAAAAGCAGTCCAAGAGGGCTCGATGGATGTTCAGGGGCTTGCCCACTGAAAGTTTTGCTTTCTGGCAGACGAACTGCACTAAGCCAGCAGATTATTATGGACGCTAGCCTAGCGGCTTACATTCGCTGTTAGAGGCCATAAATTGGGGGCGCTGATTAGGTAGCTTCATCAACGGCGGGTGCCGTGTACCTGGCGCCTACAGATGGCCTCAAGGTATCGTGGCTGTCATTATCGCCGAATTGAGTCGTGCCTTTCCCTACTGCATCGCGTTAAAGATGCTATGCATATGCATGAAGCACTCGCACACAAGTCACAAAGCCGGTGGCCAACGGTCAGCATGAGTTGAAACCAAGCACGCATGCGGATCTGCAGGCATTATTTCGTTCAAGCCGAATTGCATATCCACCGCCCACTTGTCTGCAGTCACCTTACACAAATGGCGGAAGTCATCATGCCCGCACTACCTTCTGTGATACACGATCTCCTTCATTGACAATATACCCCACATTCGATACTGCAAAACTGGCCGCGTACCGCATTGCAAGCCATCATACAGGCAACAACGAAACTGTTCTGGACGAGCTCTCAAATGCGCCCGCTCCGCTGCATCCTTTGCATGATAGCGTTCATTGCGCAGGTATAAGGCATCTCAGCATCCTTGCCAATCCGTCAACAGGTGCTACGAAGGCTGTAGTTGAATCCCGACGCCATGGTGCCGACAAAATTTCGCAGGTCCGGGGTCATAGTCCAACAAATAATTCAGACTGTGTCCTGCTTCTTGCCACTGGCGGCCGGGCTCTATTGCTTGCCAAAGCCCTTCGACTGGGATGCCTTCTCGAGATGACAGCCAGGTATCATGCTCTACGTTCAAAAAAGCGACAGCAGGCCACGAGCTCCTTTTGGATCAGCATCGTGGACTATATGTTGAACGATATACAGAGGTTCGCCGACCGCATGTAGCGCCCAACGATCCGCCCCTACCCATGATTTTGATGCTAGAACTAATATTTCGAACTGGACCGGCAATGCTCTGCTCTCAGCGTCGAGTCACTGAAGAGCACGGCACGCTTCCTCGACGTTCCCACTTCTGTACCTATACCTGAACCGCCACCGGCCAATTAATTCCACCACCAACCAAATTGCCACGCCCAGATAACGCAACTACCTACGGCAGCGACAGTCAGTCATACCTACACCTTCTCGTTTACAACTGGAACCAAGAAGAGAGCATACTCATTACAAGAATGTCATGCTGGTTCTTCAGCAAGATCGGCACCAGTACTACAGTCGGTCACCTTCAAGAAGAAGGCTACAGCGTCCTCGGTTGTGAGTAAGAAGCGTGCCGCGCCGCAAGCATCTGCTGTGGAGTCCTACCGGCCAGCAAAAGCCAGGAAGCTCGCATGATCAGCTCTGCGGCCAAAGAAAGGAGATCAGTGGCGATCCCGACCATGGCAGAGAGGGGGTGGAATTGAAACGTCAGTCTGTGGTCGAAGTGGACATGGCACCGTACTGATAGATCTCGTCGAATCAAAGTGCTGCGTCAAATGCGAGGAGAATGGTGAGATGATACAAATGAGGCAGAACGCCCATCTCATTTGCCATGTCGACCTGGTAGCAAGATACTCGAAGCTTAGAATTGGGACTGGACGTTATGACAGCTTGTACAGTGCAAATTCTAAGTTGCAATGTGATCTATGAAGACTTTCAGCATTTAACGGCTCCTCGGCAACGATGATTATTTATGTACGTCCTAGTCAAGAGCAGACCCCTACTTTTGAATACCGCATCACGCGGATCAATGAAGCCCCCACGCAAAGAGCGAACAAAGCCTCCCACCGACGCAAACAACGAGCTGAGACAGATATGTCTAGAAGATGGCAGCCACTGTTTGCCACCCTTCCTTAAAATACGAACTGCCCACCGGTCAATTTGTCTTACCGCTCCCTGCTCCCAGGCCGGATACCATGGTGCCCACATCTATCTTTCGCGCTATACACTCATCTTCTCCACGGTATATACAGCAAAGCGACATGCCTCCATACCGAGTTGGCCTTGCGACCCAAGACGTAGTGCCCCAAGGGCACTCCCCACATGAGTCACATGCCGAAGTGAACGCTTAAGCAGTGAATGAACAACACAATACATTGACGCAAGTTGTCAACGCATTATGCTTCCTCAATCAGCCTTTAATTCTTATCAAAACACTCTTTATAGACATCGTCGCTTCGCAACACCAACATCACGGAACGACCACAGCAAGACCACCGGCCCCCCACCCCCCTCCCCCGAAGAAACAGTGAAAATGCCATGATGACACCAGAGACTTGGACACAGAACTTTGGCAAGCGCAGACCTCTGGTCCAATCAACAGCGGCAAACAAGTGCAGGAAGGAAAATATCTAAACGCTAGTTCGTAGTTTGAACTGCGAACAAACGGCGGACTCCTCACTCTCAACCAAGCAGCCATCACCATGGCACCGTCACCAACACCCCACCGAGCGACCATCATCGTTCCCAACACCCAAACAGCACCTATGGACCACCACTCTATGGAATTAGACGACACAAAGGCCTCTGAGCCCAAAGACAAGGATGATTCGAAGCCGAAGCCTCCAAGACCCTAACCATTTACTGATCGAATGCACAGACAAGGAAGGTCTTGAAATGCCATTTCGCGCCACTGCTGACGTCGAGACAACTGGCAACAATTGCGCTACGCAAGGCGAAGTCTGGGCAGAAGTCAACGAAGACCGCACCAAGGACCAGACTGTTGGATTTAGCCGTCGCCACCCCGATATACCGGCGTAGCATATGGGATTCATCTACGTAATAGGGTTTGCTAGTGCGTTCTATGGCATTCACTCACGCTCCATGTGATTCGATGCTTACGCGTACATCTTGGCGCAGAAGGGTATATAAGGGCATGCTCATTCACTTGTGGATAGCAACAACAATCAACAAACAATCAAGTTGTTCACCAACAGAGACAGAAGCAGCAGATACCCTGTCACTGCTGACCATGAGGCCTTTCGGCGTCCGAAGCCTCTATGAAGGCCGGTCAGGATGCCTTGGCGCGTTCGGCGAATGTGTGAGAAGGGAATAGAGTGCTCCGCGAGGGAAGCAGAGGTAGTTTAACGGTGAAAGACTCCCCCCATCTACCTGTGTGATAGAAGCTACCGCCATGTCTATGTTTCCTAAAATATGACTGCTATGTCCACCTACTATTGTCCAAAACACACTCCTATTTCCACCTATTATTTTTAAAACATACTCCTATGTCTATATATTGTGCAAAAGCACTATACAGTCCTTCCCACTTCTAACTAAGCTATTTATAGAAAGTGCGAAGATAAGTGCAAAGGCAGTTATACTGTGCAAGGGAATCGCTATAGAGATAAGAATTGGGGGGGGGGCGAATGTTGCTTTACCTAGTTTTCTACAATATGTTTAAAATATCCTTCGATATATCAATAATGTCGTCCTGCTCGCCGTCGATATATAAGCAGGTTACACGACGAGAGGGACGTAGGCGTATGCATATGATATAGAGCTGGACATAGGAGTATGGTTTTGACAATAATAGCTAGACACGGCAGTTACTTTTTCAACATAATGTAGACACCGCAGTATTTTCGACTATAAAGGTGGAGATGGGAGTATTTCCCCGGGTATTTTGATCAATACGAGCAAGGTGTGCCAAGATGATGGGCTATGGAGATCATGACGGGAGGAAGAGAGAGCCATACAGGATGGAGTAATGCGAGCACACTCATAGCTGCTATTGTGTATCTAGCTCCCAGATACGTGGCACTGAACGCCCGCCCATAAATGCAAAAAGTCAGAAGAACAGCGGTGTCTGCCTGTGCATTCCCATCGTATGGTCTTGGCATGCATGTTCGACCCAGAAGTAGTGTGTCATCCCTCACTCTTTGTTCTCCCCGCATAAGGCGCCCTGCCTACATAATGTCGAAGTAGATACAGCGGCTTCCAGGAAAAGGAAAAAAACGTCGGTAGCTCACAGGATCCGGCTGGGATACATGCATAGCTTACGCCAAGCGCACAAGACTTTGAGAGCCGTCATATTCCCGAACGTATGTTCATTCTCACAGTCTTAACTTGATCCATTTTCCTGTCCACTCATTATTGCCATGTTACAATTAATTGTTCCCGGTATTTACTTGCTCCGGTCCTTAAGATTATGAACAGCAGCACGGCATGAGCTCGGGAATATCATCCAGCTCAGGCAGTGCCATTCCCTGGACAGGGTTCGTTTCTGGATCATCATCGTACACGATGAGTGGCATGGCATGTCTCCTAGGTAACATGGAAATCGCAGCGCTTTTGAGCGCCCGGTGCAAATCTTATAAAGATTGTACATGCAGCCTTGGATCTGGCATCGGCACCGTGTCAAGTACATCAATCTTTTGGTACACTCACGTCGAACACGATATATAGGCATCTTCGGGTGACGGAGCAGCTATGCTGTTGGCATATCCCCAATGATTCACTTCATCCCATCACCTTCGTGTCCGAAGTGAATGATCGAGGTGAATCAGCCACGTTGTGGTCGAACGCCCGGCTCCCTCGAACGCACGACGCGTCGCTTCGAAGATTGCCTGCTCTTGATAAATCTCCACTACCACGACCTGACTTGCTCAACATCAAAGCTAATGGCCAACAGCAGAGTGTAAGTCAACAAGACAACCACCCGCTCGCTTCCTCTGCGACCTACAACTCAACGACTACAGACCTCATACCAGCAACATCAAGACCAGAGAGAAAAATATGCTCAAGCACGAAGAAGATCATCACCGCAGGCGAGGAGCACAACCCTATAGTCGAGTCCCCGCATAACCCAACTCAACTCGACACCACAACTACAAATGGCGAGGACTACGCGGCCATGAGAAACGAAGAGGCCGAATTCTGCGATCCGGAGCTGTCACTCTGCATTTGCCGGGAGGCTCTTCGATACCAAGGACGAGGACGGCGAGATGGTCGAGTGCGGCAATCAATGTAGCCTCATTCAGTGGTTCCACGCCAGATGTGTCGGGCTGAAGGAGTTGGCAGCCGATGGCGAGGACTGGGTTTGTGAAGACTGCACGCATCCAAAGTTCAGAACCCCAATGCCGAACTAGGAGCGGTTCTGGTGGCACGGTGGCTGGAAGCACACTGAAGGTCACACCATGGACGAGAGGCTCGAGGGCGAGCGCAGCCGCGTCCTTGGCCTGAGGGAGATGACGACGGCGGAAGCTCATCCTGCTGGGGAGTGGTTGAGCAGATGGAAGATGGCCAAGGAGGACGACGAGGTGAAGAAGGCGGAACAGAACCAGAAGAAGAACTGCAAGAAGAAGCAAAAGGCCACCCGTCGTGATAGTCCCATGGAAGGTCAAGAGAGCGCACAGACCGGTGACGATGCTGCGGCCGAGAGCAAAGGCGATACCGAGGACGTCGGTAGGAGCGAGGATTTGCCTGAGATCAACCTCTGCTCAAGGCGATAAAGAGGGTCGGTCCCTGCTGCGCACTCAGACATCGAGATCATTCCATATTGTGGACTGTGCTGTGTGGTTCCCGCACTACATGTTGTGCGCTGACATCCTCCGTGCTCCTTAGGTACTCCGATATGGACACCTCGGAGCTATGGCTGTGGAAGTTGTGCATATCACGGCATATGTGCACCGGTGGCAATAGGCACGGGTATAATGTTAGTCTCAGCCTGACGTTGTCTGGCGTCGTGCTGTACATTGTCTTGAGTCGCCACGTCCCGCTGAGGCATTTGCTTATACTGGGCAACAGCACGAATCGCGCTCTGCAATCTGCAAAGATGAACCGTTGCCAAGCCCCACCTACGCATGCACGTCCTAACGTTCTAGAGTGAGGCAGAAGTTAATGATGACGTTCCAGGATCGGCGGCAAGGCATAACAATCTCGTCCTTGGCTATAACATGATGCGAAGGGTCAGCAGGTGAGGCGACGCCACATCTTCGCAGCGACAGGACATCTTTCATGCAGCGACACGTGTGCTGCTGGTAACGAACGCGTCTACGCCGACGTTCGGGATGAGGGGTGACTTTCCGCTGTGCTGTCTTGAAACGTCGACGCTGTACTGTTCGCCGGGCAGGACATGGATGCCAGTACCAGTGATCTGGAGGTGCCATCGTCCTGGGTCGTAGAGCTGGAGCGCGCCAGTTACTGCTCAATGTCAACGGTTTGCCCATATCGACTACACATGGCATTGCTATTATTTGCGCGTTATCCGATCGGGACGTCGTTCGTACTTACCCCGTGTAGCATTGTGATCGGGGCATGTGCTCGATACTCTATGTTTATGTCGCCGGGATGATCAGCACGAGCGAGATTTGCTTCGTGTATGAATGTTGGAACGCCACACCGCCGTTATGCCCTTTTCTTGCTCTGAAGTTGGCAGATGAGAGGCGCAGCAGGGACGATGCCTGACGCACGAGTTGAAAGTTGACCCCGAACTGCCGTCTACCGGGCTCGAGCAGGAAGTGTCTGTTCTATTCTTCGAAGGTGCTAGCACGGGGTGCGGGCGTGCTCATCAGAAGATTGGCGGCGGCTTCTCGAGCATGCATGTCGTTGAACGCGCAGCATCGCACTTGCCTTCGCGGTCATGATCATGTGTGGCGTCTGCAGCTTCACGCGCGGAAGAAGAGACTTTGCGGCTTCCTGCGTCATGGCAACGGCGACCAAATTGCGCAACGCAGCGCCATCGACGCCCGTTGCATGACGAAGCAAGATGCAAGATGCAAAAGACGGCAGCTATCGCGTTGATGAGAAGTCGGTGAAGTGGGTAGCAAGAGGTGCAGCACTGCAGCAGGGCACGCGCGGCGGACGACATCAACAGAAGTAGAACTACGGTACCCAGCCGCCGTACCAGCCACCAGCCACGCAGCACTCTCCTCACAGTAGAACATACAAACATAAAATCAGCAGGGCGGCTGTTTTCTCGCTCCGTCACTGGTCAACCCACCCTCGATCCTTGTCCACCACGCAAGAGTTTGTTGCCCGTTCGGGAGTGGACGTGGCTGTCGCGCTCCACTTGAAACACGCCATCCTTGTGGCCCCACTTGTCTGTTTATCGCATGCAGGCCAGGCCATAGCCAAGTTTCGCGCATGCCCTCATCTCCCGCAGGCATATTATTATAGAGTAGGCCGCGACCTCCACTGGGGAGTAATTGTGCAGTTCTGCGTGCACTGCTGTTTGCTTGCTGCCAACATATACATTCTTTTGTACTAACCATCCACAACGACGACCAGCCGGAATATTGTACATACTGTACCACTCCGGTCCGTTGCCCAGTGGAGAGCATTAATCTTTCCGGCCACTGTCCAAACGGCAGTTGTTTCGTACCCTCTGGTGGCTTGAAGCAACGGGTACATATGAAACCTGCAGCACCGCAACACACGCAGAAAAACACACGAAGCTGATTCGTCCTGGACGTTCGGTCGACTGGGTGAAAGACCAGCGAAAGACCTTTTGCTGCCATCGTTCCTACGTACTGCATCTGCTGCTCGACTGTCAGCGATGAAGGCCTAATGATATTGCCTAGACATACCTAATCAACCCACATTCATTTGTTGTATGATATGCAAGGCCCAACCAGGGAAAAGCTGTGCGACTGACATCTGACAGATCGATCCCCACTACAACCATATTCATAATGCCTTCTATAGGCTTCCGCAGCAATAGACCTGCACGACTGGAAAAGCGAGCCCATGCCAAATACGACGAACACGAAGATATGAACCTGAAAAGTCCGAATCGGCAATCGATCCAGCAGCTCACCCATCAACAATTGGTTACACGTCAAAGGCAGCTCCTGCTCCGGCAAAACAGTGATCACACTGCAGAGACAAAAGATGGCTCGCACAGCTTGAACAGGACTGCATCGTCTCCGTACCTGCACAAGACGCTCGATCCCAAGGCATCTTCGGCCTCGGTCAACACCATCGTCAACACCATCGAGTCCAGGATCGAGCGAGTGGATGTCGAGAGAGCGATTGAGCTGCTGCAAGAGTTGAAGAAGAATGCCACTGCAGAGGAACTAGTGGCTTTGCACAGAGCGTTATTGCCAGTGAAGGAGGATAAGCCGAGTCAAGCTCCCCAGCTGCCGCCGATCGACGAGCTTGCCTATACTTCTATACCACAAGACCGGACACGATCTTCCATTCCGCCTGGCTTGGCGACGAGAAGCGGCAGCTACACGGATCCACTACGAAAGCCTCCGGATCCTACAGTCACCAAGTCTGGCTCTGGAGACTGTAAAGACAGCTGGTTTCCTGACTTCGACAAGCGACGATCCCGCCCCGCGTCACCAGAACGGTTATCCACACCTCCGGAGCAGTCTTCGTACCACGCCGGAGCTTACCAGACTGGTACACTCCGCATCACCAACGGAGCAGCGTCGCCGGAGCCCAGCATCATCTCCAAATTGGCCATGGAGGTTGAAGAACACGAAGACCAAACGAAGTCGGAGGTGTTGCCACCCAAGAAAGACCAGTCGCCTTTGAGGAAACGGATTACCATGGCGGTCCTCAATCCACGAAAGGCCCCGGATGAAGCAGATCCATCCTCGTGGCAGAAACGCATGACCATGGCGGCCAGACCAGAAGAAAACAATCAAAGCAAAGTGGCTCCTCCAGTGTTACCCAAATTGGACTTCGCTCGTAGCAGAGACGATCTTGACATCATATCGCCGCGCTCCAGCATGATGAGTCCAAATTCGAAGTCAATTCGCAGCTACCTACTGCCCACGCTTACAAGCCCGGACTTCACCAAGGACCTTGAAGCACCTCAGGTTATCGAGCCTCGTGCGCAATCATTTGACTTCGGTGCCGGCGCACGTTGCAGTATTCGAAAAGAGCTTCAGCTGGATATTCCACTGCAACGCCGCAGCATTCAGCATAATCCAAAAGAGATTCCCGAGGACGTCCCCAGATTCCAGCAACGGTGGGATCATCGCGCTGCACATTTGTCCAATGAGAACACGAACGGCTGCGAGATCACCCGGGGCCCACACGAGGACAAGCGAGGCTTGCTGGATTTTGCCACCCGCTTGAGCACTGTCTGCGATCAGGACGAGGAGGAAGATGAGGGCGTTCCTGGTGTCCGCAACTCTCACGCTGAAACTCTCAACAAGCTCACCGGAGGCAGCGACCTCGGTCCCTGTGAGCAAGAAGTTGGCGTCGCGAGGTCCAGCTACGAGGTCGATGCGATCAACGAGTCGCCTTGTGCTCGGCTAGGCACAGTCATACGAAAGGTGGATAGCGGCTATTGCTCAGATGTCTCACAGAAGCCACTGCCACTGCCACTGCCACACATTAGCACTTGCCAACCTGGACGTGCTGCTGTCTCTGTACCGCTAGCGACAACACAAAGCCAAGAGCCAACATTGCCGTCTGTTGAACCTGCCGCGTGTACAGGAGCAACAGCAGACGCGAGCACTCCTCAGAGCAGCGAGCCTCTGGCCGAGATAGACAGTTTGCCGACGTTTGACAAGATGGTTGGCTCTGGGCCACAGTCTGAGGCCACTATAAGCCCATCGCCACAAGAAGTTACCAAGAGATCGCCACTTTCGCTGTTCAGGTCGAGGGCCACCAGAAGCAAGAGCTTTACAGTACTCAATGTGCACAAAGGACCGGCGTCCCCAGAAGACATCAGCCGGAGCTCGACTTTCCAATCATCGGATGATTCGCGACCTCCTCTGAACCACAAGAAGAGTAAGAAGCTTCAGAAAGCGATGCCCGAAGCTGTCCGACACCAGAGGAAGAAGACCCTGGGCAATATCAAGGCCTCACAAGTCGTGCAAACGGAGTTATCCGATGCCTCCAATGAGCAGTCTGACCCAGATGGCTTTATCGGATGTCAGCCGAAAGAAGAGAGTGCCGAGCAATGCGCTGAGATCACATCGCTGTTCTCGAGGAAGCGAGGCAAGAGCTTTGGTCGTAAGCGCAGTAAGACTGCCACTGATACCAGCAAAGAAGTATCACCTCTTCCATGGGGCGCCACCACACCTATTCCCTCCGGCTCTGATTCCCATCGTAGGCGGAGCAAGAGTATTGCCAGCGTGCCTGTCGTCAGCGCCCCCCCAAAGCAGCCGAGCGCAGATGACATCGCCGTCAAACAGCCACAAACCGACGATTTGAACACAACACCACGGAGGGACCTGCCAGTGTCTACAAATTCCGTCTTTGCGTCTGTTGCACGAGCTCTCACGTCGCATCCCCCAGACGCCTCTGCGGATATCAGCCGTAGTGCTGCGGCGACCAGGAGACAGCATAGACGCTACTACTCGATGCATCGTGCCAGCTCCGATGGTGCGAGCATTACTGGCGTTGGTCCAGTACCGCGTGTGCCGAACAGTCAGGATATTGCTGAAGATCCAAAGACCCAGGATCCCAAGTCCCAGGATCCCGCCGTGCCAGAAATGCCATCCAATCAAAACGAGGCTGCCACCGCCTCGAGTCCCGTGGCGGTGGGTTCTGGCGCGTCCGTCGAAGATCGCTTTCCAGAATGGGAAGGTAAGCCAGCTACGAATATCACTTCACAATCACCTTCATACCTGCAGCCACCGTACACTCCCCGGTCGCGAGATAACGATGTGCCTGCATTGCCAGAGCTGCCCGCGGACATTGCCGCCAAGGTTGCGAAAGCAGACGAGATGATGGCGAAGAAGCTCAAGGTCAGCCCGCGCGCCTCTCCCATTGGCTCTGCCCGCAGCAGTCTTGACCACAATGACGGCAAGAAGTTGAACTCTGCCAAGAAACGGACTTCGCCAAAAGATCAACGAGCCAATGAAGCTAGACAAGCAGCGCTGGACAAGCTTACAGCTTCTTTTGACAGGAAGTTCGATGAGCAGAAGGCCGACTTGTCTGTGAAAGGGCTCACGCTCAAGAAGCCGTCTGGCCACGTTGCGCGATGGAGTATTGACGGCAGCATCAAGCTACCACACCCTGAAGAACAGCCCACTCCTGCGTCGCCCACCCACGACTCCAAACATCCTGGCTGGCCCGGCTGGGAGAAACAGTCGTCCTTGTGGCGCGAGCGGCGGGAAGCGATGGCCGAACCGGTGACCTTTGAGCAGAATATGTCGGAGCTTGCCCAGACCGTACCTGCTTTTGATGCGGATTCTACTTCGATCGTAGTATCTCGCCACATCACACCGTCGGCGGCCGAGGATGTGCACAACGCAGGTAATGGGCCTAGGGGCGAGGAGTCGCCAACCAACGACTTCGCCGAAGAGTACTCCGACTTGATCGTCAGCGACCAGGAGAACACTCCACCAAAACCCGACACGCGCCGAGCAGATAGTGCGTATGCAAACATGACAAGCGCGACTTTCATCACGCCGCAACCATTCTACGACGACCGACCTGCCAAGATGGACATTCTGCGCTCGAACACGGCTTTCTCGACTTCCTCCTGCGCAACTACAACCACGAACGTTTCAACTGCATCTTGGGCAGGTAGCACCAAGTCGACCGCGACCACCACCAGCAGTGTCAGTCCCCAGCTTCGCCACGAGCGCACCAAATCCAGCCATTTCAAGGCTTTCCGCCCCACGGATGCCGCTCAGGCCGAAAGGTCTCGTGCGTTGAGCGTTGCACGGCGCTCAGCGTATCTCTCGAGTTCAGAGTCATTGGGTCATCTTCGAAACGAGTCCCTTGGCCTGCCAAAATCGCGATCGGATCTACCTTCCCTGAAGAACAGCAGTTCTGAGAGCGTCCTAGATCGCTATAGTGGCGGTCTTGGACATGGAGCCTTTGGTGGGAGTGCCGGAACGCGATCGAGCGAGGAGAACAGGAATGGGAAGTGTGGAATGGGGGAGCAGTTTGGGCTGGATTTGAGTGATCTCCCCATGTTCTTGAGGAAGGTATAGAGGATGGGAGGAATTTCCTTTCGTGTTTGTGGACTTTGATGATGTCAGGAAGCCTGGAGTTGGTGGAATACAGGGCGAGGCGCGGGATAGGATGAGGCGCTCGTAGTGTGTAGTGTGTATCGTGGAAAACACATTGGTGGCCGCTAGTGGCTGTTCGATATATTCCTTGGTAGGATCGGGTCCCGATGACGTAATGTAAGAAACTTCTCACTTCTTTGTTCCTTTTGTAAATCTGCCGCGACGCCTTAGCTTACTGCCACTGCTGGTGTAGCCATAGCACAGGCTTCTGACGTCAAATTGAACATTGCATCGTAGGCTTGCGCTGGGATGACTTCACTGGATCTACATTTCGGCTGTCTGGTCCCCCAAGTCTGTTGATCTTTGCGTCCTGCTCGAAAACTTTCATCCTCTTCGAACGTCCATCTCAGTCTGCGACAGGAGTCTGGTCGTAGCCTCAGGCCCGTTGAAATATGGATGTCAAAGTGCGATTTGGAAATGGTGTCAGCAGATTTTGGACGTGAGAGATGGGTGGGCTGGGCGTTGACAAGCTTAGGGAGGCGCTGGCCTTTGTCCTCTGCCCAGACGCGGCCTTGTTCGTTGCGAAAGGTCTGAGAGAAGGTCCGTCGTGGCACTGAAGGAAAGGCTGCTGCGCATTTTGAATAAGAGGTCCATGCGCGCACAGCAGTCGTTCGAACCGTAAGAACCACCTTCGTGGCACTCAAGTTCTGTGACTCAACTCCATCACCATGAAAGTGGTTGGGGGTGCAAATGGTGTAGACAAGACGTTGTTCCTTGCTCACCTGTTCATGAGCGTGGTATGTCGTTTTATAACCCTGGGAGCTGGACCTGTTCAAGTAGAGCCCAGTGCTTTATAGACGTTGCGTGAGTGCTCGTATTGACTGCGTGATGGTAGCTGGGGTTTGTAACGGAGGAGAGAAGGACGTGAGGTTTGGGGGACGTCGAAGAAGGTTCCACGGAGCTCGGAGCTTGGCTTTTTGCCGAAAGATATCCACACGGCAATCGTGATTACTTCCGACACCATCGGAAGGCATGATATGATGGCGATAGTCCGCTCTATATCGATCGCCTCGATCAGCGCCATCATCGTTGCCTTCGTCCTGCAGTATGCTTGGGACAACCTATACGTGACCGAGCACTGCTACACAGCCATTAGGACATTATCAGATGAACAGCCAATGGCCAACTGCTTCAAGGTGTCCAACTCTGGTGTGTTCAAGCAGGTGTACACAAAGCCGATCACTTCAATCAAATCGAGAATCCAAGACGGTTACGTTCTACCAGGTCTCATTGATGGTCATGGTCATATTTTACAGTATGGAGAACTGCTGCATTCTGTTGATCTGTTCCAATCAAAGTCACTCGACGAGGTACGCGGACGAGTCAAGGACTATCTAAGCAAGACCTCTGGCGAAGGAACTGCGTCTTCCTGGATTCGAGGCACTGGCTGGGACCAGGCGGCTTTCGGTCGCATGCCGACAGCGGCAGATCTTGACCAAGACCTTGAGCTCGAAGGCAAGTACATCATGCTCGATCGTGTCGACGTGCACTGCATCTGGGTATCTCAAGCAGTTCTAGACCTTCTTCCTGAGCCACTTCCTGACCACGTAGATGGTGGCGAAATTGTCCGAAAGCCAGGGCTTGGCGTGTTCTGTGACAATGCGATCGACATTGTCCAAGCAGTATACCCGAAGCCGGGCAAGGAAAAGAAGTCTCAGTGGCTCAGGAGCGCAATGTTGAGCCTCAATTCGCTTGGCGTTGTCGGGGTGCACGACGCTGGTGTCACTCCGACGGACCTCGAGTTGTACGAAGAAAAGGCCAAGTCCAAGGACTGGACTGTACGGGTGTATGCCATGCTCGAGTGTACAGTCCGAAACACTTTCTGCCCAGACACTGCTCGAAAAATCTCTACCAAGAACGAAATGCTCACCGTGAAGAGCGTCAAGCTCTTCGCAGATGGTGCACTTGGCAGCTGGGGTAGCGCAATGCTCGAGGAATACAGTGATCGACCTGGCGATGTAGGATCTCTGCTCGTCAATGCTAGCACACTCACAACCCTCGCCAAATCCTGGGCTGCCGCTGACTATCAGGTCAATATTCACGCTATTGGCGATCGCGCCAATAGGTACACCATCGACGCCCTGGAAGCCGCCCTCAAGGAGGTCTGCACGAAGGAAGGCCAATCACTCTCAGACTGTCAAGCTTCCCGACGCTTCCGAATCGAGCACGCTCAGATCATACATCCTGAGGATCAGCTTCGAATGCACACTCTCGGCATCATTCCAAGCATACAGCCAACACACGCCACAAGCGACATGGCATATGCACAACATCGTCTTGGGAAGACGCGAACAGAAGAGGAAGCATACCGAATGCAGTCTCTCATCGACTTGCAGCCGATTCTCGGTAGTGACTTTCCAGTCGAGCCAGCGAACCCATTCGAAGGTATGTATGCTGCTGTCACGCGCCGCTCGCCTCGGACGGGCCGCGGTCGTAATGGGGTGGACGAAGGGTGGCATGTTGAGGAGACGTTGACTACGAAAGAAGCACTTCGTGGCTTTACGCTTCATCCGGCACGTGGGGCATTCATGGAGGGCACAGCCGGTGTGATACAAGATGGCGCTTTTGCCGATTGGATTGTGCTGGATCAGGACATTGAGAAGATTCCTGTGGAGGAGCTGAGACAGATCAAAGTGCGGGAGACTTGGGTAGGAGGTCGTCAGGTTTATAGGAGAAGCTAATGCCGATGATCGGGCACGATCAAGAGAAGTGACCGTGATGATATTGTTGGCGTGATCGATACGTATGGGCCTCGATCCAGTCGTGCTGCTCTGCTTGCTGCTCACACGCTACGATGAATATTTCCGCAAAGCACCACTTTCAAGACCACGACTCCTGGCCTGCGAAAGTCCATGTTCAAGACATGGAACTCATCGATCATGTACCAGAAGCAGAGGTTCGACAGAGAGCGATGGGCTGAGTTAGCTGAACAATTCCCAGATCTCACGGCTGATCTCATCCTCGGCTTTGAGCCTGAGGACAACTGAGGGTAGGATATAACGTCGCAGCCTTCAGCGCATTCCACAGGCAGGACGAAGCATACCATAGGAATGTCTACCGGTTTTGCAAAGAGGTCCGTGTAGCGGACATGGCGGACGTTGATGAGATGTAGTGCATGAAATAGCTTGGCATCAATCAGGATAGAGTGTTGCTTCGTCAAAGGCGATCCTGTCAACGACCGGCGTCCAGAGTCCAAGTCCATTTTTGGCACCGCAATGATGCAGGACCTCATCTTTGTACGACCGTGTTTGCATGCCGATATGGCTGGATACAGCGAGCTTGGCATCCTCCGTGTTCATGACGATTCTGATTCCAGCCGCAGCTCGGAAAGTCAGGCGCATGGTCAGCATTTAGGTCGTCCTGCAGAATGCTGCCCTCGCGAACTCTTGGCACGACTTGTCGCCGCAATGTGCAAGCAAGCGCTATCGTTCCATCTTGACGTGGAGATGTCTTGCGCTAGATGTTCACGGCCGCTCGCAGAATGGACTCGGCCACGTGAGACCGGAGAGAGAGAGAGGAAGAAGTTCAGTTAAGCGCCCGGAATCGCAGCAGGGTATGCTCTACACCAATCAGATCCATTGTAGCACCCTTTCGGTGTGACCCGGATGCTAGCCGAAGGGTAAAATCCTGCAGGGTCGATGCACTTCGGACAGCTCGTCACCAATCGTGCTGTGCAGTGGTATCACGTCGCGGCGCCTAGCCTGGATGCCCACTCGCGGTGGTGGCAGCACAGATGGGCGCTGGAGCCTTCCGGGAAGCTTGGTGAGGACACACGGCTCTTGGTGTCGTCGTGTTGTACCTCGAGGTCCTCTCGAGGCGGAGTCTATACTTCATTTTCATGTTTCGTTGTCGTCGTCTTACGGGTGATGTCCTACTTTCAACTTGCCACGCAAAGAATATCCCAAGACATGCAGACCTAGGTGTGGGCTCCTCTCCCGCCGGAGCAACACGAAAAGACACGACGGCATCTGCAGAGCTCCCAGCGTCTATTTTCAGTCGAGGTGCTTTCAGCGCAGCTCCCGCAGCTCGACCTATCACAGCGCCAGAGCACACATTGCGCATCCTGGGCGGCGCGGTTGTAAAGTGGTGAGTGCCCTCTGCACACGTCTCCCACCTGTGCTCTCCCAGCTCCCAGGGCCCTCCAGACCAGTTCCCTCGAACGGAGAAGCTACGCAGGCGCCCAGCAGCTTGAATCGCATGTGTCCGTGCGAAGCGCCAGGCGACTCTTCAGTCGAGGATACCCAATTCAAGACCTGTTCTGCTTTCCTCCCCAGCTGGACTCTCCAAAATTCGCTACTATACACTCTCTAATCGCTGCTTCTGCGCATCCCGACCGAAGAGCTGGCCTCTTGTTTCTTTCTACTATATAGAGGAACCACTTTAGGCCATCTCACGTCACACCATTCCTAGCTGGGGCATATCTGACAGCATGTCAGATAGTCAGACCAAAGAAGTCCAAGTCGCCGTACTGGCGCGTAAGGCTTCGGACGGAAGCTCGTCTACTCTCTCGGTCAAGCCGCCATCATTGCGATCACCGAGAACCGCACGCTTTGCTGAGGCCACGGCTGTCAACTCGCCCATCGAGCCTTCCAAGACCGGCAGGAACCCGTTCAAGGACCCTCCGACCAAGTACTACATGGCGCAGCCCCAGGATGTCGGCTTCGGCTACATCAACAAGCATGAGTCCGTCGAGATGCCTGACGATGAGTATCAACCACCACTCACCGCAAGGACGATCCCGAAGAGTCCTCTCAAGAGTGCCATGAAGACACCCGGTGCTCCTCCTCGAGACTTGAACGCCATTCTCAGCCCGACGTTCCGAGAAGAGCAAGTCCTTGAGAAGCATGAGGCCTACACCGAGAAGGAGCAAGCGAAAGATCTCGTAAGTTAAGTCGTACTCCATGACAGATTCGATGATACTGACTAGTCCAACAGAAAGTCAAGACACGAGTTCGAATAGCAAAGGTGATGCTGAGAGGCGTCAACTTCTCCTGCTCTCTGATCGTCCTTGCCATGCTCGCTGCCACTTTCACAATCTTCAACACCACCAAAGCCATACCTGCACGCAACAACCTTCCACCGTGGGCTCAAAACCAAAAGATCTGGCCACAGGTTCTTCTCCTCAGCATTGCTTGTGTTTCGCTCTTCGCCAGCATCATCATCTTCTACGCATACTGGAAAGGCGGGCATCGACGAGCGGAGAAGATGGCAGTCTACTACACAGCATTCTCAGTCGTCTTCTTCATCTTCAGTATCGTTATGTGGGCAATTGGTGCGGCAGTGTTACAGCAGTCCAAGAATAACAGCAACAACAAGGACATGTGGGGATGGTCATGCGTCGACAACGAACGAAAATCGCTCTTCGAGAATGAAGTCAACTACGAACTCATCTGTCGCCTACAGAACTGGAGTCTGGTCTGCGCAATCATTGAGATCGTTGTGGAAGTCATTGTCATCGTCGTGTACGGCCTCGTCTTCTATCGATTCTACTCAAAGCGACAACTCCGAAAGTCCATGGCAGCCCGCGATCGCGCACGAAGCGACCTTTACCTCGCTCAGCTCCGTGGCCAATCTGCTCCTAACACTCCAGGCCTCGCACCACCAATGAGCGCACGCGACGGTGGCTGGAGACCTCCGGCCGACTACTACAACAAGGGACCGGAGATCGAAGAAGGCGTGCAGTACGTTGACGCAACGCCTCCAGCTCAGCCTTCAGCAGGCTTCAAACTCCAAGCGCCACCGATCAAGATCACAGGCGCAACCCCGAAGATGGCACAAGTCGGCTTCACCCCAGTAGCGACTCAAGCACGAGACCGAACGCCTTCACCGCCTCAGGACCAGCATTCGCCACTTATGGCTGAGGCGCCCAGGGAAGTGCACAATGACCATTTCGCAGCTGCACCTGGCGAGCAAGTGTACGACTCAGTACCGATACCTGGAGCGTACGAGGCTCCTTTATCGCCTGGTGCGGAACACAGACAGATGGGTTTCCCCTCGCGGTGAGCAAGTACCTGTGATGGAAGTGCATTTGTGAGCGTTTGTGTTAGATCTGATGCCGAACAGGACATGGCAGGAGTTTGATTTGATGTGAGCAAGGCTTTTTGAATGGATGATACCTCTACAGTTAACGCCCCTTGTATATGTGAGACACAATGTCAAATTTGATGCCAGAAGCACACACGATAAGTCGATTTCATTCTCATCGATCCTTACGGAGTAGGAGTGCGCGCCGGCTATGCAGACCTTTCCGAAGAATCGACAAGCCGTTGCCAGTCCACCGGGATACGCCGTGCGCCGAGCACCACAATCACAGCAATAGCCCGTCCACCGCATCATCGCGTCACGCCAGCCCACTCCCTACAACTCCTCGCCCTCGACACCACCAGCCCTCCCCTCAACCACCATCTCATGGATCTGAAGGTCCAGATACTGCTCATAGCGCTCCTTCACCTCCCGATCCTTCCCGCCCTGCGCGGCCTCAGCCCCGTACCTGCAGCGCATCAGTCCTCTCGTCCCACCACCACATGGGACAAAAAAAATTTTCCACCAGCCCTAGAGCGTTCAACTCACACCTTAACGAATTCCGCCTCGTTCTTCACCACCTCGTCCAACCTGGCCCGCAACTCGTCCCTTTCCTTCTCCAGCTCCAGCATCCGCTGAGGGATGCGCGCCTTCTCCGCGCCGAGAACTTCCATCTGCGTATTGTACCATTTCTCCACGCCGCGGGCGTCGGCGCTCGCGCGGAGGTGGTCGTTCTGTGGGGGGGTATGGGAGTTAGGGTGCGGGATGGAGTTGGGGGGGGGGGG
>LIHB01000007.1:74944-371586 GCA_001297265.1 Mycosphaerella arachidis
GGGAGTGGACTTGCGTATTGCTGGCCGACTTGCTCGAAGCGGCGCTGCTTTTCCCAGTCGTCGTCGGGGCCTTCGCGCGCGAGCTTGATGATGGTGGTGCTTCCTGGCTCTGGGGTTGGTGTTAGTTTGTGATTGGTCGGGGCGTGAGAGTAAGGGGATCTATCTACTCGAGTCACGGCCGGTGGTGGGGGCGCTGAGCTGGGCGACGGATGTGTTGGGTTGGATGGCGACTTGGCGGGTCATGCCGGAGGCGGTGGGAGTGTTGGATGGCATGGGAGCAGTCTGAAGGCGTGTTAGTTTTTTTGTTGTCGGTGCTGGTGCTGTGGTTTTGTACGCTGATGTATGTTTGTTGATGTTGGTTGTGGAGTAGATGCGAAGACTGAAAGGCGAAAGAAAGGGTATAGAGAGGCTTAGGCGACGAGGACCCACTATATATCACTGGCAGAGATGTCTAAATTAGCATGTGAATGCGGATAAGAGCTTCAGATAGTGAAGTGACTCCATCAAGTAGCACATGCCAAGCGGCTATCGAAGGACTTGGGCAGGACGCGGCTTAGCTTGTGTGGAAGTAGCATGTGCAGGAGAGAGACCCTTTACGACGCGCAGTCCACACAACGCAGACAGAAAAGAGTTCAGGCAGTCGAATGAGGCTCAAAGGGATCATTCGCCGACCGAGACCCTCGAAACGGACTGCGCCATACATCCACTTTTAACGTTTCGTACGCGGGCAACTATAGCAAAGCGAAAGCTACTACCGCAACAGCCTACAGTCCAACCTTTACTCTCACTCTAAGCTTCTCAGAAGTACCATTAGCGATCGGGATCGCCACGGGTGTGCCAGAGTGAGTGACATTACCTGTCGAGTTCGATAGCCCCGAGTCCGCCGGACACGTTCCATTCGAAGCAGTGCCATAAGCCGTGGTGTTCGGATTCTGCACACGCATGTAGTTGGCCGCAAGAGGCGCACCCACACCAGGAATGGCCGCAATGGCCGAGGTACTGAAGTTCATCCTGTCGTATACACTGATGGGGTCGTACACGCGTCCGGCATCCCAAGCAGCAGCATCCAGACTGAAGTCGGCTGGCTGCGTAAACAGGTAAAAGACGTAGGTGTGCGCGATATCGTCGAGACCGGGCATTGGGCCACCTGAGAACGATCAGTCTTCGAGCCTTGGCACATGAGGAGAACGGTCGAAATGCGTACCATATGTGGCTATTGGTGCTGCCTCGCTGACAAAAGAGCCATTCTCAAGCTGGGAGAGATTTGTCTGGAACCAATGGAGTCGGGTTGTCCTGCAGTATTCGAGGCCAGGTGCCTGTGATCCAGTCGTGTTGATGCTACTTTGTGGGATCGATTGATCGACCAGCAGAAGCATATGGGTGCCGGAGACCGTTCCGTTCAGCCATACATCTGGAGCTGACTGGACCGCTGCAACGTGTCAGTCCGTCAGTACGGCATGAAAAATCTGGGCTTCCCACGCACATCCTTGTGGCAGTAAGTCATTAGTTTCTAGCACTGTGTTGCCGTACGCGACGTTCAGATGCTTATCAGTCGATGGTGCGGTGCCAGCTGGGGTCTGAGATGTGACCTGTGCCAGGAGTACCAGGAGCACTGCAGCAGTCTGCATGGCGGATGGTGAGCGGTCCGACACAGCTTGTGTTACGACAAGGAGAACTCGGGGTGAGACAACACATACTCCTCGGGTTATGTCCGGCCGATGGCTGAAGTCCAATTCTTTTTGACCTCGACTTGCGACTGCGAGTGGTCCCGACGTGTTCATCGGCTCCAGCGGCATATCCGACCAAGATGTATCTCATCCCGGCTCAGATCTGGTCTCGAACTGCAGTCTATGGCCGACGGTGCAGTCGAAGTGCAGTCGATGGCCGACGGTACAGTTGTACTAGTACAGTAGTATTCTACATACTCTGCGAAGCTTCGCCAAAATCAAAATGCCGGGCCACCAAGCCCGGCAACATTCATGCAGGAACGTGGCAGTACCTGCATGATCGCTCGGCATTATTATGTGTGTGTGTGTGACTGTCATACGACGCGGTGCAGGATCTCGTGCTCGCCTGTCCAGCCCGGCAGGCAGGGAGGGGGTCCTCTTCATCAGCAACATGCAGGCCACGCTCCTGTCGCGAATGCCTCACATCCAGCAGCACCTCCCGGATGGCAGACATCCAAGACATCAACCAGGGTGCCAGCGGCGTGATATGTGACTGGATCCTGGCCAGCGTCGCAACCATCATCGTCCTTGTCCGCCTCTACGCCAAGGCCGCAGTGGTGAAGAGGTTGGGCTGGGACGACTTGCTCATGAGCATCTCGCTGGTACATTCATCGTCCGCAGAAATCATATTCCCCCCCTCCCTAACTCCCTTCGCAGCTCGGAGCCATAGCCCGCGCCCTCGTCATAACAGAGTCGTACCACCACGGCTTCGGTCGGCACTCCAAATTCTTAACCTCCCCCGAACGAATCGCCGCCACAGAATGGATCTTCATCTCCCAAGGCCTGGGCGTAGTCGCTCCAATGTTCGGGCGTCTGTCATTCTGCCTCTACATGTTGCAAATCGTCGGACACAGCTGCAGCTGGCAGAGATTCTCCCTCCTCGCCATGATGGCCTTCCAATTCCTCATCAACGCCAGCTGCGTCATCATGATCTACGCCCAATGCGGGACCCACGTCTCTGCCCTCTGGGGCGCCGAAACCGCCAAATGTCTCGATCCAAGAATTCAAACGGACTACGGCTACTTCCAATCCACCTTCAACTCCCTCTCAGACCTGTACCTCACCATCTTACCCGCCATGATCATCTGGAAACTCGAGATCCAAACCCTCGTCAAAGCCGGCCTCTCTCTCCTCCTGTGCCTGAGCTTGTTCGCGTTCGTAGCCTCCGTCGTCAAGGACTGGCAGATCGGAATTCTGAACGAACGCGGTGACATAACCTGGAATTTCGTGAATTTCGTCATCTGGGCCGCCCTCGAAATCGACCTAGTAATCATCGCGGCCTCCATACCGACCATCAAGCCGCTGTTCACGCGGCGCAGGAGGCTAGCCTCCGTGTACAACTATGAGATGTACGCCGGTCCGAGCGGGAATTCGGACGGGTCCAGGAGGAAAGTCGTGTCGTTGAAAGGCGCGGGTTGTCTCTCTACCACAATAAGCGAGGAAGATATCCTGTCGCAACGGCAAGGAGTTCTAGCCACAGTCGACATCGAGGTAACGAGTGAACGAGAGACGATGGATAGTACTGCGCCCGAGAAACAGGTGGCGCAGCGATGGTAAACCAAGGGAAATGCCATAAGAAAAGTGGCCACATCTCAAAGCGGTGCCTATACAGCTACCATCCCCGTATTCTCAACTATACAATACGTACGTTCGCGGTCCCCTTCCCCATCAAGTCATCCCTCCTCCTCCTCCTCCACCACCTCTCCTCTCCATCTTAGGTTTGTTCTGTATGTAAGCCACCTCCAGCATTACTATTACAGTACGGTTGTCTTCCCTTATGTGATTCCCTCTCTTCCTCTGTCTTTCCTTCTTCTATGCAATATCAACACTCTTCCCAACCGCAACCCGGTGACCCCGACCCAACAGACCCGTCGTCTAATGTACATGCAAGAACGCTCACTTCAAGCCAAGTCAAGCCAAGCCAAGTTATTCTCAGTCAAGCCAGCGCCAGCGCCACGAATCCCATCTCTTCTTTCGTTCTGCCGTCTCAGTCATTACACTCCACTCCATTTCCCACCGCTCCGAGGATACCACGGCACATCGGCTTTCTACGCACTCTTCGGCAGAGCATTCTCAGGTTTCCCATCGACCTTCCCCGCCTCCCTCATGGCATTAATAAATTCATCCTCCGTTCCCAAATCCCAACGATGCTCATTACACCAACCGACATGCCTCAGAATCTCCTCCCTCGACCCATATAGCTTACTCTCAAACCTGCCCAGGACAGCAACCGCAGCCCTAATCAGAGCTCGATCCCCCTCAAAGACGAACACATCCCAAATTCTGCTGACGTGTTCATGCGGGAGGTTGTACGCGAATAAGCACCTGAAAATCGGGTCAAGAAATTCTTCCGGTCGCAGGCCAACGGTTGGGTTCGTGAGGCGATCGTGGAGACGGGTGTATTTGTATTTGAGCGTGGTGAGCGTGGATTCGTATGCGCGGGCCATCGCGACTTGGTCGTGGACGAGGAAGGCGAGAGGGAGTGGGCGGTTGAGCATATTGGCGAGGAAGACGAAAGCTTCGGCGGGTTGGAGGAGGAGGCATATGATGCCTGCGACGAGGTGCGTTCCGTAGACGTAGCCAACGTCGCTGCGGTACATCGCATAGGCTTTCAGAACATTTGTGAGAGAGTGGTGGAGTGCTTCGCCGTGCTGGTACATGTGAAGCTCTGGGAAGACGTTCGGTACGTCTCTGGCGATCGCGTCGAACCAGGCGGCTTCCTTGCTGTTGGCGCGTTCCTCGTCTGCCATGTCTCCGATCGTCTCTTCCAGGCTGTGTGCACGCGCGAGCGCTGCCTCGAAGGAAGTAATAGAGAGTTCCAGTTCGTTGCCAATCGCCTTTTGCCAGACTTCTCCTCTGCTTCGTGGTGTGACACCTCGCCACCAAAGTTCACGTGTTCGAGGCTCTTTCACCACATTATCCCAGTTCGGTATCACATGCTGATCCCAGATGCGTGCTATGCTGCTCTGCGTCTCAATATGCGTATCCTTGTGCTCTTGCTCCCTCAGCAGTCTCTTCTTCTCCGCTTCTGCTGCGCATGCCATCATTTGCTGGAACTCTTTCAAATGTCTTGCTTCCTCTTTCTGACATTTCGGTGGTAGCCATGAAGGTCTCGTTCTCGTCAGAACAGCCTCCTTCTCTTTACTGATGGGCAGAGGATCGATCATGATATTTCCTTTCTGGAGTGGGGGCACAGAAGGCAAGATCGTTGTTGCGGATGGGATTTCGTAGACACTGTTCTTCGCTCGTGCATTCATCATGCTCGGTCTGTGCGGGCTACTTGACGGTGTATTCGACGCGGACTGCCTCTTCTCTATCATAGACAGTTTGCCCGCGTACTCTTCCAACGCTTGTGATAATTGCTTCGCCTCTTCATTCAAATCCTCCGTCCATGATTTGCTCCTATGCTTGCGACTGAACGGTTCCGCAGGAAATAAGGAAATCGTCGCGCTATGTGTTATCATCGGTGGTCGTCCATTTCGCGGTGATCGTGGTGAATTGTAGTTTGAACGTGCAGACGGTCGTTTCGCTTGTTTCGGGATATTCGCGGAATGGAGGTTGGCATAAGACGGCCTGCGATGCGGACTAGGCGTCGTCGACCGCAATGTGGTAGTGCTAGGTGATTTCAAGGAAGTGCTGTATTGCCCCGGCATGGGCGAGATTGGCACGTTCTCGAGGATAGCGTCCTCAGGCACGTCTTCGTCTTCGTCGTTGTACTCGGCCTCCAGCTCCTTCACAGATTTCCGCGATGGCTGCCAGGAAGGTCTCGTAGGAATGCCGTTGTTCTCCTTGGGCGACTCGCATGAGGCTTTCGGCGTGGCGCTGGCGAGGGTCCGAGGTGACACCGAGCCGTTGGAATGCATGTACGGCTTATTCGGCGAGGGCGACCTCGACGACATGCGCTGCGGATGTTGGCGCATGAAGGGAGAAGTGGGACTTGAGACTGCGCGGTGCATGCTCCGTCCATTCGGCAGATTGAGCGACTGATCGCGCAGGGCGCCATTGACGGCTCCCTGCATACTGGGGTATTTCTGTCTCATGCCGTTCGGCAGCGGTCTGGTCTGTGGAGACGTCCCGCTTCGTCTGCGCGGCAGCGTCCGTATGTCATTCGTCGTGATCGACCTGGGCGGCGGTCTCCTCAATGTCGGTCTGCTCGCGGGTGGCTGGTTGCAGTCTTCGCCAGAGTCCCGCTCTCCATCTTCAAGCACAACCTCTTCGAAGTTTCCATTTTTCGAACTCAATGCAGCATCCGACAGCTCGTCGTCGGAGTTGATCGACGACGAGCTCTTGGAACTTTTCGAGTAGCTCAACTCGGGAGGAGACGAAGGCAGCGATGCTTCATGCACGCTCTCCATGCTCGCCATCGCCATCGCCATTGATTTCACCGTCTCCACCGGCAGGCTCCTGCTCCGGATCCCCCTTCCACCACTCAACACCGCGCTCTGGGACAACGTCACACCCAAAGCGTCGTCCAATCCAGCTCCGTCTTCACTATCCAACGCATTCACGACAGAAGAAACTGTGCTTCCCGGCGGCAGTTGTTGTTTGCGTTCGTGGATCAAAGCTCGTAAGAATTCATGTTCGAAATGGATATCGTCGGGCCGCTCTTCGGAAGTCACCGCATGGAATAAGGGTGACGGCAAGGTGGTGGACGTGGGAGAGGAGGAGGTTCTGGAACTGTCGTGGTGGTGGTGGTGGTGGTGTATTATGGTGAGAGAGTGATTACGGTGCTTCTGCTTCCAGGGGTGTTCTGTCGGGCAGGCCATGTCCCCCATGATGCCTGCTTCCTCCCAATAGGATAAACTTAGCGCGTCAATCCTGGAAACGCCGGCGATCCGTGAGATACCAATCGTGTGCAGATGCGCCCAGTGCGATGATGTTTTTCATTCAACACGGGGCCACCCGACGCATATGAACAAGATGAAGAAGGACGGATATCCGGCCCCGATCTACAGTGCTGCTACAATACGAGGTCCTGCCGTGATTCGTATCGTCTTCACGGACGGCATCCAGCAACCAGGAAGAGCAGCAGGAAAAAGTGGCTAGCAGAGAGAACCCGCACACGCGACCGACGCCGGCTAGTAGATTTCGTAGCGACGGTTGGGGCGTCGGGCGGCCGCCATGTAAAAACGATGGTTAACGTTTTCGACGTGAGAGGCGCTCGTCAAGCTTTGCACACATCAACGGCCAACGACGACCTGGAAAAATGGGGAATGCGCTTCTTCGACGGCAGTCTCATACAGCTTCTGCATCAACCCAAGACTTCTTCTCATCGACGATCAGACGCGCGGGGACACAGCTCGAGTTGCCGCGTAGGAAGACGCGCTGGCTTATACTACCCGCCTTGCCGCTGCATGACAATCTCCATCGACCAACAATTCCTTGGTCAACAGCAAACGCGCACAATCGTCGCTGCAATTTCCATCCACCGGAGCCTACGTCCAATATGAGGTGTCGCCTCCGCAACGAACCGCCGAATCCCAGTCAGCACCGTCCCTCCAGGCGCTTCCAGAACGCCTCGCCCTCACCCTTGCAATGCGCTACCAGTAGCACGTCCAAGCAAATCTCCGCTCTCGGCCCTTCACGCGCAATGCCAGCATCTCTTCCTGCGCCCAGTGCAACAACATGTGGTGTTTCGTCTGTCGCCTGCGAAACACTGCAACGAAAGCACTGCATGCAAGCCTGCGGTGGAAGTTCGTTAGCGGTGCATTGTGTGGCTGTGGACGCGCGAACTCTGAGAGGTCAAAGCTCCGTGCAGAGCCGCCGTCGCCGTGGGCGTGACGGCTTTCAGGAGCGATCAATCCGGTTCGCAGCCAAAGTGAAACACTTTTTGTCTGCGATGACGACGGAAACCGAGACGAGTATCGGGACTTACCATCGTGCTTGTGAGTTTGTTACGCAGCATTCGTACGGCAGGACATCTTTGCTTGTGCGTTCGCGACGACGCATGAGGACGCAAGCCAGCTTGACTGCATCGTCCAGAGCTCCTAAGAGGCCACAAGTCAGCGAACTGGTGCATCTGAGGGCTTCACCGCTGAGAATCATCTGCAAGTCAAGCGCAAGCGCGAGTAAGCATTCTGCGCTAGAACCACTTTTGCGGTTTGCCTCGCCGTGAAACAGGATATCCATCCAGATTGCACGATCACTTACTGATGATCAAAGTGTCCGATGGCTGCTTCGCCGGCGGAAGCGATCGGACGTAGTGGTAGCTCTTCTGCGCGACTTCCACGAAGCTGTGGTACAAGTTCGAGAGCACTGTCTCGATCGAGTTATATGAGGTCGACAACAGCATAGCCTTCATTTGCAGCTTCAGTGCGCTGGCGATGAAGTCAGTTCCCGCCGCTGCTTACCTCGAGAAGGTCATGCTGTACTCACTTCAATGTCTTTCGGTAGAACGATTGGCCGGGTAGCTTCGAGTATTCGATCGTGACAGAGTCTGCAATGTCTGTATACAGTCAGTGTCCTTCCGCTTCAGAATGACAGGATACTTACTGCACTTCTGCCTCCTCTCCTCGTCCTTCGCAAGGTCCAGAGTGACCGTATTGATCGCCATACCACAGTATGGGAAGACGTCTTTGTTTGTAGGCATCAGTACCTTCGAGCCGTCAATCTCAACATCGAAGTTGGCTCGACTCTTCTCCGGCTTGACGTTGACACCAAACTCGGGTATACCAGCATGCATGGTCCGCATGAACTTTGCAACAGTGTCTCGCTCGGTGCTGATGATCATGAAGTCGTCGATGAGACGTAGCAGTACGCTTTTGCCGTCGTCAACGAAACGTAACGCTCCACGTTCGAGATCTGCATAGAAGTAGCTGCATAGCAGACTTGAAACGACGGAGCCTTGAGGTATACCTTCCTTCTGCCGATAGAAGCGGCGGCCCATCGTAATCAAGTTCGATTCGACGTGCTCGCATAGAAGGTCCAGCAACTCCTTTCGCGTCTCACGCCGCTGGACGAAACCACTGATATATGTGGTTCCGGTCCGGCCTTCCGCCGTGTCAGCGGCGACTTCTGCATTGAAGTCAAACCTTTTCCGCCCAGCACTTGCTTTGGTGAGGAATTTCCAAGAAGGTCTTGCGCCGAAGCCTGGTGTCTCCTTGTTGTGACTTCCGAGGAGCTTCGCCCTTGAATACTTCGCTACATGGTATTCGTCGGCGCTGATGATTTTATTAACAAGTTGCAGCAGCCGCTTTTGTGGTATAGTGTCGAAGCAAGCCCGGACATCGACCTTCCCAAAGTATAGCCGGTGACTAGAAAGTCCATTCTGCTGCAACAACCAGCGATATGACTGCAGACGAGGGAAGATGTCGTCTACCGAGAAGAGAGCAGCACCCAGTACATGTGGCTGTGCCTGTCGCTCATAGTTAAGGACTGAGAATGCTGGCCTCAGAATGATATTCACGCTTGCGCCGAGTACTGGCTGGCCTTTGTACAGCTTCTGAGTCCTACGTCTTAGATTGATGATAGGGCGCATGCCATCCTCCTTTGGCACCAGTCGAACGTGGCTGACACCCAAAGCTCGGGTCTTCATCGCACTTTTGACTGCGGTCGTGTCCTGCTCTTCTAGCATTGTCATGCTCAAGGATGTCAAGGCTGGCTCCGACAACTGCTTCCATACATCGTGGCGAAAGTAAAACAGCTGGTTTCGTTGAAGGTTAGACTCGGTGACGTGAAATGTACCCCGAATCAGTGGAACAAGGAAAGAGTCGATTGTCCAGTACAGCAGCTCGGCCATGAGCTCGTGGCGTTTGGCAATATCAGTTCGGCTGAGTTTCTCGCCTTTCACCGTAGTCTGTGGAGCCAGCCATTCGACGTCTGCCAGTTTCATGCCCTGAAGGAAATCGTGCAGACTAAGACTCTCATAGCGACGCAGCCGAATAAAGGTATCGATGTTGCGATGCAAAACACGAACATTGTGCGTACGAGTCTCGCCCAGACCCCAGAAATCCCGAGGAAAGGTCTTGCTGATCACCGCTCGACAGAAGGCGGACACTTGAGTCGTTGAAGTTGCGTGCTGCAAAGACGATTCGTCTTGTGGAGTGCCTGCTAGAATTCGTGGACAGTAATGTTCCAGCAGAGCAACATAAGGACACGTGGAATGTCGCTTTCGTAGCCGATGAACGAGCTCGTACAGCTTGCCTCTTAGTCTCCTGGGAACATGTGTGCGGAGTTGATCAAATTGCTTGCCTGCTTCGCGCAGCTTGATCACACGCGCCTGACGTTGACGCGCTATCTCCTGCTCGCGTAGGGTATAATCCTTGAAAGGCTGAGCTGAGGTCAAAGACGAGACTGCAGAACTGAGCACGTTGTGCAAGCCGAATTGTGCTGGAAAGAGGTATTTGATGATATGGCATGTCTCTTCGCGGTCTTCTGTGTTCCGGTAACGGTTCAAGACATGGATGGGATTAAGGCCGAAGCGGATGCCGCCATTGGCGGTACCTGCAGGCCGAGCATAAAGCATGCGGCTACGGACGAATCGTATGTCGGACAGACCTGGTTTGTTGCGTGTTCGTTGGACATCTGCATCGAACAAAGCGTGGTTGCCTGGCTGAGGGTGGAGTGGAGTTTGAATGAGCTTGAGGTCTGACATTGGAACGCCACTGAGCTGTACCAGATTACTGCTATTTACCACAGCGGCGAATATGGCATGTTCGACGAGAAGATCGGTCATGATGCGCGCCGCCATACTTCCCAGAAGGTCCGGTAATGCGGTCCAAGGATGATCCCGCAGTTTTTGAATGTGCTCGTTAGGTCCTGTGGAATACACGCCAGGAATGCCAGGCACTATCTCTGGAGAGACGCCATGGTGGTGCTCTGTGATATAGCGTTGGTAGTTCTGACACAATATGTGCTTTGGCCTTGCATTTCCAGGATGCCTGCGAAAGAGTAGCCATACTGCGAAATCAACGATCTGTCGTCCATCAGTTCGATTCAGTCAACATGGAGTGGCGATGGTCTTGAGATCAGCAAGGACATAGCATGCTGGCCTACCTCATTCTGCTTAAACTCGCCAGGAGTCAGATTGACAGTGTTGTCAGAGGCTGTGAGCTGTTGTGTGAACAGAGTGATGTCTTCCTCAATGAAGCTGCTCTCATCGATGTTCACAGGGTTGAACGAGCCTACAAGCGCAGAGTCGAGTAGGCATACGAGTTCCGTGTCAGCCTGTGAAACAAGGCCTGCACCATGCCCATACTGCTGCAGTCGCCTACGTCCTCTCCTTGGTAGACGTGACGCGAGGTATTGCCGCAAAGTTACAACTTCTGGGTAGTACTTCTTGAGCAGCAGCGGCTGAGGATGAGCACTGGTTGCATGTCCGAGCTTCCGCCGCTTTTCGGTGTGTTGGCAGACTGCTGCTTTCCGCTTGCGCTTCATTGTTGGACGTGATGTTGGAGACCGGCGTTGTTGTTCGAAAAGTCGAGGAGCAGCGTGACGCGAATCCTTGCAGATTCAGTCACGCTAGTTAAATGAGAGCACATTTAATTGATAGTTATTTAAGACAAGTTAGATCAAGGCAGCTCCAGCGATAGTGCGTAGATAGTTCTTCTAGTCCTAATTCCTCGTAGGAAAGGTCGCGACGATCGGACCGCGACGTATAAAGAGATGTCGTGCTAGAATAAGGGGCGCCGAACCTAAATGCGCAATGATCGTCGAGGGGAGTTGTCGCCCACATATGTGCAGAAACACGACCTCCTTGGGGACAGCATTAGATCGAAAAGGAACAGCCGACAGCATTGTGTCATAAGATCCAGGTGTTTGAGAAGTTTTGATGGCCTCGAGACACAGGCTTGCGACGTGCCAGTGCTGGCTTTATGACCTGTGTTAAGCTGCACTACCTTTATGCCCACGTCTGAGGGACGCGGTTCTGACCTTTGTGTACCGAGTACATCAATTGTTCGAAGGATATGGCAGAGTGCCTTTATATCCGGACGGACGGCCAGAACTGCGGCTGATTTCGCATCTTGGATGAGTCGCTCCTCATTAATGTAGCAGGCCCGATGGTTCAAGGTAAAAAGACATGCTGCAAAGCAGGGATATAGGTCCATAAAGAGGCTATGGTGGTGAAGCGTTCTGCGAGCCCAATGGCCGGCTTCGCAAACCTAGACTGCCGCCAACGCTGCGGATCACGATGTTACTGCGACTGCAGCGAGCGAGACTGATGTTGAAGTTTTTTTCCTGAGCTTGCTTCTACCTGTTAGACGAAGGCTGTAGCGGGCCGCGTCACACAGCTAGTATGCGAGGTAACTTTCACGCGATCAAACAGGCACGTAAGCATCCAATTCGGGGCTGAGGCTGACTCTGGTGCATTCGCTCTATAGACGCTGCTCCATCTGGTCCAGGCTTTTGTTCATGCTGTCCAGACGTTGATGCATGTGAGCAAGAACTTCAGGGTATTCCTCGATCACAAGCATCATCTTGTTCATGCCAATTTCTTTGCTACCAATATGGGCGTCAGTCGACTCCGCGTGGCGTACAAATGGGGAGCGGACATACGCTGTCATGGTGGCTGTTCATCTAGGTTGGCAAGCATGGTGGAGCGCCTACCGGACGAAACGATTGTCAAGTACGTGGTGTTTGTCGATCATCGAAGTCCTTGAAAGTGGTTCGACTCTCACGGATTACTTGCATCAATCTGCACGACGAGGGACTCTAACATCTCTAGCCGACGTCGAGGACGAACAAGGGCGGACCGCGTTAACGTGGGCTGTGGAATATCACGATGTTCGTTCCACCTCAATTTCCATACCATCCGCCGCAGCCGTACCCGCCAGCAGCCATTGTTGCACCTTGCCTTAGCAGCTAACAACGTTGCCCCCCGGATGATCAAAGCTTTACTCCAAGCTGGGGCAGATGTAAATGTGCAAGATGGCGAAGGATGGACAGCAGTACACACTGCGGCGTCCTGGTGTGATCTGACTTCGTTATTGGCTATGATAGATCATGCCTTCGAGCCGATGAAACTAGACGTGTTGACGCACGACGGTCAGACCCTAGGAGTTCTATGTACTGTAGCGAATTGGCGGGGGCCTGCCCGGAATTGCTGAATCCGAGCGGCGGGGTAACACCCACAGTCTTCAGGAGAGCTGCTGTGCCTACCACACACAAGAACGATGTCAGACCATTATCGTAAACATTTTTTTCCACTAGAGTCCAGTCCGGAGGTCTTCACCGAGCTGACTCATCAGCTGGGCGGAAGTCAGAGCTTGAGGTTTCATGACGTGCTGTTCGTGGACCAGCCAGAGGCGCTCATCTTGATCTTACCCACATCAGCAGCGTATGAGGCGTACAGGAAGGAGGAAGACGCGAAACTCGAGTCCTTCGGAAGTCGACTTTGCGAAGCGCCCGTAGTATGGTTCAAACAAACGATCAACAATGCGTGCGGTCTCTACTCCATTCTGCATGCAGTATGCAACGGCGCAGCTGCAGAACACATTCGTATGGTCGCATTCGATGACGGTAAGACAGTGTTAACAGTCTCCAGGTCATGACTCGGTCTTAGGTCGATTGCTCGAAGACTGCCAGACGAAACAACCCGACGAGTGTGCCCGTGCCGTAGAGGACTCCGAAGACATCGAATCGGCTTACCAGATAGCATCAGCTCTAGGCCAGAGCGAAGCTCCGACCAACGCCGAAGAGGAGGTTGATTTCCACTACATTAGCCTGGTCTGCAGTGGTGGCCGCCTCTATGAGCTGGATGGAGATCGTAAAGGACCAATCGACAGAGGACCGTGGTCTACTGACGTACCTTACAAGAGTGCTCTACGCTTGGTGCAACAATATATCGACATGGACAAAGACGATATACGGTTTAGTCTTATGGCTCTGGTTCGCCAAGACCAACGTCCAGCATGGCCATAGTTTCTCACAACTAAAACAGCACAGCACAGGCCAGTCTTAGTGAATCATTGATGTAGAAGCTGTATTGATGGACTGGGCGTGGCTATGCTTTGGTGCCGCTGTGCTTCTTGAACGGCTGCAATCACGATCACGATGTGGCGTAGTCACAAAATGAGACTGCTGTCTTCCTGCCTCGTGCTTGGCAGTCGCATGTGAGTGCTCTGTTTTGTGCTTGGGAGAATCAGCCGGCCACACACCTGCATGTAACTCGTCACCACGATGGCCGAGTGTCAGCAGAGATGCTAATCCAATACATGTCTGATCAGGCAAAGACAATGGCGCCGGTGACTTCGTGCTTGAACACATACACGTGGCTGGCTCTCGGGGAGAACTAGAGACTCCGAAGACTTACTGAGTCCTATGTACCCCAGCAGTGGGTTGCTTCAAGCTACGATGAAAATAGAATATGACGCGCCTTGTGAGCGAGGCTCATCTCTGTCCAACCAAGCCACTGCTGGCTACAGGGAGTCGTGCTCGTCTTTGTTACTGGGTATTGGTTGTCTAGCCGCCGGAAATCCTGAGTGGTCACGACCTACACCCCACTTCCATGGTGCCGCAGCACTCCTGGCTTTGTAAACGAGGTTCTCCGATCCATGCACAAGTCAAGGACAGCGTAGAAAGGCAGCTACTCTCGAAGACGAGTTTCGTGCTCGATTATCGACCTTTTCAAAGCCAAAGAACGCCAACGCGTGCTGAAGGCGCATCGACTAATATCCTCAGCAGCCTCAGGACCTCATCCAGTCGTCTCAGCTCAACGGGAGTGTAAGCAATCCGTCTAGGGTGTCCTTCTGACCTATGATTGACTTTTGGCTAGGATTTGCGGTTTCCAGACACTCGTCTTCAAGTGCGGGCACAGCAACAAAGCCATCACGATGAAGTTATGTGGCGCATACGGGACCACGAAGCAACATGCTTTCGACGACTTTCAGACCGCCGTCAATTCCAAGTGTCAAAGTTGCAAGGCTGCAGATGCACAAAAGGCAGCATCTGGTTCACGCTGAGGGATTTCACTAGGACGCTGTGTGGAAATGTGCGGACTTTGGTCAGCCTGAACATGTACCGAATGATCTGATTGTGCTATGGCCCCTTTGACTAGTTACTTTGGTTGAGTGTGCCTGTGTTCACTTGCGTTCTCTAGTTTCTAACCTCCCTCGTTATACCGGCAACCTTTATCCCTACATGCTTTGCCTCTCTGGCAGCTACGGTAGCCCCCTCGCGAACTATGGTATTCTTCTCGATGCTCTGCGTAGCGCATCCTATTTCTGCCTCAATGTTTTCTAGGGCCGATTTCGTTCCTTGCGTAGATTCCATAGCCTCTGCTTGTATAATGCTAAGCCTTTCTTCAAGATTAGACACGTCTAGGATAGTTTGGACCTTAGCGATTAAGGACGCGGCGCTAATAATAAGAGCAATAATATAGGCCGCGGGGACTGCGAATGGTCAATACCGCTGCGCGTGTCACGAAGTTACTTCACGAGTTAGTAGGCGTGCTCGCGGCCGATGTTGTACGGACTCGCACTTTCTTGACTAATGCCTTCGAAGCACCCACCAGTCGTTTCGCGCAGCCTCCAGCGAGGAATAATGATATCGGGACGGCGCAGCGAAGGCCGAACCCCAAAAACAAGGGCCCACCCCGAGACTGCACTTCGCACGACGCACGACGCAAAATACACCTTTTGATCACGAAGCTTAGTGCGTTTGATAGAGCTAGACGCAAAGAGCTACATAGTCCAGTTTTTTTGGACGTAGAAACCTCTTCGTTGGGGTGGATAGTTAGTCGCGTCGTTGAAGCTTGGCCGATTTCACGTGTCTCCGCGTGCCGGGTAAGGCGTTGGGGCCCACGTGAGGCCCTGACGCGCGCTCGATGCAAATCTAGTCCACTTGATCACTAAATTCTTCAACTGTGCGATTTCCAATCGTCTTACCAGTCATGGCCTTGTGCGGAACGCTGTGCTTCTGTACCGATTGCGGCGACCTCCTTTCTAGAGCCCTGCCAAGTCAGAGGACGATTAACTGTGACGTATGCGGAACTAGCAACGAGAGTATGCCTTCACCTCAACTTTAGTTCCAACTGCTCGCATTGCAAGCTGACCTTAATGAGACAAGTGGCCACACGACACTACTTCCGTGTCAAAACCAAGCGCGTTTCCCTCTCAACTCCGACAACGGCTACAAGCAGGATTGCAAGAGATTTCTTCTCAGGACAAACAGCAAGGAAAGGTGATTCAGCAGGCATGCGAAAAATGCTCTGCACCAGAGTTGAGATACCATGAGCTTCAGCTCCGAAGTGCGGACGAAGGCACTACACTCCTGTATCATTGCCTACAGTGTGGCCACAGATTCAAGGAAGATAATTAAGCGAACGGTGAGTTCCACGTTCAGGCTACAAGCAGAGGCTTAGACCTGGTGCAGGGAAGACAAGATGAAAGGTCCGCACAACACGGCGACCACCGCAGGTGGCTGCGAGGAGAAAGAGGGTACGGCTTGCAGGAGACCGTGAATGCACGGAGTCGTGATTAGGCATGGCAAGCTCTGATGGGGAGACTTACTTGGCTGGAGAATACAGCAAGCAGTTGTCATTCCTCGATGCACTTCAGTGCTAAATAGCTCGCTGGAAAAACATCTGCCTGTCATGAAGTACCGGTAATAGTCGGTATGAAGCCTTCACCTCAGCCCTTGTTGCCGGATTATACGCTTCAAACATGCTCGGTTAGGAAAGACCTGTACCAAGCGGAAGGGCAACCTGAACACTCCTCGTGTCCATCGTCGATAGCTATCTACAGTGCACTGCCAGGCTTAGAAAGGAGCTTCGGGCTTGCTTGCATACAACGAAGCATTCGGTAAGTGTGGTCGACTGCTGGAGATTGTTGTCGGCGGACGCTCGTTCGAGGTTGCTAACGAGAAATGTGCGTTCATAGGTGTAATCATCCAAGTCGAAAGCGAATCATGGCAGGCGGCAAAACAGTAGCAAATGATTGGCCAGGATCACCCCACACGGGGCGATCCGCTCCCAAGCCCCTGTGATCCATGTTAAGTGCGTGCTGCTACCAATCGCTACCGTTGAGCCCGACTTCATGGCGCTCCTACTCTCCCAACACTTGCTCAATAACATCTGAGCAGAAGGTGGAGGCGACCACCAATCTTAAGGTTTGTCTATTGCACATGTTGGTCGTGGCAATCATTTGACAAAAATTGTCAAGAACGAAACGGGCCTTCATCTTTAGACTCTGCCTGTTCATGTCTATCCAATACGCCATAACTTACACGGTGAAGGCAGCATGCTCAGCAGCGCTTGCGTCGAAGTTTCCGGGCCCTGTTGCACCATTAGCAACGCTGTCATTCCAATAGATAGGGCATACCGACTGTTGTCCATGCTCGGCATCGGCTGAAGGGACGTCGTTGGACATCCTGGTGTGCTCTGGCGAGTAGAGCCTGTCCCAGCAGAAGTTCCAGCCGGTTCGACAGGCACAGTCAGAGGATACGTCTACATCAGCTCAGGTGGCATGTGAGTCTCGGGCGAGGTTTAACTCTCGATGTCAACTGCTGATGGCTAGACAGCTTTCTGCATGTCCGTCATGACCGTCATGGCCATCTTCTTCTTTTGTCCTACGTCGCAGTGAGCATCTCGCAGTAAATGCCTGGAGACAACCCAGCTTTGGCCCTCACGACTAGCATGCTTCCTCACCAAGCTACGATTCAACGGGCTTTGTGGTGCAATCTCGCCGGAGGCATCGCTAGTACTATCGACAATGACTACAGTGGGCTGTGGCACGATTCAGAGTCACCCCTGGGTCATTTTTTATGTCGCTTAGAATGATTGAGTGACGGTAGCTAGTAGCGTGACCCGAGCCTGTGATGTGTGATCTTGTGACTCTGGTGAAAATCGAATGTTAAATGCGTGTAAGCCTTTCTTAAGCATGGATGGCGTTGAGTTAGCTGAGGGAGAGAGCACTTGGCAATCCTCCGTACATGGACCTCGTACAAGGATATATCTTGAAGGAAATTAGGTGGCCTGATCATCCTACCAACTTCAGCTTACAGTAAACGTTCAAGCATAAAGGAAACATACTACGGACGCTAACACGAAAAGGAACTACGAGAAAGCCAAGAAGGACCATGGCAGCAGCAAGCATTGTACAACTCGATCCTGGCCAGCATCCCGTCTACTACCGCGATGGCTCTTGACACCAGCGGAGCAAGCCGCCAAGCAGAGAGCGGATGCAGGCTCGAAGAGCATCGCTCAGCTCTTGGACGAGATTCATAACGATGCACAGCTTAGAGAAGCTGCACAGTGGTCGGATGGTAACAAGACCCGCGACGGCATCCTCGCACGCGCTTGTGATCGCATGATCGAGTATGCGGCCCAAGTGCGCGTCAGGCCGGAAGAGCTCAAAGAGAAGACGGCTGAGATGACTAACGCCGTCGCCTACTATACCGGCGGAGCCCAGAGACCCGACAAGGCTGTGAAGTTTGACTTCTTTTATATACATCGTTTGATCAGCTCTATCTTCTTCGCCTCCTTCCTGGAGCAGGACTGGCTGAGTGACTCCAACAAAGTGCGACTATTGGAATGGAAGATCCGGCTAGACTTGGCCATGTATGCTTCGAGAAAATGTCCTGAGATCCGCCTAGGAGACATCCAGAACTATCAGCCCCAGAAGCCTTCTAGCTGGGACGCCGTACAAGACAGGGTCTGTGCCATTGACGACGAAGGACACGCGTCCCAACTTGTGAGAGCCATAGCGAGCGGCAGCAGAATCTGTGAGCCTTACGAGAACAAGAGCGCCTTCAGACTGAAGGGTAATGACTGGCTGAACCTTGCACATATGGCGATCGACTCAGTCGAATCACCAGGTGACCGCTGGATCAGATCAGCAGGATTCGATGAGGCGTGGGAGAATGTGCAGCTGCGCCTCAACTTGTAATCTTATATTCGGGGATATCCTTATCATAATCAGACCGAGTCTGCTCGTGGTTGATGAAGTGTCTGCAGCTCGACATCGTTCTCATGCTGATGCATGGGTTGTGGGAGGCGCTGCGCGGGTCCGTACGTTCGCGTCCAGGCAAGTAGACGCTCGTGAAAGAAGAAGATTGGCAGAGCACATGCCAATAAAGCCCACTCCAAGACAGCCATGGTGCCAAATGCAGCTGGCATGCCATCTCGGTCAATCCAGGGATTGCAGTAGAAGCTGCAGATGACACCGATGATGTTCCTGATGATGAAGAGACTGACCAGAGCCTCGCTCGCCAGCTCTCCGAAGCAGTCGACCACGTATGTGATCCCGATGTTTGCCATGGCAGCGAAGCCAAAAGAGTGTATGGCATAGCCAAAGGCCGGTCCAATCCAGAGTGTCGTCTTCGCCACACACACTCCATAGATGATGAGCCCAGCAGGACATATCGAAAAGAAAGCCAGACTCTGCATCCTGTACTTCGGTTGTCGTTCGTGTAGACCTCTCTTCCTCTGCGCTCGGAAGGCCAGATGATCCGCGAACCGGCCACCCAATCGTCCTGCAATGATGGCTCCAAGCCATCCCGCGATATGAAAAACACCAACCAACCCAAGCCTCCAGTGATATTTACCACGCTGAATCGCCAGCCTAGTGAAGACCTGCCCAGCCGTAATCTGGATGATAATTGTCCACCCCACAATAACCCCAATCAAACAACTCGCCCAAAGGACCTGCACATAGCCCGTCATGCCCACAATATCCCGTAACGTCCTTCCCACAACCTCCCCAGCGCCCTTCTCCCTCTCCCTCCCCACCCGAAACCCCAACCACCCCTTAAAACTCCTAGCAACCGGCACTTCCTCAGCCCTCCAATGCCTCCTCTCGTTTTTATACGTCGTCTCTCTCACACAAAAGAAAGCCATCACAAGCATCCCTCCAAAAGCCGGCGCCAACCACCCCGGCGTCCACCTCCACCCATGCCGCTCAACAACCCACGCATTGATCAGCGGTCCAAGGAAAATCCCACTGGCCAGAGCTCCGCTAAACCACATCAAATGCTGCGCCTTCCTCCTCCCCGCCCACAAATCCTCCACAACTGATGGAACAGCAGCATCAGCGGCCGCCGCCCCAATTCCAGAAACCATCCTCGCCGCCAGTAAACTCCCATAAGAGCCCGCCAGGGCTGACCAGACATTCGTCACGACCAGAACCGCAATCGCCAAGAGATACACCGGTCTCTTCCCCAGGACGCGCATAGCAGGGACCCAGATCAGATTTCCCAGGCCGAAGGTCAGGACGTTCAGCGCTGTGAGGGCTGTGGCGGCGGTCGGGGTGATGGAGAAGGTGGTCATGAGGGGTCGTGTGGCGACAGTGGAGGCGCTGGCGTTGATGTTGGCGAGGAAGGAGAAGGCGCAGATGGTGAGGTAGGTTTGTTTCTTTTGGGGTTCGGGCCAGTTTTGGGGGTCGTTGGGGTCGTTGGAGAGGGGTCCTGGAGGGTTGTGGTCTGGAGGGGCTGGGTTAGTGTTGGTGAGGGGAGGGAGGGCTGAGGAAGGATGATGATTTACCTAGGGAGTCTTCGGAGTCAGAGCGGACGGGGAGCCAGGTGGAGGGTTTGCTGAGGCGGAATTGAGAGATGTGGTGGGAGAGGCGTTGGTGGCGGGATATTTTGCGGCCTCGATGGTCAGGGTCGATCGGATTTTGAGCTGATGCGGTTGGGGTGCTGTCGTGGGTTGTGTCTGGCAGCCAAGAGACTACTCTGTTGCCCTTTAGAGCTGCCAGTGTCTCGCTATCAACGTTCCCTGGGTTGGTAGAACTAGATTGGCTATGGGGTGTCGTTGTGGTCCAGCTTGAAAAGCGGCTTTGAACTCCTTGGCCCCTCAATCGATCCTCCGTTGAAGCGTCGTTTGTACGCTTGATAAACGACTCCTGCTGGCTGTGCTGTGTTGCTCTCGGGTCATAGCGGGAGTGGTCTTCACCCTCCCTATGGCTCGAGGGTCCTTCCATCGGATCGCTGTCTCTATGCTTGAAGACTGACTCCGATTGACTCTGCTGATGTCCTCTCGTATTATAATGGAGATTGTTGTCGATCTCTCTGTAGTTCGATGGACCTTCCATAGGATCGTTGTTGGATCTTTTGAGGTCAGACCACCGTTGGCTCGAAGGGTCGGAGTTGTAGAAGTGGTCGTCCATGGTGCGTGTGCGCGTAGCAGAGGGTCAGTGAGCTCTTTTGTCTGTGAAAGGCAATCAGAGAGTAGTATGTCAGATTCGATCGATCTACCAGCGAAGCAACCAGGACATATCACTATTGCTCGCAGCATTCACGATCGGCATCCCACCATCTACAAACATCTCAAGCCGCATGTGGTCGATCAGATCCAATGTAAACAAATGATCTCGTACCAGTACCTATGCCGAAGCGCTCGTCAACGGCGTCGCCTTCAATGCCCTCTCAACCTCCTCTTTCGCATCGTACCCATACAACCAAGGCTGCACCTCCGGACACTGCCACCTCGACGGAAACTTGCAATCAATTGGTTTGCCCAGTTTGCTCAACATAAACTCATCACGCTTTGCTTGCTCTTCACCATCCGGCATATGGAAATCTTTCCTCTGCGCAAACGTTTCCCTGACGATTGCTTCACCCCTCTTTTTTCTTAATTGCTCGTACAGCTTCAGAGCTGCCGGGAGCTGAGACTTCGATTGAACAGCGGATAAGATGTTGCCCAAGACTGCACCATCTTCGATTGCGCTGTTGGCGCCTTGAGCGAGGTAGGGCAGCATGGGGTGGCATGCGTCGCCAACGAAGACGAAGTTGGACTTTGGACTGATCCAGCTGTCGAGTTCGGCGCGGTGCATTAGTTTCCACTTTTCGACGGATTTGACTTCGTCGAGGAAGCGGTTGAGCATGGGGTCCCAGTGGTTGAAGATTGCTCGCATTTCCTCTACAGATCCGGATTGCTTCATCACGTCTGGTGGAAGATTGTCGGGGACGAGGAGTACGATGTTGATCATCTTGCCCTTGCGAACAGAGTACGCGACTACATGTGCTCCGGGCCCGATCCAGAACTGGCAGGTGGGCTGTGCTATCCAGTCTTTCACTTCCTGGCCCTTGACTTCGTCCACGTCCAGCACGATGCGGTAGGCAAGGTCACCGGTCGGTATGGGAGCGTCTTCCTCAAGGCCTTTATGGACGAGAAACCGTTGTCTGCATTTCGACCAGAGTCCATCCGCGCCTACGATGAGGTCTGCTCGGAGTGTATCTCCATTGGCAAGCCGCAGTGTCGCCTGGTCGAAGTCGATGTCCTCGATTCTCGACCCTAGCCTCACTTCAACGCCCAGCTCTTTCGCCTTGGCCGCTAATGCTTGCTGCACATCGACTCTATGCAGATCCCAGAACGGGGCATTGTACTTGGTCCGCATCTCCACGTTGTAGTCCTCCGTTCTCGATAGCACCTTGCCGTCTGACCACCGCCGTACTTGCAGTACTGTAGGCTCTGCCGCGGACCGCCTGAGGTCTTCGAGCAGATCGTACTGTTGGAGGACTTTGCATCCATTCGGTGTGACTTGGAAACCGGCACCTACCTGTCTCTTGTTCAGTGGCTGTCAGTCATCAGCTCTTCCTCAGTACCAACCTCTGCCAGCTCCCTCGCGCCCTCCAGCACTACGACTCTGTGACCAGCGAGAGCGCAAGCTACAGCAGCACTGAGGCCTGCCATGCCGGCTCCCACGATCTTGATATCGAGCGGCGATGCATTAGTCTTTAGTGGTGCTGTCATGATGGGCACAATGTTCTACGGAAATGGGGAGGTGATACAGTACATGTTCATCGATGCAAGAGCGGCACTACTGTGCATATATAGCAGCAGCTCCGGCATGCGTTTCAGTAAGACTTCCGACTCGAAGAGCTGGATCGCATAAAGTAGTACCGTGTGATGCTGCGCCGGTGCGTCCCTGTGAAAGACCCGCGGTCGGATAGCTCCAGCTCCCGCCAGTTTCCAGCTGAAGACCGGGGAACATTGGCTGCAATTCTTGACGGCTCCGTTTAACAGACAATTGACAGCAATTTTCGACCAACCACCGCCTCGCACCAAATGATATGGCGCCCGTCCTTTCAACGACTACAGTACGGATAGGACTGCAAAGGGATGGAGCAAAATGAGTGCGGGGAGAGACCCCTGCAAGACAAATCAAGGGCTCGGCAGCACCTGGGCCGAGAACGACTGCCGTCTTCGAGAGCGATGTTTTCCTTCGCCATGTCCGCTCTCGTACGCGCTCTGCGGCGATATGCAAAAACCCATCAGGCTTCAGAATCATCACTCACGATGCTGCTCATCATGCTTCGACTGTGTGCCGAGTGCCCGTTTCACTCTCGGATAGACAGACTAGAAGAAAAACACCCGCACTCCTCACAGACCACGCCATCGCAGTATCCCTGCACGTAGCCGTCAAGCACTGTCCGCTGTCCAGGCGGCGTTAAGCATCGGCATCCTGCAAGGTCTTGTCTTCACAGCAACTGGCGAGCGAGCCCAAGCCTTGCCGCAAGCTGGTGGACAAGGAAATAATGCTCGTGCAGCGTGTCTCCTTCTCCTTCCAAGCAGAGCTAGCTGCGATACGTAGAGCTTTCAAAATGGCTATGATAACTAGCATCAGACACTGGGGAAGGTCACGCTGTTCTGTCAAGAGCCCGTGAGAAAGATACACCATTACGTTGAAAACGGAGGTGAGGGTTCTGCGATGCTTAGAAAAGAGGAGGAGGACGGGAAGGAGAAGATGAAGCTAGGCCGAGGTCTGGTACAGATTAGGCAAGTGCTCAAGGAAATTCATCTGCTCATGCAAGGAGACGTTGATGTTATCTTTGCAGAGCAGGCTCAGGCGCTTGGAAAGGCGATGGTTTTGGCTAAACAGAAATCGTGGAAGTCATGTCGAGCTCGGCCGCGGGCACTTGGGAGAAACGGGCCAGAGGACGTGGCATGCGACTGTAAGCAGTGTACAGTTCTACGAAAAGCTGTCGGCTCGGCACACGAGCATTGGCATTTGATAACCCTCCTCCAAAGCTTTTCGTGAGCTGTTGCTTTGACACATGCGCATGTCGAAAGCTCATTCGGCGACAACTTCGTCTTCTGCTGCCGAAGTCGACAGCTTCTCTCTGGCAACGGACACTCGAGACTGGACCACGATTGACATTCACCACTTTCAACACTGCAAGCCTCGGCACCACCGGACAGCATCTTGTCAAACGCCCTCGATGTCCATATCGTCAAGCAGAGTCCCGTTGGAGATCTGGACACGACCTGGAAGATCAAGGTCTCCATCATAATCGACAAAGAACAGATCTCCCTGTACTTCTTCCTTTTCGAGACCGAGGCTGTGACTCAAGGTATTCAAAGTCTCAGCATCGATACAGACACTGTCTCGGTCACACCCTCCGAACAGTGCTTTCAGGCTTGGGTGTCCGGACTCCGCGGTGCGAGCAGGACCAGTCCGATCCGCCTGCATCGTGTCGAAGTCATGGAGGAGCTTGACCCTGAAGCTGCTATTTCCACGCCTCTCGATGATCTTCGATCCTGTTATCGATTTGGCCTCGACGTGGCTGAGGACCTGTACGTCTTCTGGATACGCATCTTGAGCATGGTCCGCCACGGTTCCATTGACGGAGCCTCGATTGGGTGCCGCTTCGAGAGTAGAACGATCAAGAGCTGGAGTAGCGCTGCGGGATTCGAGGTACTCCGGCGCGTCCTCATCAGCAATGGGCTCGTTTGTGTCTTGCACATTCCCTGAAGACGGAAATTCCGGGTGTGGCATTGGCTCAGCAGCTGTTTCCATGAAATTCATGTCTGTGTTGTACAGCCTTGATCTTGAGAAGATGCTCGGATGGCTGTGATCACCAAGATCCTCGCCGTGAGTGGAAGTTTGTCTCCAGAAGCGCGGGGCTGGGTCCTCGACACCAAGGTCGAAGTGGTTGATTGCCTCAATTGCTGCAGTGCGCCGACCACCAACACCAGGAGCCTCGTTGTCGAGCACAGCTCTCATGCAATCGACACCATAGCTTGCAAGGTACTGCAGACGCTCTCGATATGCTTCTTGTGACGCAGAAGGCGGGCCAAAACGGATGTCGTTACCCGCCTCATGTAACGTTTCATGTGTGAAGCCGCACTCGCGTCCAAGTTGCAGTAGACTATGTAAGTCTGCGTCGACTGGGAGCTGGCCTATGAGCTGAAGGTGAGTCAAGATCGCCAGGTCCGATGGTACCATGTGTGCCGCCATCGTCGCCCAGTTCATAGCTCCGGCATTTTTTTCTGTACAATCGTCTCTATAGGGAGCCTCACATGGCTGTACTATCTTCTTTGGCTCGAGTTTGTGCTGTATCAGGGACGGGGGTACTTGCGAGTGATTCTTCCGCGGTGCGAGTGGTTTGCGATCACTGCTACCATTTCCGATCGCTTCGCCCAGAGACTGCAGGCTGTCCCGCGTGCTATGGTCGTTCTGCTTACCCCATTCCACTAAGTCCTGCAAATCAGCGGCGGGTGAGAGCTGACCAGTATGCTGCAGGTAACCTAACAGCGCACGCTCGCTTGAGGTCATCTGCGAGCAGTCTATAACGGTAGGATCAGGTGTCTGCGCCGCATCCAGTCGCTGCTGGTTGTATGTGGCAGGCAGGAGGTTCCTGCCTACTGTTCGAAGGTCGTCGCGAGTAGTGATCCCGAGCGACCGGCCCCATTGCAGCAAGTCCTGCACAACTGCATCAGGTTCAAGCCGGCCTGTGTGCTGTAGGTGCGCCAGCACTGCATGTTCGGTTGATTCCATCGGTTGATTGAGCTCATTTGCATCGCGATTGCCTCCGCCAGTAGCCATTATGCCCTTACCGTGAGCTTCACGCTTCTGGACCGCGCCAAATTGCTTCACGTCGATATTGCCACGCCTGATCTCCTTGCTCAGATGTCGAACTTCCTGGCGCTTACTGAGTCCTTGTGACTTGCCCCAAATGAGCAATTCCTGCAAGCGTGCGTCTGGTTCGAGCTGACCGAGGCGCTTAAGGTCACTCATGAGCATTTGCTCGCCTTTGCATATAGTTTTCCCATTCGCGTTCTTGCGTTTATGTTTCGGCATGGCGGATGTAGTTGGCCGTTGGGAGTGTGAGCAGCGAGCGTGTTTTGCAAAGGTTGAATGCAGAGCTTCAGCGAGAGATCCTTGTAGCTCGGGCCGCTGTTTCGGGAGTTTAACGTCTATCCTTGGCGTTCACAAGCACAGGGCAGGAGCCATGAAGGACAACTTCACAAGTTCTGGACTACAGTATCATCTACAGGCAGTCTGTTGCTCCCTCCCATAGCACATGATGCTCAACAGTAGGGTGCACCTTGCATTTGCACAATACTTCGCGGTTCTCCAACAGGTCACAATAACATCCCTTATCTCTGTGGCAGACAAAGCCTCGGGTGCTTGCGATTGAGACGGAACATCTTCTGCTCCATCAAATCCTTGTATTCCTCATGTGATAGTGTTGTATAGGAAAAGCAACCCAGCAGCATGCGTGCGAAGCCTCGATCATGCTCCAAGAGGCCGTACACTCCAGTTGTAAGTGCGGCAGGGCACTAGAACAAACGTTAGTGGCATCTATTCAGCAGATTTGTGAAATGATACTGACCAGCTTCTCGGCGCGCTCGCGCAACGACTGCATGATCACGCCGACTACTTCATAACTTCGCGTGTAGGTGGTGGGTCCAATGACCCCGGCCAAACATTCTGCCCACGTCCAGCGCGAGGCGTACTCGTTTGCACATTTGAGAGCACTCTTTTGCTTCACTCGGGTTGGTCGGAAGTCCTGAAAGGTATGGGAAAAGCGGTTCCAGTCGACAAAAAAGCGCAGCATGAACCCGATTGTTGCCTTAGGAGTCCAGAGCTTACGGTCGTCCATATCAATCCATTCACCGCGTGCGACTGCTTGTAGCAGTCTGTCCCTGATGCTGGTGACTCCACGCGCGCGTGGGTCGAAGTTTACCCTCTGGCTGCGACAGCGTCCCTGCAGGGTCAAGCCTGCATCCTTGCCGAGAAGCACGTTGATGCTTTGGACGATTGCTGCAATGCCGGCCGTGAAGTCCGGAATTTGCAAACGCATGGCATGGCCGCCAAGTGAGTGTACTATGGCGTTATCGTGATGGTTCTCCTGGACGCCTCTAGCACGAATTGCCTTGCGCTTCTTAGATCTCCTCGTGGGTATGGGTGGGGCTTGTGCTGTGAAAGGCGGTGCTTGGCACTTATTGATGTCGGTGGTGCTGTAGGGCGTCGCTGGCGTGGCCGGCTCGGCCTCGGGTACCATCATCACCACAGCGGCATCTAGACTTTTCACGGCCGGGTGGCTACGTCGGAGCGTCTTCGCGGCTTCAGGAACATGGGGCGACAGTTTCTCTCGCACGGAGATGGCACTGTCTCGACACGCTCCGGCAAAAGCTTCGGCTTTCCGGGTCTGCTTTATCAATCGTACACTCCGGCGCACCGGCGTTGTTGATTTTGTGCTCAAGTATTCGTCGACTGAGCCTAGGGCAGTGGGGCGTGGCAAGCTTGACGGTTTTGCGGTAATATCGGGAGTGTCTTGCGTATCGTCAGCCCCGCTATCATGGCTACCTTTCAGCAGGTGTCGCGTGGCGCAGAATTCAAAATAGGTGCCGCCATCGAGAGGTGTGTGGTATCCACTCCTGAACATCTTGATCTGCTTGTGCCAGAATCCTTGTTGTTGAGCATCGAGGAAATGCCATCGCATTCCAGCTTGAACATCCGCATGGTACTGTTGGTCGCAGGTTACGCCCATAGCTTCGAGGTCTGCGATGATACTCGGTAGGATGTGATGGGCGTATAGGTCGCTGGCGGTCACAATGTTATGGGTATCGTACAGTACATCGTCAAATCGCTGCGTGGTGGCGTCGACGCCGTTCGCATCCACTATGCCTTCCGCCATATCATTCGCCATCTTGTATGTTGGGTGCTGGCCGTGCGTGTGAGATTGGTGGCAATGTGTGAAACGCAACAGTTGAGCTTGAGCTGAAGTGTAAACGAGGCAAAGCACGCACTAGCTCCGCCGCTTTCGCATCGACAGGGGCGCTCACGCGAACGATGATAGCGCAGCTCATATCCTGGCGCAGGAGCACCTGTAGCTATATCATGTACTTGCTGGTCTGCTTCAAGATACGCTTCGCGTCATCTCGAACCTCCTCAGTGATTCGCGCAGCAGACTTGATGCTGTTCGCCAGGCCAACACCTGCACCAGCATAAGTCGTCAGGCGTGCGCCTTCGCCCCAACCTGCGTCTCCTTGCTTCATTGCCTCGTCGTACAGCTTCTGGTTCTCTTCAAGGCTCATGCCCTTCTTGGCATCATGCCACGTCTCGTTGAGCACACCACGACCACCGAAGCGTTCTGGCCAATCTTTCGTGCCGCGGAGGGTATCATACAACTTGCCGCGGGCTGTATTGACCCCACCATCCGATGCGGCGAGGACTGCATCACGGTAGCCTTTAGCAATGTTCGCCTCTGGTGCCACCAAGTATCGAGTACCCAGCGTGACGCCGAATGCTCCTAGAGCAACGGCTGCAGCCGCACCCCGACCATCCATGATGCCTCCGGAAGCAGTAAGAATTGGCTTGCTCAACTTCTCGGAGCTGCATAATGCAGACACTGCTTCGTCCACCTCGGGTAAGAGTGCGATCAGGCCTGCCGCTTCTTGCAGCCCATGGCCACCAGCATCCTGACCTTGAACCACAAGCACATCAGGCTGACATGTCTTAGTGACCTCAAGGGCATCTTTCACCGTTCCAATCTGGACCCAGATCTTGGTTCGCCTATTCGTGACCCTCCTCACTTCGCGAGTCCATTGCTCAAACTGTGATGACTCATTCGGTGCAAACAGCCAGACGGCAGCCGGCTTGTACTTCTCAATAAGAGGCAGGGCATCTGTCAATAGCTTTTCTCCTGCCCACAACAGAAAGCCAATGCCAATGGGCATGACTTCAGTCACTTCTCTTAAAAGCTGAGCTCCTGCCTGCAACTGCTTCACCTTTTCAAGTTCTTCCTCCAGAGTGGAGACGTCACTCCCAGCACCTAGAAAGCCCAGGCCGCCTGCTCGCGATACTTCTGTTGCGAGTGAGGCCAGAGCCACGAGTCGCATTGGACCGCATGACACTAGAGGCGCCTGCGTCCAAGGATAGTCCACCTTCAGTTGCTTGACTTGTTCCATCTTGGTGACTGTATACAAGGGAAAGTGATGGCAAAGGTCTACCACGCATCAATATATCCATCGCAACACATTCCATCAGCAGCGACTTCGGCCAGGTACGACCTTCCGCAAGAGCTTCGCTGACGTTGTTTCATCCACTTCTCCGCGATGCGCGTGTATCACGTGCAGCGCGGCGATGCTGCAGATCGCGGCCCGTGCGTCTGCGTTAGCGAGATCTCTCTGTGGCTCAAACTCGACTTCGAGGAAGGCACGAACAGCTTCACCTTAAGAATCGCAGCGTTTGTTCCATTCACACTTAGTTTATCCCTACCCCACCACACGAATTCGGTCGAAGTGTCGCGACACGCTATAAAAAATGAACGCTCCAGACAGGTATGTCCCCCAAACAACGCCAAACACTGTCGCGCATTGTCAGGCACAACCATCACCATGGCGGGAGACGCGATGCCTGTCCTCGACGGCAGCAATCGCATGTATCCTGTTCATAGCGGCAACAAATTACATATCAACAACCACTACGCCGCAAACATCGACCCGCGTCTCAATGGCAATGTGGGAACCAAGATCGACACCAGTGCTGATGAAGACCAAAGGTACGAGTCCTTCATCCTCGCTGATGGCGAGAAGAAGGTCGAGGTCGAGCCAGAGACTCGTAAGTACAGTCTCCATATGACGCTTCCAACCGCCATACTGACCCGTCCAAGGCGTTCCAAATGCCGCCATGTTCACCTTCAACAAGGAGGACCACACTCTCGGCAACCTCCTCCGCGCAAAACTCGTCAAGTCCGATCACGTCCTCTTCGCCGGCTACCAAGTCCCTCATCCACTTTTCGCGACTTTCAAGCTGCGTGTGCAGACCGATGGTGTCATCAATCCGAAGGAAGCGGTCGTCACGGCGTGCAAGGAGCTGGTGTCGGAGCTTCAGCAGTTCGACCAGGAGTTCACTAAAGAGTTCGAGCTGAAGAAGATTGCCGGCGCTGGAGCAGATCTGTAAGAAGCCAGTCACAAGGACAGCGGTGGATAAGAAATTACGATGAGATGCATAGCGACGGCGTTCAAAAGAGCATATGGACATTGCTCGAGTGGAAAATGGCGCAAACAGGTGGCATGCAGCAGGTGCTGCACTGATGATACCCCTCCTGCATAGTACGTTACGATAACAGGATGAACGAGAGCTCATGCTAGTGAGCAGATAACTGCCACGGTATCGTTTGTGCCCTTCGTGCTGCGAGATATGGATCCCGCGCTCCCATCACTCCGTCGGAGACACGCAAAGGTGCAAAAAGCTCAGCGCCTCCACCGCATCCCCCCTCAGTCTGACTCGAACACACGACCTTGCGAATAGTTTTGCAAAAAGGAGAATCTGGCGGTTACCAGTACTATTTTCCAAACTTGAGTTTTCCACCTCGACACGAAAGCTTCTCGATGATGCTGGGATCACCCACGAATCCTTGTTATGGAGGCGCTGGATCACAACAGATGTATACGTCTTGACGGTTCCAAGATTCGTTCACCAAGCTTGAGATTCCCGCTGAGAATCGTTCGTGTCTCGACACTATTGAAATTCCCACAATCCATGTCCAAGGAGGGTGCTTGCAGTTTGTTTGCCGTCAAAGACCACCCAGGTAGCTAAACTGGATGATTCGTCAAGCTTTGAATTCTTATTGATTGGTACGCTCCATTTGGGCAGAGATATACAGGCTCGCGAGGCGGCGTGGAGTTGGAGCTGAGAGGACGTGGTGGCTGGGAGGGAGTGCACATGACCGTTTGGTGAATGAGAGTCTTGGCGTTCGGCTGCCGTAGGGCATCCGTTCGAGCTTATGCTAGAGGCCCTGACATTTCATACTTCACTTCACTACCATCATCGGCAAGAGCCCTGGACCATGTAGCTTATCCTTGACATATACTGGCTCGGCATTACAATGTCGACCTAACAAGTGAGTGCAGCATTCCACACAAGAGCGACCTGAACTGACCTGCCATAGCGGTACAACACCGCAGTGTCTATCGAAGCGCTAGAGGACTCCATAACACCCCGACCTGTCACTAACACCCTCAAATACAAAGGCCTCCCTCAAGCCGCACGCCAGCGTGAGCTCGTGAAAGAAGCCACCAGATTCACCAGAAACGCCATCCACTTCTTTTGCCACCACGTCACACCGGTCCTCGAAGCTCGACACAAAGCTCTGCTCGCCACAGGCACTAAACGGAAGAAGTACCACAAGAGCGCTGATCTTATTTGGAGAGACTTGCCTCAAGAGCAGAAGTTCTACCGGGAACACCATGCGAAGCCCCTCCGCCAGCCACTGAAAGACGAAGCGCTCCCAGCAAAGCAGCTTCTTCAAGACGTGGGCTTTCGAAACGAGTGGTGGGCATACCGACATCTCGCGGAAATTGCGGTGGCGGATTACCTGGAGATGGCGATGCCGCAGTATGTGGAGGAAGCGTCAATAGACAATATCACTACAGATGAAGAGTTGGCGGCGATGGTACCCTCGCCGGACCAGTTTGACCCTGATGCCTTGGCTTCTGCGATGGCTAGGATGGGGGCCATGGATGAGTTTCTGAAGCGCAATCCTGGCCGGATTGCCGATAACAGCATGGACAAGTTGCTTCTGAAGACATGTTCACCCGTCGACACACACTCCAAGGACTTCATGGACCTGCTCAACTATGTCAGAGACTGGAGCCCTGAATTTGTGGGAGCCCCGCGGCCTGGCTTGCCTGCATACGCAGCTCCTCCATCAGTGCCTGCCAGCGGCAGTCTCGGCTTGAGATTTCACGGGTCATCAAGTTCCTCATCAGGAAATGAATTGCTACTCGACACCACCCCCAAGACATTCGGGCCCGTCACCTCCCGCATGATCTATGGCAATTTCATCCAGCTCTATCCCTACGACATCATTCGCAACGCCGCCACCGGCAAACATGCAACTGCCCTTCTCCGTCAGCTTGCAGACCTGCTCGTTGCCGATGGTAAAGAGTTCTTCTACTACTATGTATACCCACATCTACGGAAGTGTATCAAGCCTACCGAAGTGGATGAGACGATCGCGGCCATCGCGCATAATCTATGGCAGTCTATGAAAGAGAGGGACAAAGAAGAGTGGAAGCGTGCCAGTGACGAGGCGAAGAAACTACTAGGAGATGGGAATATTGATGGGTTGACGAGGCTGCAGCTGGAGAGCAGCGACCCTGAGGTCCTGAAGCTGCATCAGATGACGAGGAAGGCCTTGAGAGAGGATAAGATGAGGGCGCTTGAGTTGAGGGAGCTGAAGCGAGAACTGGATCCTACTTTGGAGACGGGTTAGTAGCAACGACGGCCAAGAGGGTCGTGAACAGCGTGGCAGCGAGATTCGCATAGGTAGCTCAGTGCAATGAGGCTGTCCGCCTACCGTGGAGGTTCGAGTGACAGCGGCACATTGTGCTGACGAACGACAAAGGACCAGCAAAGGGCATATGAAGAATGCATTGTATCCCCTGGTGGCTTTCAGGTCTGCTCACGCAATGGAACAATGGCTTGCATTATACATATACATATTAGCACGCACCGCTCTCCCAGCATCCAAACTCTCATGCAGGTCGTCGAGCAAGGTCTCTCTCTCTCTACATTAAGTACTCCGTCATCATACTACATCGCAGAGCGAGTAGCACGGAAGGTTCTTATTACAGTACAGATCCTTGACAAGGCCTGGCAAGAATGCTGACCCTTCTCTCCGCTCGTCACCACTTCAGCTCCGCACCAGCACCACCTCTATCGGCGTTTGAACCCCTGCCGATCGACGTTGTGAAGATCGTGCTCGAGGAATGGGACAAGCGAGATTTTGGCCGCTCGAGCGATGCCATGACGGACTGGCTTAATGCCCGCTGGGCCAAGACGGGAGTGCAAGTGAGTAGGGAGACTATCTGCTTTACGCTACGGCTCCACGGCAGGGATGCTACCATGGGACTTCCGGATCATCTGGATGGTGCGTTTACGAGGTGAGGTACTCAGCTCTTGGATGACACTGCATGCGATGGGTGTTGGACGTTGCTGGTCAACGTTCTACTCCCAGGTCAGGTAAGGAATTGCTGGGGAGGCTTTGTTGGTTGTTTGTCTACTAACTTAATATCTCTCACTCTTTGTGCCTCAGTACGGGCTTAGGGCTAGAATCCTAATATTGGTTGCAATCAGATGTTCTTTGTCTCAATGACCTCTTCTCTTCGCCTTACATCTCGCATCGTCTGACGTTCCTCTTCTTCCACCCCATTGTCTCTGACAACCCAGAACAAATCCACATCACAAATCACAACAATCACGCATACCAAAATGCAGATCACAATCTACCTAACAGCCCTGCTATCCGCAGCCTCCATCGCTACCGCCGCCTCCGACTATCAGAACGCCCTCGCCTGCGCTCGCAAGAACCCCAGCACTAACGCCGCCATCTCCAAATTCTGCAACAAAAAGGGACTCAAGGGTGGCTTTATCAACGACATCACCGTCCCTGGTACCCGCAGTGCCAAGGGAGTCTGCGTTGATGGTATTAGGATCCGATTGACTGGAGACTGTACGCCGAAGCAGTGGGTGCCACAACTGTATTGCCTCACGCAGCTGCATGAGATGTGTGCGCTTTCGCCGCATGGAAAGGGGTTTTATACGAGACGGTATGGACGGGGTGGTTGCCAGATTTGGAGTATTGAGAGTGCGAATTAGGGGAGAGATGGGAGAGATATATGGAGATCCGGGGAAAGAAAGATGACAGCAGGATGTAAATGTCGTTTGATGTTGTTTTCGGATCATATATCTGTCGTTTTTCAAGCTGGTAGCTTAAAACCACCCTGTCTCGTCGTAAAGAAGCCGGTCGGATCGTATTTCTGCTTGATCTGTTTCAGTCTTTGAAGATTTGCTGAGCCGTAACTGCTGTATACGTCTTGGTTTGGTGCGACGTCGTTCAAGAAGAGCGGATTGTAATTCGTGAAGCTAAGAGCACCAGACTTGTAATTCGTCGCTGGAACACCTGCATACTTCGACCTTTGGTAAGCAAGAAGCTTACTCGAGAGCTCTTCAGACTGCTGTGGACATCTGTCGTTGCACAGTGGATTAGTCCAGAGAAGATTGTTCTCAATCCATATTCTGTCACCGTGGTTGGGATCGAGACCAAGAGCGTTGCCACCCTGCCGCTGTGATGCTTCAGCGATGCGAACAGACAGTGGCTGTGGGTCGAAGCCTGTAACTTGGACGTCAAGATCCTGCAGGCCGTTGATGAATGTGGCATTGTAAAACTGATCCCAGTAGTAGGAGAAGAAGTCGATCATCTGGTCCTCGGGAAGGTTCGGTACCGTGGTCTCGCGGAAGGAGTTGCCGAAGCCAACGAGAGCTGCTCCACCCGCCTCTTGGGACATGTCGTAGTAGCTCTTGGTATTGGTTGTGCTGAACAGCTCTTGTATGTCATCGAAGTCTTTGAAAAGTCCAGCTGGCGGTGTCGGGCCATCGTAGAACATGAACATGATTGGACCGGTGACAGCGTTGATCAATTTAGCCGGTAGGCCGAACCTGAGTCAGTGTTAGTATACATGTCAGGAGATCGTGAGCGTCGAAGCGTCGCATACTGGAACACGGGAATGACAGCAGCCTTGGCATCTGGATAGTCGCGGACGAATCGAGTGACGGCGCGAAAAAGGGCCTCGCGCTTGTCGATTGAGTATGCACGGATGCCTCCCAAATCTGGCCATTGATGCCTGCAGGATGAGCCTGGAGCCACATGCGGGTGACTATGGCGAACTGGTTGCCGCCGCCACGAAGTGCCCACCATAGGTCAGGATTGGTCGTTCGGCTGGCCATGGTGACCGTGCCATTGGCCAAGACGACTTCGAATTGATCAACATTGTCGCATGCCAATCCCTGTTTACCGTCAGCTTTCCCCAAGCACCACCGCCATAGAGCACTCACGTATTGCGCAGAGTAGTAGCTCAGGCCGCCGCCGAGGACGAGACCTCCCACGCCGATATGAGCGAGTCTGCCTCCGACCACGACCTGATTGGTCCTCCCCGTGACTTCGTCTACCTCACCCCAGCGTGCACCTGGCCCTACGATAAAATGCTTGCCATCGGCCTCGCGTACCGTTGAAGCGAGATTTGGCGCAAATGAGATCAAAACACCGTCCTTGGTAGAGGGAAAGCCTGGCGCAGGCTGATGTCCTGCCGACTTGAGGCCGAAGGGTACTGATGGGTATTGGTTCAACTGCTTGACAGCGTCTGAGACTTGCGCGACACTTTCTGGGAAGAAGGCACAGGCCGCGCGGAACTGGTAGGAGATTGGGTTGTTCCAGTAGTTCGTGTTTCTCTCGGTGTATACTGAGGCGTTGTATGCAGTCTTCAGAGCCTGAAGTCCTAGAGTATCGTATGCTGTGTATTTCGGATATTTGTGGAAGAGGCAGTCGCAGACCCTGACTGTGTCTGCGCTCGGTGCTGCTGTGGCCAATGCCACGAGACTTGTCAGTACCGCGAGGACCAACATCGTGAAGATGAATGAAAAAGGTGTCTGGAGAACGAGAATGCCACTATTGATATCCAAGAGAGAAATCCTTGACTATACTGTATTCTGCCCAAATGAGCTCAAACGCACCTGAGACCGAGGGATAATGCTATCCCGTAGCATACCCGATTCGTCCCTGCGCGCCACGACATTGAGTGGATGTGCTTGGAAGAAGCATAACTTCAGTCATAGGCGCAGTTCAAAAAGTAGTAGTAGGGGAGTTGCCTGCATAGGGGGTACTTGACAACTTCCAAGCAAACTAGGTGTCGATCTTGCGCTTCCTGGAAGTCAATTTTGCTAGGTGCTCCGGCAACTTCTTGGTTCGAGGCAATACGAGATTTACGAAGTGCAAGTTGGACGTCGAAACGGTAGCAAACGGATGGCGCACATTGCTTGACCGTACCTGTTGAGGAGCGTACAATGCGGAGCTATCCTGGAACGAGTGCGAGATGTGCAAAGGCCGGACCGCGGAAAGAGCCTCGAAGCATCGGAGCCAGTGACTTGGCCAGCATAGAGATCTGAAGTGACGGATACACATCTTGTCTTGCACGCAACATGCAGGCCTCGCCATGCTCCTGAAGGCGGAGAGGGTGTGGCACAGTCACCGTGGCGAATAATCGGGCTTCTTCGAGCTCGTGGTCCGTCAAGACCAGGCCAAAGCAGATTTCGTCGTCATGAGAGGTACTTCTGAGGAAGAACACAGTCGCGTGTTGTCTTGCAATATATCGCTGATGCATCGACCATATCGAGACGTCTGAATTCTGTTGAAGGTATCGCACCGACCACGTAATCACGTCGAAATGGTCACGGCTCGCCCCGTCGCTTAGTCCTAGCCGAGACTCTGAGGTCTTGGCTTTTCCACGAGCATTCGACCAAGTCCACGGGTAACATCATCCACCTACACCGTGGTCGGTACATGTCGTCGAATCCGATAGCGACACGGGCCAATATAGCAAGCTACTGCTGTGAAGCTCAACATGCCTCGCGGCAGAGACGACTGCTGGCTCGAAGTCAACCGCGCTCTCGATGAAGAATCAGGCAAGCGCCACCCACGCGTCACTTGCAAACATTGCGCGACAGAATGGACGTCCAACGAGAAAGCCAGGGTCATTGAGCATCTTCAGCGATGTAATGAGTTGCCAGAACAGCTATGGCGGACCTATCAACCACATCGACTGGACCCGACGCTGCCGTCGGCGGCGGAGCTTCAGCAGCAGCAACGCGCCCGTACCAGAGGAATTGGATCCATGTCATCAGCAGAACAAGACATCGCAACAGCTGCTTGTGCTCATTGGATCAATCATGCTGGACTAAACCCAAACATCACAGAACATCCTGCCTTCAGGGCCTTTGTTCGCACTCTTCGTCCAGCCTTCAAGGTTCCATCACGACATCAACTTACTCACGCGCTGGTCGATGCCCCTTTGATGTTCATAGCCTTCCTTGCGGATCCACTTGAACAGCACCGTCGACCATCAATACTAGACAGCAACGAGGAGACTCAATCACGATCATTGCAGGCCTTTTTGATGAAGTACTGCGACGGCAATGCACACAAAGCGTCGAACCTGCTCGGCGTGCTATCACTTCTTCGAGTCAAGTCTGGACCTTTCGACAATAACATGGTCTGGCTAGCAGCTCAGCAGATGACACCGATCTTGTGGTGGCAACACTTCTGGATCGAGACGCAACCAGACCTTGCCGAGTTATGCATGATCGCTCTTGCAATCGCTCCAGCCGGCGAGTCTATAGAGAGGAACTGGTCACCCCACAACTTCGTGCACGTGCTGAAGAGGAACCAACTCAGTCCAGAAGTGGTCAACCGTCTCGTCTGCACATTCTGGAACCTGAGGATCAAGCACGGGTGGGTCGACGAGACAGTGGCTGCTGGTACGGCAGAGCAACCGACAGATGTCGACGCGGAGTTCGAGCCCGACACCACGATGAACGGATTCTCAGGCATTTTAGGTTGAGTGTCGAGGATACTAATAGGTCCAATACGAGGAAGCACGAAATGAGCCACTTGCATCTCTTCTCATACGATTCAGCGCATGAAGTTTCAGGCGAAGATCATCAAGACCTTGGCGTCTAAGGAGAGCTTCGGCTTGACGTGGGATGTTGTGCGGAAGCGCAAAGCGTCCGAGCTCATACTTGTTAAGCCGCTTGAAGACAGAAATGTTCCATTGGTTGGTATTATGGTGCTCAGTGGGAGATGGGAGATGGAAGATCCACGACATGATTCAAGGTCGAGGTCCGCGAGGCATGCAAAGTGCATGTATGGTAGAAGCGACAGTGTTGTATATTGCTCTGAGTCTCTTCCATGCCTGGACTGTTCTGCAGGTGCTTAATCGCGCCGCTGCAGGTCCGAGTCTAGACACATACACCATGAGAGATAGCGCCGAGCGCCATAGTGATATTGGCTGCCTTGCCGCACCTCAACGATGCATTGAAGGACCGCATGGTCTCTGTAGCATGAACAAAGAGAATTCAGAACATAGGTCGTATAGCTCATATCCATTGACGTGAGCACGGAGTATAAACATGGAAGGTGGTGCCAGAAGTGCACTGTTGCAGGGATGTTGTCTTGGTGGGGCAAAGCCGTTTGCATGTGAAAATGGCAGGGATGTCCCGCTGCGACCACCACGGTCTCGCATGTCTTTCGTGCCGCATTCGTGAGTTGATCTCCAGTACTGGTAGTATGAATCGATGCATACATGCAGATTCTGATCACCCAAGCCTCATGCTTCACATCGCACGGGCACATGCAATACTTGCCGAAGTCGACATGCTAGAAGGCCACTCAAATTGTAGATGTGTACATCCTCACCACGGCAGAACTGTTGCTCTGCCGATATTATAGAAGCTGTTACCCACGTGCTTGTGATGGAGAGGTTTCATACCACTATTGAAAGTACCTTTCTCTGGAGCGCCGCTACCACCGGTGTATCGCCACCACTCGCGCCTCAATCCACCTCAATGTCCATCTACGATTAGACTGCCTCCTCGCCATCACCCTAATGACCATACACACCAAGCGAAAGAGCTTCTGCCATAGCGACGCCATCGACGGGCCAAGAATTTTCAGAATACAATGACCATCACCCACATTTCAGAGGACCCAACCTAGAGAGGACCAAAGTAACCGTCTTCACAATTTATGCTTCTCTTACTTTCAGGTAGTATATGCATGAACTTGTTATCGCGGAGCTTCCCACAGGTCATGAGGGCACCTAGTTTACCTGCATGAGTAAGCAGCTTTTCGGAATTGATCTCAGCGGTGTGGTGGCTTGGTGGTGCCGCGTTGCATGTGAAGAATATGGGCTGTGCGGTCCTACCGGTGGTCTCCAGCTCGAGGCGCCCACGCGACTCTTTTCACGTTGTCCACTTGAGAATCAGAAAGTCCACCACATACATTCCTGACGTTTGTTCGTCATGGAACAAATTTGTTGGCTTGTCTGTATTGCCAGCGTGTAGCTCGCTCGACTCGGATGGAGGACTGTCAAGTTTTGCTGGCGGGTGCTTGCCCATTTGCTGGGAAAACTGAGAGTAATCGTAAACTTCGAGCTCTTGTGCCTGAATTCCTGATGCCGGGGGCGCATAGGGGACGATCTGAGCTGGTTCGATGACAGCTTTGTCCGGAGCAAAGTTAGAGAGGCCTTCCGCGTTCAGATCAAGGCCTTCAGCGGACGCCATGTTCTCTTCCTGTGGTACTTGACCCATGATCACAGAAGGAGTGGGCGATATCCTGAGATCAGCACCAGGTTGTGCCTGAGCGGCAGCTTGAGTATGCATCCGGCGCATCGGATAGCTAGGCGGTCTCCCAGAAGCAGATGCGCTTTCTGGCAACAAATTAGGAGATATGGGTGTGTCCGCTGGTCGACTGAAAGGGCGACCCCTTAGCAACGGATGCTGGCAGCTTTTTTGTGCCTTAATGTAAGCACGATCATTCTGCTGTGCCTCGGGTGAGATCTTGCGAGTTTTCGAAGAGCCCTCGCCTTCTTCGTCTTCCTGTCTCACCACGGCGGCCAACTCTTCTTGGTTATCTGGTCCCGGCTTCTTGGGGCGTTTGTGACTTGACTTTCGGTGCATGGTCAAAGTCCGAGGCAAGACAGGCGTCCCGTCACTTGATGGCAGAGCATCCGCGCATTGTGATGGCACAAAAGCTGGCGGAGATGAAGTGCCGTCATCATTCGTCGGAGCGAGCGCCCGTTCATGCTCCCATTGTAGAGCTTGCACGGCGGATCCGGTGGATGTCAATGCTTGCGAGATTGACTCCACCAATAGGACTGATGTTGTTGTCCAAATTCTCGACGCTTCAGTAAGTGTTTTAGAGAGTGCCGCGGCTCGGGTCGTGCACTTGGCGATCAGTGGTAGGATCCTGGTCCCCCCCCCCCCCTTTGTGGTTACATTAGACCGATTGTACTTCCGTTCGATCACGTCGTCAGATCTTTGGTGATCGTCTAAATCATTGAGTTGAGCCGGCAGTGCGATGTTACATGTAGTCACTGAAGCCAGCGTAGGCATTGGCGACTGACATGACTGCATTGCTTTGGCCTGCTGCTCGGCGTACCACTCGGTCCATGCGGCTTTCATCTCTGCTTTCATGTTGTCGGATCGTCGATCTGTCTCTTTTAGCTTATCAAAGAGGTTTCTGATCTGAAGGCGCTCCACCTGCTCCGTCAAAGTGTCCCTGTGCCCATGTAAGCTTCATTTCGTGATATAAAGTTGGCATTAACGTACTTAGACGATAGATGCTGCCGGTGCAGTCCCACAGTGAGATGCAGCATTAACGTATTCTTCGGCCACTTCAATCGCTGCCTCAGTGCAAACAGCTTATCTGCCTTCAGCGGGTGTTTGAAGGCTTCAAAGGTGGAGAATACAGTCTGTCCATCGGGTAGCTTTCTGTAGTAGGTCTGCACCATTCCTTGAATTTCTCTAAATGTGCCACGACATTGCTCAACAGCGCGGTACGCCGTAGCGCGGCCTTCATCGTTGAAGATCCTCGATCCGGCATCCAGCTCCAACAATTGTGCCGTCTGTTTTAGAGCAGAGGAGACCAGCTCGATGTCCTCAGCGAGTGCATGTATGTCGCCCTTGGCTGACTTGACATCTTTGGCGTACTTGTAAAGAGTGCTGCAGACATTGGCGCCGAAGTCAGCGACCTGTAAGGTGCCGGTTAGGGCACTGAAAGGTTCTGACATTCTGAAGATTGCATTGAGTGGTGCAGTGTTCAAAGTTTGCTTCTTGACGACGGCGATTATCCTTCGAGGGTTACACAGAAGGTGGCTGAGGTGCAATGGTTACACAGACGTGGCGGAGTGGAGTCGTCAGCCCCTTACATATTGCGATCTCTAGATCTGACTGGCTTTGGCTTTAGCACTATCAAGTGTTATTGGAGCTGTCACGACGCTCCAGAACATGCCAGCAGACCGGAAGGTGGCTTCATTGTACAGCTCGCATTCTCACTGTCCCTAGCCTGTACACCAACCCAACATACATCCATTCTACCTCGCATTCTTCCTCTCCGCCGCCCGTCTCTTCGCCCTTACTTCCGCCCTTCGCCTCTCACCACCATCTACCTTATGCCCTCGCTTCTGCTCCCAAAGTCCTTCCTTGACCCTCAACCTTGCAACTCCCGCATGTCCCTTCACATACTCGATGCCAGTCCCACCGATGATACTTCCCTGCACGATCTTCACTCCGTTGACAGGCCTCGCCTCCTCCGCTCTCATCCTCGCAGGCGGAGCCATCAACTTCAGAAGACTATTCCGCTCCTCCTTCGGCTTAGGATTCGCCTTGTCCTCCGGCAGCACCACTGTCGGCTCCACATTCACCACCACTTTCTTGACCCCGGCATCTCTTGATACAGTTGCAGGCACGGGCTTATTCGTTGGCACTTCTACAACGCGCAGTTCCGCTATGCCATCCTGCACTTTTTGAAGATCTCCACCGATTCCAGTTAGTCCGTTCCGGAAGCGCTCTCGCCACCAGAGGATGTAACGACGTGTGCGCGGAGGCTCTATTCCGGCATCTCTCATCTGTGCGGAGGACATGGTGAAGAGGGAGTCCCAGGTGGGAAATTTGGCGGCGTGCATGGAAGTGTTGCGGCCGATTAGGGTAAGGAAAGCGGTAGGATCTGGTACGAAAGGTGTGGGCTTGGGAATTCCTGCAATGTATTAGGTATGGGTATGCATAGTATACTATGATATACGTACGTGCTGGCGGTACACCTTTGTGCATGCTCCTCATCTGTCGTTGTGCTTGACATTGTATGCATGTGCTTTGGCGGAGTGTGTAGGGTAGCGAGAGGAGTGAGGAGGCTCGTTTCGTGGCCATGGCGACGATCTTGTGCTTTACAGTGAGCGTGGTGGTGATGGTCAAGGAGCAATGCATTGGCATGGATGTGCAAGCGGAGGTGATCCATCCTCGCCGCAGATCAGGCACAAGCTCAGGCAACAATCTAGACCTCACCACTGTTCGTGTACACATGTCGACACAACAATCACATGCAAGAAACGATCCTCCGTCTCGCGCGAGCTGCTATTTGGTTTACATAGCTTGACCATGAGCCGATAACATTGTCTTCAAACGAACCAGTCTTCCTCCATCACCTACACCACCATAACAACGACCATGGAGGTCCCACCAAAGTCTCTCAAATCACCCGCTTTGGATGTACCGCCCGAACCACCCTTCAAACGCATAAAGCTTTCGCCGCAGCCGCCAGACTCCAGTACAATTGCTCTCCCATCGAGTGGACCTATGATAGCAGATTTGGCCGAACACCTAGACCGAGAGGAGCGAAACAAATACATCAAGGGCAAGAAGCTAGGTTCAGGTCAATATGCCGACGTCTTCTCAGCACACCGCGTGGACGATCCTAGTCAGCTGGTGGCGATCAAGAAAATCAAAGTCGGCGCCGAAGTGAAAGAGATGGGCATCTCCTACGACTCCCTCCGAGAGATCAAGTTCCTCCAAGAACTAGACCACCCCAACATCATAAAGCTCTTCGCCGTCTTCAGCACGAAGAACCAGAACCTCAACCTCGTGCTGGAGCAGCTGCCACAAGGTGACATCTTGAAACTGATCCAGGATACGGAGTCCATCTCCTACACTCCCGCGGACATAAAAAGCTGGATGTTGATGCTCATGCGTGCGGTCCATTTTTGCCACGCTAATTTCATTCTTCATCGCGACATCAAACCAAATAACTTGCTGATCGCCGCAAACGGAGAAGTCAAATTAGCAGATTTCGGTCTGGCACGGAGTTTCGCAGACCCATACCAGCCCATGACCTACAACACCATCACAATCTGGTATAGACCACCTGAACTCTTCTTCCAAGCGCCATACTACGGTGGTGCTGTCGATATCTGGTCATGCGGCGCAGTCTTCGCGGAACTGATAAGTCGAGAAGTTCTCTTCCGCGCCTGGCCTGAATCGGAGATCAACATGGTCAAACTCATTTGCGACAAAGTCGGAACTCCCACTGAGGAGAATTGGCCTGACGTCTCGAAACTAAAGGGCTACGTAACACCTTCCGAAGTCATTCCAGTGAAGAATAAGGACTACTGGCTGGGGACTTTCAGAGCTATCGGCGAGGTCGGAGTAGATCTTTTGATGAAGATGTTGACGCTAGACCCCAGGGTGAGATTTGATGCGGTGCAGTGTCTGGGGCATGAGTTTTGGACTGCGATGCCGAGGCCGAGCAAGCTGCAGGATCTGCCGAAGAAGGGTGGGGGCCCTGAGCAGATGGGTGAGGATTTGAAGAGGAGGGGTGGTGAGCAGCCAAGTAAGGACGAGAGTAGGGGTGATAAGGTGGCGAGGAAGATCGATTTTGGCGCGGGGAGATGAAGTGATGATGCGACTCATGGATGTACGATATGACGACAATCACGAAGACGATACGTATCGATGGCCCATATATGAGACGAAAAAGTCTCTCCCTCAAAAAGGTTTCCATCCAGGAAATGAGTTGCGCAGATTAAGACAAGACAGCCGGCGGAATCTACGAAGCACAATCGTGCTCCACCGTGGTCCATCTATGCAACAATCGATTGATCTCTTCGAATAGACTTGAAGCCGAATCAACCGCCCAGGCAGGTTTCCTCCAGTGGCGACACAGTTAGTGTCTGCGCGAGCTGCCACTCCGCTGGTCCAGCAGGAAGTGCAGGTGGATGGTCGGATACTGTGGCGTCAGATCTTCCTCCTGGCCGTGTGCGCGACCTGTATCTGTGTTCCAGCGCCATATCTGCCAATTCATTCACAAGCTCGTCGCCGAGCTTGCTGCCTACCCTGCTGCGCCATCACGAAAGCTCTTTGGGCGCTGCACGAGTCTTTTCTGGACCTGGACGATATGAATATGGATAGTACGGAGAATAAGGCGAACCCTCTCGATCCTGAAACGTGGGGTTGTAGACGTCTTCTATCGGCGCCTGGCTAGTACCTTGCGATCTACTCCTGTGTAGCCCAGCGCTACCGGAAGTCGAAATCCCCTTTGCATTGGGTCGTAACTAATGTGGCGAAGGCCTTCTTCGTGGTCGGCTATACTGATCCCAGTGGTTGCTGGAGTTAAAGGCCAACGATCCCGATCTGTGCAGGTTGTTGCCCTCCTCCAGATCATTGTGTAGTACTGCTGCATGCTCTTCGAGACTATGGTAAAGACCGCTAAGGGCTCTGTCTGCATCAGACTTGTCCATAATTATCCGGCGATTGTCTATTTCGCGCCCTTGTTGCCATCGTCCTGTGACGGGGTGGATACTGTAGTCTAAAGACTCGATCGCTGTGGTGCACTCGCTCAGACTCGCGGCGATCGCTACGGCAGTCGGACATGACCCGTCGTTCTCCGGCTGCGCATTTTGTATCTTGGCAGTATGGGTGCTGCTACATGTAAGATCAGGCTGTAACAAACACCCCTTCGCCTGAGATTCTCGCAGCATGCTGCTGTAGCAGATGGTTATATAGAGAGCTCGGAGCGATTGGGCTTTTTGAAGATGAAGAACCCGAGACGACCACAAAACCGACCCCCTCGGGCTCGATCGGCGGAATACCGAGGGCCGGGAACTGTGAAGACACTGTTTGTCTCAAAGCCATCTGGAAATCGTTTTGCAGTCGAGTGAAAAAATCCTCTAAGACCTGGTACTTCTTCTCGGCGTCCTGTTTAGCCTCGAGAAAAGTCTTTAGCTCAAGCTTCGCGGCCTCGACCGCGTCCTAATCTTTGGTCGTTGTCTTGCTCATCAACCCCAACCCTGCATGAAGTCAGCCCTTCTATATGCACTCAATGAGGCTGAAAAGTATGCTCATCAGCGAATGCGCTGCTGTGAGTAGCATGCCTCGCGTCTGCCCTCGTAACATTGCTTACACGGCCGCATTTATCCACTTTCTCAGCAACTGATCCACTTGCCCGAAAGGACTGTCAAATTTGGCATCCTCACCCGAGCGGTGATCGCCAAGGTCCTGTGTCACGGGTCCCGAATTCAGGGCGAGGTCTACCTCGTGCTCATCATCAAGCCCGGCATCGTCTTCAGCGTGCTCTATCGAAGTACTCGAACTTTCAGCGAGATCTTCTTCGTACTCGTCCTGTTCATGGATCGTCTGCCGCTTTTCAGATGACTTATGCGCGCGGCGACCAGAACTCTTGCTACTATGGTAGCTATTTGTTCGGCCGACCGCACTGTCTTCGACAATGATCTGAGACGTTTCGCATGCTTTAGTTTCTGAGTGAGCATGGTCGTCTTGCCCGTTGTGGATGTGCAAGATCGTGCCATCAGTCTGGATAACGGTTTCATCTGGTTTTGACAGCCTGGAATCCAACCTGCTGCTCTTCTGGCTGCGACTAGATACGTGACTGTCGCTATGACTTCCACTCTTGCGTTTAGCATTTTTCACAGTCTGGAGTTTGAGCTTATACGACTCGCCGCTATTGATGTTTCTTTGGTAGGCAGCGACCTGCTCTTCAGTCAGTCGCTGTTCGTCCCGACGGTCATTGAGCCGCGCCTGCTCCATCCGTTGAATCAGATCAGATTGTTGTGCCTTCGAGAGATACGCTATGCGTCGGTGACCGTCTTTGTCCTCGATGATGACCTTGCTATAAGCACCTCTTCCGACGCGTGTCCGACGGTCAGACGCTGTCGTCGAGATTGAGGAAATATGACTGCCACGTGCAGATGGCGTAATGCTGCGCCACCCAGACACCGCTGGACGAGCCCTACGATCTGGATCGTTCCGAACCGATGGAGATGGGTCGTCCAGATACTTGGCCGAGCGTGGTGTATTGTCTAGACGTAGTGACTCTCTTCTGCTCCTCGTCGGCACGATCCTCTGAGTGCGATTCTTCATGGTGCCTTTCACTATAGGGCGCCTCGAGGGAACAGCAGCGACCATCTCCTCCTGAACACGAGGCTTACTCCGCTGCTCACGTCTTGAGAGAGGAGTAGTGCGGACTGACTTTTCCCTATCAACTTCGGAAAGTCTCCTGGACGGCACAGTAGAGATCATGGTTGCTTGAGCATGGGACCTTCGACGCTCATGCGGTTTTCGCCGGTGATATTCGTTCTCTGTCTCCCATATTTCAGACTCGCTCAATGGAGACTCAGTTCCAGTCTCCGGTTCAAGCAGGACTGTCGGAGTGCGTGCTGACGACAGACGACTGATTGGCTCCGGAACAGTCTGAGGAGCAGTAAGACCAGGAATGGCAGGATTCCCCTGGCGTGCCGAGTAAGACGATGGGTAAGGTAAAGTATGCAGTGGAACCTTTGTATCTCGCCGATGAGATGTTGTGTATCGTCGTTCGCGACTGAGTCTCTGCCAGCAGTCTGGATCTCGACAATCTGGATCATTGCATGGACCCAAATACGTCTTATCAGCTTCGAAGGAGTGCGGCAGCAGAGGGTAGACATTCCGCGGCCGTTGTGAGCTGCTGTAATTATACTGCATTGGGAGCGACCGTGGTACGACTTGTCGATCTGGCGTTTGAGGTGCTCTAGCAGAATCGACTTGATGCATCACAAACTTCTCACAGTCAGCTGAATGACTCGCCACTGGCCTTGAACTTCGCATCAACGTGCTGCTGCCACCCTCAGCATGAGGGTCAATGTTGCCTTGCGTCTTCCAAGATCTGCCAATAGCAACTTCATCTTCTCTTTCTTACTGAAGCCGTAGTCCAAGCGATCCGCAAACAGAGGACGGCCGATTCCTGCGCCTCCCCAAAACTTATCAAGCAGCTTCTTGACATCCTGTAGTGTGCCATTGGTATCTTGGAGTGTTGCCTGTAGCTCTGTGATAAGGTCTGTTGTATAGTGCCTGGCGTGCCTATGAAAGTGGTATCGCGTCCGCTTAACCACGAAACCGATCGCGCTAATATCCGGCTGTATGGCTTTGAGTTCTTTGTCAGTTGCTTTGACTGTGGACACAAATTGAGATATTGATGAGGGTAATTGTATGCCCATTTGCGCTATGCCAAGGATTCCAGCAGCCGTACTGATGCAATTGAGAGCCATTGGGGGAACATCTGAGCAGACCGGCGGACGCCCAACTGAACAAGATCTCTAGCACCGGCGGCAATGAACACTGCATATGAACGTCGAGGAAATATGCACAGCCGCTCTCTCCACGTTGCACGATATGATATGCACGCAGTCGCGTCCCAAGCGAAGTGCGTACTGCACTACCAAGAGCTGCTGATATCGCCACTACCAACGCGACAGTGGATCATTGAATTCCGGGCATAGGAGTTCAGGGAATTCGCCCGAACCTGATCACCGTACGTCGAATATTTTCACTATCAGCGCTGCAGAAGCTGACTTCAATTTGTTTGTGTCATCAAACACCTCCACCTGGTATTACGCAGTTAATACTCAGTCGTACCGTACTGCTTAGTGTAGCACTTGTTGGAAGGCGCACACTTCTTGTGGCCATCATTGTCGCCTGGGCAGTCTACTTCGCCATCCTTGGCTTGCTCATACCCGCAACGACCAATGGCTATATTTTCTCTCGCAGTGTCAATGAGGTCATTTAGAACTTGCAGTCCGCTGGGAGTTTCTTCTCAGACAAAGCAATGTCTCCGCAATTGTCACGGCTGTCTATGCCCGAAGTCAGAGCGGCGCAGCGCTTTTTCCAATTTTGATGATAGACTTACTGAATTCCATGTGGAGAGTCTTTGGGCAGTTGGGCCCTGGAAGTGGCGTGGAGCAGAAGTTCAAAAATCGCTCTTTCTGGTCGCCTGGGCAAATGCCGCCATTGTTCGTCGTGGGAATTGTGACTGCTTGCTTTCAATCAACTTGGCCTCCCGGGAGAGCAATACTTTGAACGCCTGGGTCTGCGGTCAGATTGGCGGAAGCGCAGATCCCAATAAGAAGTCGGCCAGTGCGGAGCCAGAGATGGCGGCAATGTGCTTGAAATGTATTTGGTAGTGAAAACTGAAGCGAGTGTGATCGAAGCTGGTTCGTAAAGGACTGTCGTTCCAATGTCCTGGAGTCGTCAGTATAGGACGTGTATATCAAGTACCAACCCACAACGATGAAGCATACGCAGGTCGAGACTACCCGTTAACCATGACCTCCCCGCTCCAGCGGCCAATGGGTATCGCTTCAGACACGGATAGCGCAGCCTTGTTCCCACTATTCTGGTACGTATCGTACATCTCTTAGCGTTCGTGTTCTGACAGCCAATGTTGGGAGATTGTAGACGTCAACTTGTTATTCCTGCCAAGGTTTGCGCTGCCTGAACCTCGTAAAGTATGAACCCCTGCAGGGTTCCTCTCCAGTAACACCGATGTTCAACCTATACTAGCTGCTCGTACGACTGCATATCATCCGTCATCGTGCTACTGCTTAGGCTGCATTGCCTTGATCCGGATGAAAATAGGACCAGTCGCGGGATGCAACTGTCGTGGCAGAGATTTCTATCGTTTCTAGCGCTCCGATCACAACTACCATGCTGGAGCCTTCAAGGCTACAAGTTCGCCTGCCACCAATTACATCTATCATTCGCGGTATCGTCCTTAATCATCCTCAGGTTGCCAGTCGTATTGAAGACCTTCATGTTATTCGCCACGTCGAATCTGCCCCAGGCCTGAAGACCAGCACTATTTGGATTGCCCGCTCTCGCAAAGTTCAAGAAGTAGCGCTGCATATTGACCGCAACCTGGATCTGCGGATCGAGAGATGTGCTCGTACCAGTATAGTACGTAAAAGCAACGTCGTTGCCGTGGTACGCTGGAGGGACAGCGAAGTTGTATGAGTAGGTCTTGTTCATGAAGGCCTATAGGTAATTAGCACGGGATCGACCTGGCGCTGCTTCATGCCAGTAGAAACTGCAGGATCGACAGACCTTATCAAGATAGAACGTGTTGCAGGTGAAGATGGCTTCGGAGATAACTGCGTCGGTCCTTGCGATCTGATTCGGGTAGTTGTTGCTTGGGTACAGATGATCAGCAATGTAATCCAGATTTGCGGTCGTTGCCATTCGATCTGGTATGATACCGCTGACGAAAGTCTTGAAAGAGTTGTCGTCTTTGACATATGGTGACACGAAGCCAATGCCCTGTCAATGTCAGTTTCGTAGTGCGGTACCACAGATCCAAGATGAAATACCTCATCGGCATTGTGTCCAACCATGACAGCCACTTTTGGGTTGAGGCGGCCGTCCATGAGTAGCTTGCCAGGTAAGTCGGGTACGAAGGCGCCGTCCACAGCAGGGCCGTAAGTAAACTGCCCGTATGGCGAATCATATACTTGCAGCGCGTTCGCCTTGTACACAACGGGAGAGGGCAACTTTCGCGCTTCAGCCAAACTCGACACATTCATCAGCCCCAGAAACGCATCGAAGGCCTGGTTCCGATTCTCATCGTTCTCCTGTGGAAAGAAGCCTGGAGATTGGATTATAGCTTTCTGGAACGGCACTTTGTACGTCGAATCGCCTCCATATGCTGTGATCTGATGCATAATGGACCCACCTCCGGCTGATTCGCCGATGACCTGCGTTATTGTGAGCATCAAACAGCCGCTCGGTAGGGCAGTCGAGACGGTATACCGTGACATTATTCGGATTCCCACCGAAGCGGCTGATGTACTTCTGCACCCATTGCAAAGCAAACTTTTGGTCAAGCAGTCCAGCATTGGCATCGCCATCTTTCTGGAAAGCCGCTCCTGCCAGCCAGCCGAAAGCACCAAGCCTATAATTGATACTCACGAAGCTACCTCTTATGTCAGCGCGCACAACCCTTTCGTAGCAGCACAATCCTACATGATGCCCGCCCCTCCCTGCTCTTTATCCCGCAAGAAGAATCCGGCAGGATTCAGATCTTTGGCGCCACTGACATACCCTGAGGATCTCAGCCTGCGAACTGTACGCTCCATGCTTTGGGTTGATCAGCCATCTTACCTCCTCCATAGATCTGAACGAAGACCGGCACACCAGTTCCTTTGCCAACATTGTTGTACACAGCCCGGGGCGCAAAAACGTCTAGAAACAGGCAATCCTCGGTCTCGCGGGAACTGGGGGTAGCCGATGCAGGCGGCGGAGCAGCAAAGTCCGATGGCTGGAAAGAAGTTTGACCTTCAGCGTACTTTGGCACGAACTGGTTTGTCGTAGCCTGCCATCTCGGCGATGCTTGAGGGCATACCCTCTGCTCGCCACCTTTCTGCACTGTCCGGTTTGTGTACGGTGCTACTGGAGCGCGGAATCGATTGTCGCCGGTTGGGGATCCTGCATACCGTACGTCGTAGAAGACGTAGACGTCGTACTGGGTGTTGAGAAAGCTGGCTTGCTGGAGAGTGTAACTCAGATCCACAGTAGGCAGGGCAGAAGTGAGACAAGAGCTAAGCAGAGAGATGCCACATAGAGTGGAGGTGATGCCATTCAGAAGAGCATCCATGGTTGGCGGAGATGGAGCCGATGCGGTGGTCTACGTGAGACATAGGGCCGAGACATGGTATAAATAGCTCTGACTCGAGGCAATGAAGCTTAGCATTTGCCTCGGCATCGAAAAAGATCTGCGTTATGCTGCATAGCATTCCCTACAAGCACCTTCGAAGTGCTTGAACGCAAATGGATGGCCGTAGAAGTGAGTTTGATGTCTACTGGGAGGGCTGAGACATCCAGCTCTTAGCTCGTGGTACCGGCCGCGTAGGGTTTCCGAGAGGCGAGCTGAAGACCCTCGTGCAGGCACGAAAGCTACGATCTCGACCCTTCCATTAATCGTCCGCACAAAAGCCGCTTCCTTGGGCTTCCCAGGAATACTTGAAGAAGGGAAGAAGGGACAATGAACAGGAAAAGCGGGATCCGAAGACTTAGAGAGGATCCAACGCTTCCTTAGGTGTGTCGAGGAGCATTTGTATTCATAGCTAGGGCCGATTATGGTCCATCTTGCTAGATTCTGGGCTTCTGATTCAAAATTTTGCCCAACAGGCAACTAGTGCTGCACGCCGTGTCTCGGCCGTACCATCATCGATCCTTGTCATATGTTGGCGGCGATACGAGCTCGAGCTTCACAGTAGATGACGACGGCCGTGGTCGGGATGATGCTCGCCAGCAGACTGGCCAAAGCCAGAATTCGAGGCTCAAACCGCTCCTGAGCAGCACGTCGACCTCGATCATCGTGTCTTACTGTGCTGACCTCATGCGAGATTTCTTGGGAGGTGGCAGGTACTCCTTGAAGTTATATTTCACCCAGGCTGCACCCTGCCAGTTGCCGTTGGCCCTCGCGACATTTATCGTGCGGCATACGAAGCTCTGCTTCGTTCTTTCTGATAGCTGGTGAAAGAAGTGCTCTGCAATGGGCTGGTCAACAATACTCTTCAAGACTTCTAAAGCAGGCCCTTCCTTGGGAGTTTTGGGGTGATACAGGTACAGAGTACGCAGATTGAAGTTGTCTCCTGCCTGCATTTTTCTTATTTTGTGGGAGCCGACGAAGTCAATCAGTCTGTCGAACAACTGTGGATCTGTGTTGAAGTCCGTGGCGGACTGTGTGACTCGGATGAGCTCAATCGTGGCTGGCCGTAGTGACATTAGAGCCAAGCCTCGGGATGATTCTGATGGTTCAGCACGAGAATTCTCCTCTTGCATGTCAACGGCTTTGAAGAAGCAGTTGAGAGCGCCATTCTGGCTGTGGTCTGTGGAGAGGATCGCGTGAGCTGCAACCAAATATTGCAAGAGGGTATCCCGCCACACGACATTCATTGTAGCATCGAAGTCATCGTCCCATTCGACTGACAGCCAGGCTAGCAATATGTCTTCAAGCCCTTCTGAGAGTCCGAAATAGCATAAGTAAAATATTGAACTCCGATCATAGAGCACGAGAGCACTACATAGGTCTTTGTTCTGCCATATTTGCAAAAGAATGGTGCGAGCAAAATGGAGGCTTTTGGTGACATCGAGTAGCTCAGCTCGGGATTTCCTGCGTGTACGTCGAATCTTCGCAAACTGAGTCTTCAGCACTAGATGCACGACCTCGGTGGTGACCTCCTGGTCTCGAATGGCTTTGTTGAAGAATTCAATTGGGTCCGAGTCAGGCTTCGACAACTGTTGCTCAATCTCCTGTGCCTTTACTGACAACTCTCCAATTCCTTTCCTCAACAAGAACATATGCTTCTCTGGTCGTGACAACCCTCTCAGTGCAATTTCCTTGAAGGTGGGTCTATTCTGTGATGGTTCCGATGGACCTATGGGCCGGCGCGTGGCATCGTCTCCATCCTCAGTCGTGCACAAGCTATGGACGCGTGGCGATCGGTAAGTCCTTTGAGGGGATCTGAGAACCTCCTTGAATACACGTATTCGAGGCGCTCTTAACAGCATTGAGCACGATATTTCGGATGTGACGATTAAATTGGTGACGTGGGCTGCACAATGCGATACCAAAAGGTTCGCGGAGGGGAGTTGTGTCGCAGGGAATGTCGGGGAAATCGAGCTTATATAAGCAACTCAAACAGTCTCGACGTCGCGAAGCCGGGATCAAAAAGTGTGGATTGGGAACTCTCCACCACCACACGGTCGATTTGGCTGAGATTTGGATATGTTGTTGATCTCGTCGCACTCTCCAATCCCCGTTCAGATTGTTGGGTGGTTGCAGCGCTAGCTATCGTGTTGCTATAGCGGGAAGAAGTTGATGTGGTCGCAGAGTTGTAGGGAGGTGTGTTCCGGAGAGCTGAGCTCGGGAAAGTCTTGGCATAGAATAAAGTGGTGGGACCTCGCCAAGCATGGCTTCAGCTTCGCAATCTCATTAACACGACAACACAGCGCAATATAAAGGTCGCATTAATTATTTCTATCTCACAGACACCTATCTTGGAGCCCAGAAAAGGAATGGACTCAATGAAGAGTGTGGTTAGATTGATACAACACCTCGCATTGAAGCGTCACCATCGGATATGAGGAACAGGCTTGGCGCTTGAGGTGATCCGACGAGGGTGCCCCTAGAGGTTGGGCTACATAATCATGAATCGACAGGGGAGCATGACTTGGGAATGGTCGAGATTCGCGATATGTAGGCAGAAAACTTCATAACGGTAGCCGCAACATGGTTCTTTGGCGGTAAGCCTGAGAACTGGCCACGCTTGTAATATTTGGCGAGAGCCATGCTGCGGAGATTCCCCGTCGAATTGACGGGGCTCCTACATCAAGCAAAAGCAGTTTGTCATGCCGCGGTATTGTACATACAAGCTATTGCAATGCATTCAACGATGCCATGAACACTTCTCAGCCACTTCGGCCACAAATGCCAGCTAACTCGTTGCATTGCGCGACTTCTCGAACGCTGTCCAGCCTCCTCAACACTACCTCATGCCGCCCTCGTCTGCTTGGCCAACAGCTCTTGCTCCACAGCCGCCTCTAACGCGCTCACAGCATCATCGAGCGAGCAATTGCCACCCCATGTGTACATGGCCAGGCCCAAGATTGGCAATCGTCGAAGCGTACGACCACTGAGACCTTCACATTTCTGCGCCAGATCCCAGACTCGGCGGCCTGGCGACCCAGCGTTGCCTTCATGGAACGTGCGCATTTCTGCTAAAGTCGGGATGCTCGGTGCTGAGATGAACTGCCGCTTTTCGGGAGACGAGCTTACTGCTTCGCTTGACTTCCGTACAGGTCGAGTGACAGCTCTGCGCTTGGCTGTTGGCGGTCCTGAAGGCGAGCTACCGGTCACAGCCGCAGGTCGAGCTGATACTGACATGGCTGTAGTGTCGACAAGGCTGGCACGAACGAGCTCGTTCAGGCAAGAGCGAAAGATGGCATATATGGCGTCTGATGATGGGCATGGCATGAGCTGCTTGATGTCGACGCGATCTAGGAAGGCTGTGTCGATGGCATCAAGGAAATTGGATGTGCAAAGCACGATGACGTTCGGGAGTGCTCGTAACCGATCAAGAGCCGTGAGCAGTTGGTTCGTGGCTCGCAGGCCATCACTGCACTCACCACCGGCAGTTGCTCTCTCTCGCGAGCCAGCGATCGTCTCGATCTCATCCATGATAACACAAACCAAGGTGCTAGGAGAATGAGCAATAGCATGAACGTCTTCGAAGAGGCTGGCGATTTGCTTCCCGGATTCTCCAAAAAACTTGCTCAACATCGCATTTGTGTTGATTTCGAACAGTACAGCTGTAGGGAACACTTGCGAGAGACGAATGCTCAGCTTTTGCGCAAGTGCTCTGCACAACGTGCTCTTTCCACTTCCAGGCGGGCCATGTAGTAAGCATAAGCGGTTCCAGTTGAAGGTGCTGAGGTTGAGACCGGGTTGCTTCATGAGGCCAAGCATGCGTGTGAGGTAGCGTAACAGCTGAGCAGGTAGGTGGTCAACATATATGAGGGAATCCCACTCGTCCCTGAGTGCGACGCTCGGCAGTGCCACCTTGCGGGCCTTTGGCACCGCATCATCGTCATCGCTGTCTTGATGTATTGCACGACGCGCACTGGGTGGGCTTTCATGCTTGAGCGTGTATGACTGGACGTCGAGTTGAATGCTCTGTAGATCGCGATGGGCCAACCAGTCGCCGGCGCCTGTGTAGTCTGAGATCACAATGCTCTCGATGTTGTTGGTGTATTTGAGGTCTACTTAGAGTCAGCCAGCAGCATGATTTAGGTCAATTTGCGCAGAGAGCATGCCTAGCTCGCTAACGTTGATCTCCCGGCCAACCCACAGCTCAGCGTATCTGTCGATCAGTGCATTCATCACGTTTTTGCAGGTGTCGTTGGAATCCCTCTTCTTGAGCAGTACCTCGACGTGGAACGTCGGCTTCAGCAGCGTAGTAGACGCCATTGCTGGTGGGAGAGTGTTGCGTGCGAAGGATGTTGAGATGCGAAAGGAAGTGTTCATGGGCTCGGATGAAGCTCAAGATGGTGGCAAAAACGCGCCTACCTCAACAGCATCGTTGTCTTCGGCACGCCATCCGAATCATTTCTCGACGTCGCGTTGCATCCACAGATGCAACAGCATTTGCAACCTTTGTGGACCATTACGGACCGTGATGGACACCGTCGACGGTATCATGACAGTCGAAGTAAAGCGCGCTCTTGATCTCGCGCCTTGTTGCTCTAAGGCCAGTCCGGAATCTGTGGCAGCTCCATCGGTGGCTGTGGCCAATCCGCATCTTCATCGCACCGCCCAAAGAACTCGCAGGCGCATTGTTGTGGAGGTGGACACCTCACAGCCTCCCCGGAGAAGATATACGCCCACAGCTTCTCGAAAACACGACCATTGATATTGTCATCGATCAGCAGCGTGTCCAATAACCATTCTCGCATCCTCTCATAGTCGCCTCTAGGTCTCCTTCGGATGGCGGTTCTTGTCGCCGCGAACTGCGCAAAGCCTTGACTGGCGATCGTCTCCGGCAGCTTTTCCCCGGGGAACAGTTGCTTCCAGTTGCCAGCGACGGCCATCTCCGTCTCGGTCCTGTTGATTCCCGGTCCCCACACGATGGCGTCGTGATCGATGGGTCGTATCTCAGCTGGACAGGAGGGATACCATGAACAGTGCAGACTTATGTAGCCCTCCCGAGCCAAAGCAGTTCGATTCAGCTGGTTAACCAGGAACGGAATTGGTACTGGTTGATGCCAACTTTCGAAGTGCCCATGTACAAATATCGTCATCCATGGAAGGCCGTCGTAGTTGTCGATGATGTAGGACAGATAGACCATTGCTTCGTGGCCTTTGTTCTTGGGTATGCGAAGTCGGGCGTCTCCAGTATTTGAAGGGTCATCGACGTTGTATGGAAAGATGTCCCAACTTCAAGTCGTCAGCTCTACTCATGCAGCATTCGGGAGCGTCTGCTCTACCTTCGCCGGAACAAGCTGTCCATCATCCTTGATAGGTCTGTGTCTGCACGACCGGCCGCCACGACTGCCCCATATGGAGGCTGTTGTGGCGGAGAATCATTCAATCTCCTCGAGGCGGCCACAATGTGTCCCAAACGGCCAATCGAGTGCGGAAAGCTGTTGTAAGCAGTCTCTGGCCGCTTGTACACCATCAAAAGGCTCGCCAGACTCAATAAGAACGAAATTACTACCAGTAAATGCCATCTCAGCTTGTTTCCGGCCATCGAGCAGCGACTTTCGGCGTTCCTCCTGCTGTGATGCTCGAAAGCGCTCGCAGGCAAGCGATGTGAACAGAGACTTAGCCATTTCAACTTGAGCCGCAACCCAGACGAGACGCCACTTGACCAAACTGTCAATGCTGTCGTCGTGGACAGACCCACAAAGGCACATGGAGAGAAGGATAGGATTGGTCGGCATCTCCAAGTGCGAGACGTCGATATAGGCCACCGTAGTTTTGTGCGTCATCGCACCAGGGATTCACTATGTCGACTTCAATCTCGCCGCCGTGCACCTAACACAAACACTACCTGAGCGGTCTTTCAACATGGCGGAGCTCTTCAGGCTCGTCCTCGCCAAGGACCCGGACTATGATCCTGGCGAGCCTGATTATGGCAGACTTGTACGTAAGACCCCCTACAGAAACGGTTATGCGACACCATCCGGAGAACATCATTCCTCATGAACACCAAGCTGATGTATCTTAGATGGGTGCCACAGATCCGCGCGCAACGACAATCCAAATTATCATTTCCATCATCTTCGGCGTCGTTGCCTTCCTCTCCTTCTGCGTACTACGACCGCGATGGCCAGGCCTCTATGCCGCGCGGAAACATCAGAAGGACGAAGCGACGGCACTTCCTGAGCTGCCTGGAACCATGTTTGGCTGGATAGTGCCGCTGTTGAAGATCAACGAGCAGCAGGTCCTGGCCAGCGCAGGGCTCGATGCATATGTCTTCTTGCGCTTCTTCGTAATGGCGATGAAGTTCTTGGGTCTCTCCGGAATACTCAGCTTGATCGTGATCAAGCCTGTGCATGACGCCTACCCGGACGATGAAGAGGAAAACAACCCCTTCGACAACGATACGGATGGCGACGAGTCGATGTGGCTGTTTCGACAGAGTATGAAGAGGTCGATGCATATGTTTGAGGGCAACAACAGCAGTGGGAACGGCACGCGGAACGGCACAGTGCCATTCTTTCCCGGCAACCTCGAGACCGATTACCTGTGGATGTACATCATCTTCGCATACCTATTCTCGGTCCTGGCCATATACTTGATCGTTAGCGAGACGAGGAGGGTTATCGAAGTGCGGCAAGAGTTTCTGGGAGCTCAAACTACGATCACGGACAGGACGATCAGATTGAGTGGTATCCCTCGAGATATGCAAGATGAGGACAGAGTGAAAGAGTTCGTCGAAAGCTTGGACATCGGAAAGGTGGACGGAGTGGTGCTTTGTAGGAACTGGAAGAAACTGGACAAGGCAATGACATCGAGAATGGACACTCTGAGACGGCTGGAAGAGGCATACACGATCTATCTGAGCTATCGCAGGGTCGAGCGAAACTACGAGACTCTACCCATCGCACAGCCAGCACCACCTGGACCAGAAGGCGGTGAAGATGTTGAGGAGGAGGGTGAGACTGCCCCATTAGCTGCTGCAAGTCACGGCACTATCGTACGACCATACTCAAAGACTCGACCACAAGCGACAATAAGACACGGATTCTTGAAATTGAGGCGGCATAAAGTGGATGCGATCGATCATTACGAAGAAAAGTTGCGCACTGCGGATGAAGAGATTCAGCGCTTGCGAGGAGAACACCACGAGCCGACGCCTTTGGCTTTTGTAACGCTGGACTCGGTGGCATCGTGCCAGATGACGATACAGGCCGTCTTGGATCCTTCGCCGCTGCAGCTCATTGCGAACCAAAGTCCCGAACCCGCAGACGTGATTTGGCCTAATACATACCTATCTCGAAGAAGTCGCATGGTGCGCTCATGGTCAATAACAGTGCTCATCGTGCTGCTCACCATCTTCTGGTCGGCACTCTTCGTTCCAATAGCCGGTTTGTTGAACGTTGAGACGATCGGCCGAGTGTTTCCTGGTATCAAAGAAGCGCTGAACAACCACGATAACGTCCGCGCTCTCGTCAATACACAGCTACCCACCGCCATCGCATCCCTCCTTACAGTCTTGGTGCCCTACCTCTACTACTGGCTCTCCTGGTACCAAGGCATGATCTCTAGTGGAGACGTCGAGCTGTCCGCCATCTCGAAGAACTTCTTTTTCACATTCTTCAACTTCTTCGTGATCTTCACGATTCTCGGAACAGCATCCAAGTTCTACCAGATCTTCGCACAATTTGGCGATGCGATCCGAGATATACAAAAGGTTGCGTACACCCTCGCGAAGTCGTTACAGAATTTGCTGCCTTTCTACACCAACTTCATCATCTTGCAAGGCCTCGGACTCTTTCCCTTCCGGCTGCTGGAGGTTGGCAGTGTCAGCCTGTACCCGATCTTTCTCATTGGCGCGAAGACTCCGCGAGACTATGCCGAATTGGTGCAGCCTCCAATCTTTATATATGGCTTCTACCTGCCGAACGCACTGCTGATCTTCATCATCTGCATGGTCTACTCGGTCCTTCGCAGTTCTTGGCAGGTCTTACTGGCAGGGTTCATATACTTCGCCTTTGGACACTTCGTGTACAAATATCAGCTTCTCTACGCTATGGACCACCGACAGCAAACCAGTGGCAGAGTGTGGGGCATGATTTGCGATCGTATCTTTGTGGGCATGGTTCTCTTCCAGCTTGCCACTGCTGGTCAACTTATCCTGCAGGGCGCTGTGGCTAGAAGTGTCATGATGGTACCGCTCGTCATTGCCACAATCTGGATCAGCATCGTCTACGGCAAGACATACAAGCCGCTACTGAAGTTCATCGCTTTGCGAAGCATTAAGCGTGGTGAAGCGATCGAGAGTTACAGCGACATGGACCCACGCTACGGCGATCACGGACCGGGCAGGAGCGACAGTGATGCGAATGAGGACGCAAGCCCAGATGCTCCCCTCCGCTACGCAGCAAGCCTCAATAGCACGAATCTCGCACCTGAAAGGAACATCTGGGCGAACGACGACCCCGTACAGACAGCGCAAGCAGCGGTACAGCACAAGATCAGGCACAGGAAACCAACACCATCCGATAGCGTGACTCGATTCGTCAATCCAAGCCTAGTAGCACCGCTCGGCCGAGTCTGGATAGCAGACAAGAACTTCCGGCGAGAGGGTGCTGGCGAGCAAGAGGAAGAAGATCTGATGGACCTAGAAGATGGCGAACGTGCACCTGAGTACGATCGACCACCAGAGCATGAGCGACGCCGCAACAGAGGTCCTGGAGCGGCTGATGCCATTAACGCTGCCGTGTGAGTTGGATGATGAGGTGAATCCAGATGGAGGAGAGAGTGAGAGAGCATTATTACTTGTACAGCGCGGCGTTGGCGATTTGCTGATTTGCATGATACCCATACCGCGCTTGGCATCTATAGAGACGATCACATACCATAATGAGAATGATCATGGTGTATAGAGCCTCTTCTCGGCGTCAGTAACGCACTGCGGAGCACTTTGACAAGTCCGTCCCGCGAAGACTGCGGCAAGACTAGCAAGAGGAACCTACAGAGCCTCCAACTGCGGCACTTCAGGCTAAACCTCGCTGCTGTTAGTGTTCTAGTGGACTGGGGCCCCACTGGGGCTCCACAGGACTCAAGGCTTCTGTATAACAGAAGCTATGCCCGCACTTCTGACCAAATGGTATGAACCTTCCATCCAGATATGCTTTCAGGCTTGCTAATTCTATACGCTGTAGTCGCATCGGCTCTTGCGCCCCTCAATAGCAATGACTGCAGCAGTCTAGCAAAGACTGCCCAACTCCCAGGGTACAACACCACCTTCGTGAACGCTACATACTATTCCACGGGCTCAAAGAAGATCGACAGCGCAGTCAACGAGGTTCCCTTTTGCGAGATCTACAGCCGAGTGGACTATGGTACCAATGACAGCCTCTACTTCACACTATGGCTTCCAGACAAGTCAACCTACCAAGATCGCTTCTTAGCAGTTGGCAATGGTGGCATGGCCGGTGTGATTGATTATGCTGGGATGTTTACTCAGCTCAACAATGGTCATGGCCTTGCCATAGCTGGAGGTGATGGCGGACATCGAGCGGATGAGAATGCTGGAGCAGCGCCTGGAGTATACGTGCCTTATCTACACGACAGAGACCAAGTTACGGCTTGGATTCATGATGGCATCAGCTTGTTCACACCTGCGACGAAAACACTCATCGAGCTTTATTACGATAAACCGCCAGCTTACTCGTACTACTATGGTTGCAGCACTGGAGGCGCTCAGGGCTTTGCGTTAGCACAGTTTCATCCGGAGTTGTTTGATGCTATATATGCAGGTTGCCCTGGGAACTGGTATTCGCATCTGACATTGAGCTTTCTGTGGAACGCCCAGCATTCTCAGCCGGAGAGCTTCAACTTGACGCAAGCAGAGCTTAATTTCACCACCAACGCGGTACTGGATGCCTGTGACGAGCTAGATGGCGTCGAAGATCGGTTACTCGAGAACCCACTCGCCTGCAAATTCGATATCAACACCCTTGCATGCAATTCATTATCGAACTCCACCAGCACCAACGGCACCATTACCTGCCTTCAACCCGACAAAATTGCTGCAGTCAAATCCATCTACTCCGGCCCCAAACGCTCCGACACAGGCAAAGCAATTTACCCCGGTTTCTCCTTCGGCAGCGAGATTGAATGGTCCCAACAACAAGGCTCCCTCTCTCGAGATTTCAGCATCCCCATCCTCCAAAACCTCGTCGCCGACTCCACATCCTACAACACTTCCACCTTCGACTGGGCCTCCGACGTTGACACCCTCGACGAGAAGGCAGGAACTCTCATCGACTCCATCAGCCCAAATCTCACTGTCTTCCGTGACCGTGGTGGGAAGCTCATTACTTCGCAAGGCTGGGCGGATCCGTATAATGCCGCGACGTGGCCGACCGAGCATCTGGAACAAGTTGAGGAGTTTTTCGGTGGAGATGTGAGGGATTGGTATAAGTTGTTTATGATTCCAGGTGGTGGGCATTGTGGTTCTGCGGAACACTACCCTGGAGTGCCGGCTACTTACTATGTGGTGGAGGAGATGATTAAGTGGGTTGAGGAGGGGAAAGTGCCGAAGGAGGTGGAGTCGGCGAATCCGCCTGACGGCAGTGGGAGAACGAGGAAGTTGTGTTTCTGGCCCGAAATTGCGAGGTTTGTGGGAGGTAATGTGAATGGTTCGGAGAGCTATGCGTGCCAGTGACACCAAAAGGCCTAATATCCAATCTCCACACCCTTCGATCGTCCACACACCCGGGCTTTCATGGAGACAATCTGCTGCTACCACACGAAGATGCGAAGGGAATAAAGGCTAGTGACAGGGTTCTACACCGCTCTGGACATCGAACGGCGTCTCGAACAATCTGACAGAGCACACATACAACGAATTACTACAGTCCTCACGCATGGCTATGCTCCCGCATGCTCGAACAATGGCGTCTGCTTCTATACGGAGCCAAGCGCTCGGCGGCAACAACTATGTAATCAACCCTCCGGGAACGGATCATAATGATCATGATGTTCTCCACCTCAAATTACCGCTAACAGGAGAAATGACATGCCTCCGCGTTGATCTTAAAATCTCGCCCCACCTGAGTTGGTGTAAAACAATTACGATCAAACTCCGTCCCATCCGGGTTGACACTGCAGCGCCTAACGCAGTTGACACTCTGCGAGAAAGCAGTGCCGATGTTCTGGCACTCGCTTCCCTTCCCTCCAAGTCGTGTTCCTGAACACAAGCCATCGGTTCTTGCTCTTGCCGCTGAAAGCTTGCCAAATGTTTTCTGAAGCTGGCGCTGCCATCTTCAAGAGCGAGGTACACGCTATGGGTGCTGTAGTCCATGGTGACGTCCTTGAGAGTTGGGGACTTGTGTGGGAAGCTGCTGTCGTCGGAACTGTGGAAGAGATGATGTTAGCCTGACGGTATGGTGAAGATGATAGAGGTACTGGACCAGTCGCTGCTGTCGTCGGAACTGTGGAAGAGATGGTGTTAGCCTGACGGTATGGTGAAGATAGCAGAGGTACTGTACCAGTCGCTGCTTGTGTATTCGTTGGCCTTTGGGAGCGCTGCCATTGCTCCGGTCAAGGAGCTTGCTGCGATAATCGGGCTGAGGAAGTGTGAGGTAAGCATGTTGTGGATTGGAAACGGTGATTGATGTGGTTTTTTGCACGATAAGTGATTCTTTTCGAGGAGCCATTGTGATCCAAAAGCTAATGTTCTGCAACGACTTGATATAAGTATTCGATCCCCGTCAACACGATAGCCCCTATATCATAGTCGAGCATGGCTGTCCCTCGAGTCTGTTGGACTGTGGATCTGTCTCTCACGAGCTGACCCTGCTACATCGTATGGGCATGGGTATGTCGACTAGATCGTTAGCATTTGTTGCACCAGGTCTTAGGATTTGTTGGAAAATGGAGTCACAAGCCATCGATTTGCAGATCATGCTGTTCTGAGGAAGTGGAACAGATGGGACCTGCAGGCTAATGCATACCGGATCCTTCAAGCCTTGGCGCATCCTGCGCTATACCACTCGTTGCTCAGGCACGCTGGGGAGTACAAGTTGGTTCCTTTTAAAGGGACATTTCGCAGCCGTGTGTCAACTGAAGCATTACCACGTGGTCAAGGACTCACTTACAATCGCTGCTTACTCTTCTTATGCTGCTAATGAGCTGCATGCAGACTTCATGGTAGCAACCTCACCAAAACGCCATACAGCAAATCTCCATATTAACCCCCGTCTCCCCAATATCCAGCCCGTCCCAGATCCGGACGCCCATGCGGACAGCCCACCTCCTTCACGCTGCCCTCGCCGGGCCCAGCCTTTCAAACATCTTGACGATCAACACCTCATCAGGCTACATTTCCGACACATAATCAAAGTCCGGCCCTCCAGCACGCCCATTGTCCGCCACGTCAGGCCTCGTCTTCAACATCTCCTCCTCTCACGTCCAATCTTCCTCAAACCCTTGATTATGTTTGAGGTAAGGCTCAATCGCAAAGTCGTTACTCTTCTGAACCTCGCTCCACAGCGGTATGGCAAGCGGGTCTCGCGTGACAAGTTTGATCGGTCGCCATACCGAAAATGCGGCACAGCGAGGCCCAGCGCTGCCCTTAGCCTCGAAGGCGTCTTTGCTGTCATTGCAAATTGGGTTTGAGCATTTTTTTGTCTCCGTGATCAATGATACCACGCTCGGTGGCTAAGGCTGTCAGATCTTCCACCCAAGACCGAAGAGTCTGTCTACCGCCCCAGGCAGTAGAGTCGCAGTGTGGCAGACACATCGTTGCACCGTAGAAGGATTGTGGAAGACTTGGCTGATTTGTATGCCTTTATTTGTCATATCGGAGGCACCTTTGCAGGCCTAAATAGAGTCAAGATCCTTGGGAGGGGCGCCTTCGCGTGTGGTGCTGTTCGTGATGAAGACTGCTTTGCAGCCCGTGACGCTCTTCACAAGATCGATGACTTCCGAATGGTAGTATTCCTTGATATTGATTGGCTCTTGAAAGTCGTCACGTCTGCTCAGAGATGATTCGTGTTTGACAGCTGCAAAGCCATCAGAAACCGCGAACTCTGCATCCTATCCTGTTCGCGAAATCTGAAGACTTGAGATCGGAAGTCTTCCGGTGATATGGAGTATTGCACTGTTCGCTTCGATATGGGCGGCGCCGCATAGGGCCTAGTCGACGGATCTGGGTCAGGCTCTCCATCCAGCACAGGTATAGTAAATGTGCCCATGGGCGGCTTTGGCCTATCCCTTTCGATACTGCCCATTCTGCAGTGAGTATGTACTAGGATAAGACTCCGTGCCAAGCTTTGGCAGTGACGCTTGAAATGCTTGAAGCCGAAGCCCACCTTGCGAAAAGTGCAGTTCCATTTCGAAGAAGTTGACCTCAACAAATCGACAGCTCTTAATGGCAAACAAGTGTCCAAAGGATGAGCTCGACATCTTTCGCGCACGCGGCTGGAGGCTCAACAACGACAGACTGTGCTTTCTGCTGCTGAAGAAGAGTAAAGGTTTCAAGACAATCGATCTGAAAATAGACATCTTCGAGTTTAAAAGCAAAAGCGCTCGTGCGACGAGATTGCCCAATGCTACTGAAGCATACACGCTTATGTCCATACAAGCTCAATTCTCCCACCACGAACTTTCGAGTTGAAGATCTCAACCATGTCCAGCTCTGACTGAACACACTTGGCACCTTCCAGCACGTTGCTATATGCCACAGCCCTCGTAGCAAGGAAAAGCTCATAGGATGCCAGGTTCCTGGCAATGCACTGCCTCGGCCCTAGGCCAAACGGTATCCAGTCTCGAAGCATTTCTGGCGTCGGATCTAGCCATCGCTCTGGCCTGAAGCTCCAAGGGTTCTCGTAGATGGCCGGGTTGAAATGAAGTGTTCGCGGCTGCAGCCCTACTAATGTCCCCGGCGGGAAATAGTAGGTGTGCTTGGTGCTTGGCGAGGAGTAACTCCACCCTGTGGGTGGAACCTGGCGTGGAAACCGAGTCGGGTTCGCGAGAGACAAACGCAGGCCTTCCTTCACAACAGCCTCCAAGTAGCGAACATTGCGTGGGTCGTAGTTAGGATCTGCTTCTTCTGCCTGGGCAATCTCAGCACGAAGCCTTTCGTATACTTCAGGGTGTTTTGCCAGCTGCCAGAGGAGAGATCCGAGATTTGTCCCTGTTGAATCAGTCCCAGCAAATATGACATCCTTCATCTGAACTTCAGTCTCACGAGTAGAAATGCCAGCTTTGAGCAGACGAGACTGGTACGTCCCGTCCTCTTCCTTTGCGTTCTCGACAAGCTGGCCAGTAAACGTGTTGACCTTCGCAGTGCTCTTCTCTTCTTCCGCATCAGAATTGTACCACAAACTGAAGTTCAGGAGCGGAATAAAGAGCCAATTAGGCAAGAAGAAGAGGCAACCAAAGTCGACAATACTGTCCACGTACGGGCTGGCGCTTAGCTTAGCGGCATTCTCTTTGGTACCTCCATAGTCCTTCCCAAAGAGATAGGTGCACACCGAGTCGATAGCCAAGCCTCTGGAAAGATTGAGTACATCGACAGGCACCGGCTTGCCTGTCTCCTTTGCTGCTTGCCGACTGTGCTCCGCTTCCCTTTTCAGTCGCTCCAGCATCGCCTCGATACATCCTTCAAGAGCTTCGGTGCCATTTCGCAGACTGCCAGTGCTGAACAGAGGCGTTACAGCTTTGGCACGTACCGCTCTGTGGGCCGGATCCAGCCCACTGAAGATGGTCGGATGTCCCTCAGAGTCGAAGTTGGCATAAGCAGGAGACTTGAGAAAGCCGCCCTTCTCGGAGTATATAGGAGCCAATGCCTCGCCTTCCGATATAACCACTTCATTGGGCGCGAGGCGTACGACCGGCCCGTACTTCCGATGGAGGCTTTCGATCCAACGACACTCATAGCCGTTGTACGACTTGAGCCAATCGCATAGTGGCGTGAGCCGACATATAAGCGGGCCGGGTACGTCCTTCAATGGATCGTAGTAGACTCGATATGAAATAAAGCACAATAAGGTAAGGAGAGAGGCGGCCAGAACTAGCGTAGAGCTCGACGCTCCATGAAGGAGGCTGACGACGGTGTTGAGCATGGTATGTGATCGTAGTACGGGGGACGAGATAATGGTCGGGAAGAGGACTCACCTCCTGCTGCTGATCACGCTCGGATAAGTACAAGGCCATGGTGGTGACTCAGCTCAGGAAGGCAAGATAGGCCAGCTATGATAGCGCCCCACTCATGTATGTGCTCTGTCATAACCTCAAATCTTCGCTCTGCCGCCTCGTGCCATCGTCTGCCTCTGGTTGGGTTTTGTGTCCCGAGGTGATGTCAACGTGCCGATGTGAATGGCCCGGAAAGGATCACAGTTTTACCAAGGCAATCGCGCGGTCATGTGATTACGCGACTCCAGCCTGAAACGCAGCCGAGACTGTTGTTGACTGACCTTCTTTTAGAAACAAACACCTCAAACAGTGACAAGTGCATAAGATTCATCTGTGAGTCTGATTCATGAATGCCTCTGGGCACCGACCCATACGATGCAGAGCAGAGTGACACAGACTGGCGAGATCACTCATCAACTGATCGATACTCGAGCGGTATGATCCTCTGGTAAGAATACTCCGGACTTTCTCCCATTCTGATCGTTGCGCTGCAAACGGTCTCGCCACGCTCGTTTCGAAAATGAGCAGCTGCTGAGCAGGCAACAAACCGGGACATCCTCGAAGGTTGCGCCAGAGTTTACTATGTCTGACAGCCGGCCTTCCGGTGTTGGCAGGGACCTCCACGATGGACGTCTTGATCCGTCAGCGAGGTCGCTTCAGCCCTTTCCTCCTTCTACGCGCACGCATGCCGTGCTACTAACGGTATACGATGACACACCATAGCTCAGGCGAGGCTGTAGTGGTAGCAATATGGATTCTGGCGTCACTAGCCATTTTGGCTGTGGTCTTCCGCTTGTACGCACGTTTCTGGCTGGTTCGCAATGGCGGCATCGAGTAGGTCCCCACTTGTCGATCACTGTGGGCACTAGCGGCAGCCTTGGTGCTAACACTTGCTTCAGCGACTGGACCGTGACCGTAGCACTTGTGTTTGCTCTTGGCATGACCGGCGCGATCACAATGCAGGTGCAATATGGTCTAGGCAAGCGCAGCTCTGAAGTCGCAGACGTCGACGCAGAGGATCTGATGAAGAGCTTCTGGGTCGCCATCTGGTGTTACCACCTTGCTATAGGCTTTGTCCGACTGTCAATCATCTTGCAGTGCATGCGTATCTTCCCACAGGCCGACTTCCGCAGGACACGATGGCTGGTGCTGTACGCCATGATGGCAGTCAACACTTCAATGCAGACCTGGGGTTTCTTCAGTACAGTCTTCTTCTGCAAACCAATCGATGCCTACTGGAAGACCACGATCTCGGACGAGTACTGCCTGGACCGAAAAGTGGTCTGGCTGTGCAACTCTTCCCTGGGAATGGCACTGGATATCGCTGTGGCTGTCTTACCATTGCCCTGGATCAAGCAATCGCGACTGCCACATAGACAGAAGATGATGCTTGTGGGTGTCTTTGTTCTCGCCGGTCTACCCTGTCTGCTGGCTGTCATCCGAGTGCACTCACTCATACAGGTTGCTATCTCGCACGGTCCGTCGTACGATAGCGCGACTCTTGCAATCTTCAGTGCAAGTGAGGTCTATGTAGGCATCATCTGTGCCTCTTTGCCTACACTGCAGGCTTGCTTCGTAAGATTGACGCCGCGAGTCACAAACACGCCACCCGCAAACAAGCTTAGAGACATGGCCTCCCGGATGAAACGCCTCAGACCACGAAGGAGACAAAGCGATACGATACACCTCACAGGTTTTTCGAATAAGCAAGATCATCGATGGACCAGCAAGAGCGCGCTCATAGGCAGATCGAACTCGTCTTTGCAACAAACCTCGGACGACCACGGCGCAATTCATGTCGATTGCATCATCGAGCAGGAAGTCGAGATAGCAAAACCTGCAAGAGCTGCCGGTGCCACATACGTGTCCAACTCATCTCATGCGGACAGCTTCTGGCAGCTAAGCCAATGGGAGAAAGAAGCCGGCATACATGGCGTGAAGTCTTTGTCCCAGGGCAACTCGAACACAAGCCTAAGCCATAACCGAGGTATCAGCAGGACTGCTATCTCAAGTCAACGAGGTAGTCGCGAGTGAGGATTTCCGCCATCGGTCTGGTCGCCAGAACTGAGCACAGGACTTCGGACTTGCACCTGAGCCATTGAAAGGTTAATCACAGCATAGCAGCTATTTTCCTACCGACGCACCTTCAATCGGCCATAACACCACGGCACGGTCCAGCAGGGAGCGGAAGAAACATCAATTCCCGTCATTGAGCATGCCACAGCCTCCTCAGCAGACATCAGTGAGCATCGAGACACCTCGACATTCAGCATTTCAGGAGCAGGCACAAAGCAGTCCACATGGAAACGATGTATCAGCAGCGGCACTCCGTGGCTAGGAACAAGCGAGAGCTAGGACATGCTTACCGACCAATCTATCAGTAGCATCCCTGCTTCCAATGTGCATCTCGGGATACCGACGGGTCGACTAGCCACTCGCATCACCATATCTCTGAGCTAAAGCGTGCGCTTTTGAGAACGTCGTCAGATGGGCCGCACAGATGATGTCCTAGTAGAAGGGCAGACACCCATTTGAAGCTACGACTCGCGTGCGACCTCGAAACCACATTTGTACACCACTCGGGCGCATCACTGAATACACTGCAGTCGGTATCATACATCCTCTAGCGCAAGTTCAACTCTAAGTAATCAGATCGGTCACGTTGACTGGGCCACCAATGGACTGGCCTCCGTCCTCACAGGCCAGGAAAGACACACCATCGACGCCGATTTCTTTGCAGTAACGTTGTACGGTGCCGCCCTGTTGGCACCACATTCAGTCAAAATGCCCCACGCATCACTCAGCTGTCTGACTTACGCAGGATATGGTACATGCGTCACCGGCTTTGGCTCCTGCGCTGGAGCACGAATCGTCCTGGCATGCGATACGCTTATCGAGAACTGCAGAGGCTATGGCGAAGGCTGCCAGGATTGGCAGCAGGGCGAGTAAAAGCTGCATACTAAGCACTGTCAGTCAAGCGTCTCAAGTAAGCAGCAATCTTGCCATGTGTGCTTACTCCGAAGTGGGTCCGCTGGTGTGAAAAAGCTTTGTCGGGCAGGCTTGGTATGCTTGGAGGATGGCGCAGTATATGGAGATGCTGCAAGGCTGATGAACTCACATACCACCAGACTAGCGTTCATTCTAGCTGACTCGTCTGAATGGCGGATCCTGGTTCAGGAAAGTGATGCCACTCGGAACTCTACTAGTTTCAGGCCAAGTTTGGATTATACGAAGATCTGAAACATGTATTCTACGACAATGTACCAATCGTACAACAGGAAGTTCATCGAAGGTTCATGCATTTCTGATCCAGAAGCTCAGTCTGCTTCGCCCACTCGGTATGATCAATACAGCAGCCCAAATTGTAGCGAATTGGACCAATGCCTCAAAAAAAAGCGCCAGCTCGGACGACTTGTGACTCCATTGCTTCAGAATATGATATGATACTCACTCTACGTGGTCAAGAGAAGTGAATGTAACCAGCGGTCCGTGCCCGCATTGACGCCCTGCGGCAGATACATATGAGAAGACGGACGACACACAGGCTCAGCACTACGATGTCGTACGTTCATATCCGACTATCAGATCAGGATCTATCAACTTTTACCATCTGCGGCCTCCCACACGCTCATCCAGCCCTATGAGAGATACTTCTCAAACCACGCAATCCCCTGCTTCTCCGCCTCGTCCATAGCCTTCTTATCCTTCTCCGCACTCCAATCACCACGCAGCGCGAACCCATGGATCTGGTCCTGATAAACTTGAATCTCCGACGACGGAATCCTCTCGCCCTGTTCTCCGCGCTCCTTCTTGCACAAAGTTTGCCTAATCTCCTCGACCTGATCATTCGACAACAGCGAATCCTGATCACCAACCGCCAAACTAAGCGGCACCACCACCGGGTCGAAATCACTTGGGATCGCAACAAGGGAAGGATGGCACGCATATGCCGCATCAACCCCTCTCCCCACAACTCCACTGAACGGCTTCTGCGCCGCTAAGATAGCATACCTTCCACCCCAGCAGAATCCAATGGCCCCGACCTTTTCCGTGCCCGGCACGCCACGGATATGGTTAATAAAGCCCTCGATAATCGGCCTCGCTACCGCCTCGCGGTGCTTGATCAACCAAGGACCGAGGGTAGCGCCAATGGAAGCCGTAGCAGCCGCCGAGTCCGTGACGGAGCGCGCTTCGCGTTTTGGGAGCGGGGGCTCGACGGTATCGAGGAAGTCAATGGGGAGGGAGTCGCCGGCGTGGACGTCGGGAATGTAGGCCGTGAAGCCCTGTCGAGCATAATTGTCCTGGAGAGGGTATCAGTCGTTTCACATGAAGGGGGGTACGGCGCAGGGGCGTGGGCGTGGACTCACTGCTAAAAGGCGAACATTCGGCAATTTCCATCCAAAGACTATTACAATAAATCACTTCACATCAGCAAGTCTCTCCCTCACGACCATCTCTATACGAGAAAGAAAGTATACGTACTATCAACCAAAAACACCACACTCTTCCTTACACTCCCGTCTTCAGGCCTCGCCACATAAACCTGCAAACCCCCGATCTCCTCCTCTTTACCAGTGGGAGTCTTGCTCGTATCTGCGAGTTTCCCACTGAGGCAGCAGGAGCCCATTCCTACTCCGGTAGACATGGTGACGTTTGGGGAAGTGGTGTTTTGGTTGGGAAGGCCGGCGATTTGGGGAGAGTGGTCGGTCATTATGTATCTTTGGTTTTGCTTCGCTCACGCTCCGCGGAGCAGAGCTGGGAGGGCCGTGAGGGACATTGGTTATAAGGACTGTTTGGACTACTGATGCTCTCATGTCGCCTAGGTGGACATGAAGTCATATTGGCGACAAGCTTGGGTTGGTATGCAGCTACAGAAGCTTATGAATGGAGAATAGCCGTTTAGCAATAGCTATAGCTATTCTGCACTTCTGGAGTGATGGCGGGGTAACAATATCTCCTCCGTCATCTTCTTTCCACTCTTTGATGCTGTCCTCGACCAGGACATGTGCCAGTCCATGTGGAAGTCAGACCCCTTGGCATGCTATGCTGAGATACGATGCCCAATCTCTCGATCCGTCAAATGGAGGCGAAGCACGCGATGCATCCGCCCATTGCAGCTGCAGGGAGACGATGGGGTCAATTTGCGCTGCTCCAAGCATTTGGTGACCTGCTGAAAGTTCTCGTGCCATGGCTTCTGGCGTCTCCTGCCAAGCACCTTGATTTTCGCCTGCCTCGTCGACAGGTTTCTGTGCAGCGTACGGCCAGACATAGGGTCGCGGACAACAGATGGTTGTGATAGTTGAGGTCGAGGTCGAGGACTCGGTTGTGGTTGGAAAGGGTCCAGATCGGCCTCTTCACCTGGGTCAGTCGAAGAAAGGTCCTGCCGCCCTCGAGCCACCCTCGCAGCAGCACAAAAATCTTGGAGCTCTTCAAGGTCTTCGAGTGCGTCTTCTAATTCGTTGTCCGGGGTGATTTCTCTGAGGAAATTGTTGTAGTTCCATACGCGTTCCTCGTCAAAAGCGTTACGACAGCGGCCTTCAACCTCGTCTCGATGGTCGGGATCAACACCTCGAATAGGCGATTCATCGCCACCGCCTCTCAGCGTCAACATAACACCACAGTCAATCCTCACCCTCTCCGCGTCCTCCTCCATAGCCTCCACCCCAAAGTCCTCACTCGACCTCCTCTTCTTCGGCACATACGCCCTCAAACTCCTCCTCCTCCGCCTATCACTCAGGAGCCACTAAGTCTCCCCCTTCATCCGCTTCTCAAAAATCTTCCTCACACTCTCCTGTCCACCCAACCACTTCTCCACCTCACTATCCAACTTGCTCAGCTCCTCCTTCTTGAGATTCGTCTCCTTGACCAGTGCGTCTTTCCTCTTGACCAGCTCCTGCCGCTGCTTCTCAAGTTCCTGTCTCGCAGCGTGTTCATCGGCGATTCGTGCGAGAGTCAGATCGTGTTCGCTGGAGTCGGCGTGCTCGGGGTGCTGGGCGATGAAGTCTTCGGTGGAGATCATGGGAAGGCGGGTGTATTTGTGGTCGAAGCTTTCACAGCCACGGATTTCGCCGCGCAAGTGGCCTTGCTCGTAGTAGAGGTTTTGGAGTTCCAGGTGTAGACTGTCGATTTCTTGCCGTGCTTCTGTTGTTTCCTGCTTGGTTGTCCTCACGCTCTTGACTGCGTGTCGGTTGAGACCTCTCAGGAGCGCCAAGCGTGCAGTAAGTTTGCGCTGCGCATCGAATTGCTCGTTGGAGGGTTCATGTGGAGAGGTATCGTGTTGCTGAGCGATGAGGTCGGTGAGTTCGAGGCATTGGCGACGGGCTTCTTCCGCGGCGCGCAGGACAGAGAGGAGGGCGGAGTCGGTGATGAGATGGTCGGCGGTCATTTTGGAGGTGTGGAGGAGGAGGTATGAATGGTTAGTGGGCGTGGTTGATGTTCAGTGCTCGCAGGCAGCTGTGCTTGTTTGACTGTCAACGACTTCAGTCGCGAATCGCGGCCAGTCCCGCTGCCCCCCTGTCACTGGAGCTACCTGCCTATGTAGGTATGGACTGCGGGCTCACGTTTCAGGTAGCGGGCCGCAGCACACCATCACAGATAAACAAATTGTCAGACACACAGTGACACATAGCCCAAGCATTGGCGATAGAACAGTAAGTTGCTCTGCAGATCTTCTATTATTAACGAATATATCTCGGGTATCTAAAGCTGTACACACCCTTTCAACTCCTGATCTGCCAACCAACAGAACTGTACAGTATCCCCCACGTGGCTGCATTACACGCCCACATCCCAAGTTCATGGGGCGCATCCCCCAAATGTCATCATTCCTTTCGCTCATCACCGATACGTGTCTCATTCTCGGCCATGCCGATATCATTCTGTATTCTGCGACATTGTCCATCCCGAGACATGTTCTCGTCCTCCGTGCTCTCTCAAGCAGCAATAGCCGGGAGCGTCTCGTCCACATGACTGGCGCAGAATTCTGTAATCAACCGCTGCAAGTCCAGCAACTTGTAAGGCTTGGTCATGAAGCCTTTCATCCCCACTTCCGCCGCTCGCTCCAGAGCGCCGTCTGTCACGTCTGCTGTCACTGCCAGGACTGTCGGTTTGCGACTTTGCTGTACGCCTTCCATGCTCAAGATTCTTTCAGTGGCTTCGTACCCGTCCATCAGTGGCATCCACAGATCCATCAATACAATGTCGATCTGCTTGTCGTCGTCTCGTGGCGCGCACATTTGGCGTACTGCTTCTACCCCATCGTGTGCTTCGCAGATGTTCTTATAGCCGAACTTGCTGAGCATGTTCACCAATAGCCTTCTGTTGATCTTGTTGTCTTCGGCGACCAGGAAATTAAGCGGAAACCTCTTCGACAGTGTACGATCGATCTCGGGACTGACGGCAGATTTGCGAAGGCGTGGGCCGGCTGTCGCTTTCTCCTTTTCACTTGGCGGCGAGGGCAGTGATATGGATGGACTGGAGTTGTTCTCCAGTGCCGTGTGTGATTTTGGCGATGGCGTTGTCGATGGCGAGACCATTGGAGGAGGGCTTCCGAAAGTAGACTGGAAGACAGCTTCGTGCAACGCTCGTGTCAGCTTTCGGGGACTATTGGGTTCTGCAGGCAGAGGTCGGATATGTTGAGAGTCGTACGACACTGGCCGAACAGGTCGTGGCACGCGCGATCTGTAAGGTGATGCGGGTCTGCTGATCGTGTCTCCAGCATTGATGGGTACCTTGATCTCGAACTCAGTGCCGCGGCTTGGCCCTGCAGTCTCTGCTCGGAGGCACATCAAGTCGCCACCAAGCTTCCTTGCGATTCCTTTCGCCACCATGAGGCCAAGACCCAAGCCTTCACTCGATCTAGTAATGGAGCCGTTCTCCTGGGCAAAGGGTTGGAAGAGCCTAGGCAAGAACGCTGCAGGTATGCCAGGTCCATTGTCCGAAATCTTGATGGAGATATACCGGCTCCGGTTGCTCAGCTTCACGTCGACTTTGATCTGGCCATCAGTCTTGTCCGTGAACTTGAGTGCATTCAAGAAGACACAGGAGATGAGCTTGCTCAGGTCTCGCTCATCAATGAACATCGTGCTGGGAACAGCAGGGTCCAGAGTCCACTCGATGGTCTTGAATCCAGCAGTACCATCCGATCCCCGCGTTCGAACTTCGATGATTTCGCCACGTTCTGTTTCCACAGCAATGGCCGAATCTGGCCGACCTCCCACCTTAAGGCATTCGTTGATGACATGTTGAAGTAGATCAACCAGGCTTGTGTGCCGCAGCCCTGGTGCAATGACCCTGCTTGCACCGCTGTACGCCTCTGTAGCCAGCTCCGCATCCTCAGCGTTCGGTACGTCAGTCAGACCTGCTCCCATGACAGACTGGTTCTGCAGGTCCAAAGCTTGTTGAAGTCCTTGGTTGACATCAGGTTCTGAGCAACGACAGGATGGCCCACCGCGTGCAAGGCGAGGGACCTTGTTGGATTGGCTCGCGTCGCTTGTGTTGCGAGATGCTTGAGGAAACGCCTCATCTCGTCGACGCTTGTTAGGTCGCGATAATGGCAGATTGTGGCCAGCGACCAAGATCTCCGGACGTCGATCTGCGGTTGCTGAGAATGGAGAGGCAGAATCCAGAGCATCGTCAGGCAGTGGCAGCGAAAGCTCTGGAACACTCAAATCCATGTCATAGGCATGGACCACATTATCAGCTGCCTCTACTGCCCTTCTTGAGCTATCCTGGACGACTTCGATGTTGTCCTTTAATGCCTCGAAGACCTTGCGCACTCGAGGGTCGTTCTGGGTTTCTACTGCTTCCATTACTGTGGCCATCATGACATCGAGCATTCCCACTATGCCTTGCATTGGTGTTCTGAGCTCATGTGACAGACTTCCAGCGTACGGTCGCAGAGACTGGGCGGCAGTGACTGCATCGTGCGGTATGATGCGGCTCTTCTCAGTCACTGCAGCCGCTGGCTTGACGAAGTTTGCACCCTGTAGTAAAGTGTATGCGATCATGTCTTCTAGTGAGTGCAGCATCAACTCGGTGAATGCCCACGACAGTGGCTTTTGAACGGCACTCTCAGCAGACCATAATACTCCAAAATGTGCAAAGCATTTACTCTCCTCGAACAATGGTACGGCAATGTAAGCCTCGCACGGTGTCGGCAGGGTGTTCGGGTTGTTCGTGATGAAGTCGTTCAGACGGTCTGGAATGCAAAAGACCTTGTCGTGACGCATGTAGGCGCACGGGCAGCCGTAGGCATGAAACTTGGTATGTTTCGTAGTGTTTTTCGTCCCATCTCGGCCGCAGTAGTGAAGTGCCGTCGCCATCATGCAAGCTCCAGGCTCTCCCAGTGGCGGCATTTCGACGGCGGAATCCTGGTCATCCACGAGCACTCGCTTCATCACGAAACAGAATTCCGCGCCCAGAATCTTACACATGCCCTCTGTGACAGCACCCCAGAAGTCATCTCCTGACATGTGCCTCAAAGACCTCTTCAGCTCGATCAACTGTTCCAACGCTTTGCTCTCGGCCGGCGAGTACAAACGGTCGAGTTCCTCACGGAATCCTGGATGGCCATGCTGCAACACATCCCGGGTGCCATGTCGGGGAAAACAAATAGTCGTTCGCTCCATTTGCGGGGCCTCCTCAGGCCAGGCACTCATGCCCGGGTCTCCTGGCGAGCTGCCACCGACCAGTTGGCAGCTCTCGCGCGCGCACCTGCTGCTCCTAGGAAAGTCGTTCTCATCCGAAGAGAGTGCACTCGTAAGTGCACGCCTGGCGGTCCAGTGATGTTGAGGAGGATGGATTGCAAGCCTCAGGATAGTATCAATTGCGGACCTCGTACAAGTTACAAGCAAGGGACAACAGAGGTCGTGCAGATTTCCACAGTTTCGGTCAAGGCATCTGGAGCCGCGCCCGCCGCGCTCTGATTACCATATGGATCTGCGGGTTCGGGATCCAGAAAGCGCGCGTGTTCGGCAACAAAGCCCACAGCAGCAGCGCGGTGGTGCAGGTGGTGCTTGTGTAACGTGTGTGCTTGTCGGATTTGCAGCCAGCAAGCGACGATGTGCAGCCCGGGGGGGGGGGAGGGGGGTGTGTAGGTGTGTCTGTTTGGGGCAGCACGTCCAGGCTCAGCTGCTCCTTCTCACGCAAATAGTGTTTGCTACTGTCTGATGCTCATCAACTCGTCTGGCTTCACCTGCGACCAGAAAGGGCGTGGCTGCTCCACCATCGTGAACAGGTAAGCCGGCGGGAGGAGCCACCGGTCTACGGCGAGAGTGGAGACAAGGTCGCATCCAGTCTGATCCAGAGGCGTCGCGAGGCGTATTTGGGCACCAGCGGGCGCCAGCGGGCACCGGCGGGCAGTTCTAGACCTCGCAGACCGGCATTGACTGCATGAGACCCGCAGTCGTGATGGGTCGTGAGAAGCACGCTTTGCTGATCTTTTTGCCATCTCGTCGACGCTGCCTCGCCCACCCCGCTCCCGCTTCTGTCGTGCACTGCCGACCGAGACTCCACTCCAGCACAAGGAAACGTCCCCTCACTCTTTGTTATTGTATCATCACGAATCTCCACGATCCACCGAACAGTAGGTACTACATGCACTGCTCCGCGGACAGCACCGTGCTACGTCATCGCTTGGCTTGGTAACGACAGCGTTGTGGCTTACTGCAGACCCTTCGGCCGCTGACGCTTGAGGACGCGAGCTGCTGCATCCAGTTCTGGTGGTGGCGGATGTGACAGGAAGCTAATTGGCTTCCACCCCCGCCATTGTGTACAGAAGCTTTTGCTGACTGGACACCCCTTCCCTTCCCTGTCCTCGCCTGTGCTCTGTCTCGCTTTGTGCTCCGGCTTCCGAGCAAGCGAGCCCGGCAGCGTCAACAGCTATTTCAAAGCACTACTCTACTCTACACCATGCCGAAACTGTGGGACAGACGATATGACTTGCTGCCAAGCGCATCCGCAGGTGATGGTCTGACCAGGTTGGCCTTTTCCGCTAAACCCAGACTGCACGCCAAATTGCACGCCAAAATGGCGATCGGCCTGGGAATTGGCGGCCAGACGGTAGACCTCCGAGCATTCAACGTGTTCCGAACCATGCTCACCACCACCTGAAATGAAGAACACCGCAGCATGCCTACGACCTGACAGCTTGCATAGCGCTTGCATAGTCCTAGCTACACTGTAGCCTAGCGAATCAGTCACCACGCTTTTGGCAAATATGGCTATGTAACTGGAGCTCCATATCCTGTACCGGCGGGGGCCAGACGCTTCTAAAGCGCCAGAAATCGGTCGAAACAGATAGCTTTGCGGATTGGTTTCGGAACTTGATAAAGCAAACCCTCAGATGAAAGCGAGCTTTCAATGTAACGTCACGTTGAGTTGGGAGGCCCTGACTGATCTCTGCGGGTTTCGCAAAGTGAATCAATAATATGGATGATGATGGTGATACACTCAACAGTGTTGCTCTGCTCCATGACGTCCCACGGTTGACAGCGGAGGTTCCATACGGATGAACCGGGCCAGACACCGCGCTTCCTATTCGAGCAGGTGCCATACAGGAGCCAGCTCCGGCCATGGTCAACAAGGTTTTTCCACCAGAACATGAATGCCGGTCCGGCTCTCGAAGCAGTCGGAGCGTGCCAGCGTGCTGATATGTCGCCGACGATGAGATTGAAATCCAGTTGGCAGTGTACCTATGGGACTCCGACACGCAAAGAATGTCATGATCAAGACTACGACCCTCCGATCTGGTCTCTATCTGCAACAATAAATCGTGCTCGACCACCACGGTGATTCAGCCATCGTTCGAGGTAAAAGCTTTTGTCAATCGAGAAAGATGGATCCAGTCGTCTTGCATTCTACCAGGCTCTGCTTCGCATTGATTGATCAGTCGGGCATCAGCCTGCACGTGTCTGGCGCGACGCCTCTCATGTGGCCGTCTGCCAGTCTCGAATGACTTCCACTGAGGTCAAGCATAGCATACCCGCTTGCGCACCTCTGCAGCCAGTGGCAATTACCCGCTCATTCATGACGACCTCCACCCAGGTTCCATCGAAAATGTCACCTGATCAAGACTGCCTACAGTAGCAGTGGCCGTCAAAGCACCAAAAGCACAAAAACAATTACCATGCGCACATCCGACTCGTCTCGCACATCAAGCACGCCAAGTCGTCGCTCCCGGGCCAAATCGAAACAGGAAACCCCCGTCCCAGTGATCATCCCGTGCGACCAAAGTGTCGATGGTACGTGGCTTTCCGCCGTGTTGCATCGGTACATGTATCACTGGGACTTCGGGACGACAATGCGACAGTAGCTTAGAAGATGTGCTGCCGTCGTTGCCGTCGTTTCGGGTCCACTTGGAGGGATGCGTGTAGCCGCGTGCGACGTCATGGCATTTATGTTGTGATCAACGGCCGTGCGCAAATTGAGGTGGGTAGGGTTGAGGTACATACATATGTGTTGTTGGGAAACGTCCATGGGGACGGCGAGGATATGATCATTTCTGCCCAGTGGCGCACGAGACTATCTCACGGTAGAATAATGTCAATAAGGCCGCTTGCATATGGGTTGCTTTTGTGTACATGGTACGGCGACTTGTGGGGGTTGGCAAGTGGCAAATCATGTGAACAATCGGCTTTGAAATTAACCAAACCGCAATCCCCAGCATACCTACGGACAAGACCAGCCTGGAGTTTAGCCAACACGGCACACACGGCACAAAAGCAACAATTTCAAAGACCAGACCCCAGAGCCGAGACCTTGGTGGCCACATGGCGATCCTGCAACACACGGCTTCATCCCACAACACTCCACAGATCGAAGGACATGAGACGGCACATCAAGAAAGACCTAGTCATTCAAGCTGACAGTAGCCTTTCACACAACACCAACAATCAATTACTGTAGCAACAGCAGTCGGCGTTTCATGTCCAACAGACTGAAAGCCTGGAATCTATCCAGTCTGCTACGCGGCTTCACCTACTCTTCGTGACCGAAGTCTTGCTTGCACTGACATACTCGAGATCGCCGTCTCTACCCATGTGAAGCAGGCAGCTTGGAAGTTGTCGATACAAATGACGTCCCAGCAATCTTCAACATCGTTGATCCATACATACGACAAGAATATTCCAAACCAAATATTCCACGACAGCGCACCGCCAATATGGTGACCGACATGGTAATTGGTATCGTGCATCTCGCGCTACAAACAAACATGCTGGCCCCGATTGCAAGAAAAAAGCTATGCCTGGAGCCCAAACATCGGAGCCGTCAGCTAAAGTCTGATTCGACGAGACCGCCTGAAATTCCCTACTCCTCAAACGCCATACTCAATTATCGTGTATACTCTGGCAAGGCGGAGCTCGCTGGCGCGTTAGCGTGGCTGTCATGGGTAGGACCATACAGCTCGTCATTCTCATCCCAAGCAGGTGCCGAAGGGGTGTGAACACTCGAGGGCCCTGCTTGTTCCGCATCGTCACTGGGCGGTGCGGATGCCTCCATCTGCAAGTTTCTCCTCTCCAATTCCCGCTTGTCGTCGGTCGGCGACAAAGTCCCAGTTCTCGATGGCACTGGCGTCAAGGAATTGATGCTCCGTGGCTCGTAAGCTGGGCTGCTTGGCAAGTACGACTGACCTTCACGTTCCTCGTACACTGGTGTCCTTGGCAGAGGTATGCCGCTGGCATGGTCAAGAGGAACAAAACTAGTGCCGCTGGTAGAAGAACCAGCCATCGCAGGTGGAGGATGAAGCGTAAAGGCAGGAGGCGCGATGGCATTCGCGAAGGATTCGTTCGGCTGCTCGTCCGGTAGGTATGGTGCGCTTGGAGCAGCACCTGCGCTCGCTTGGCCATCGGCATCAGGTGGCTGACTCGGCAGAAGTCGCTGCTCAGCACGATGTATGCGCTCTTTCTCTGTCAAGCCTGACTCGTCCTCAGGAGCTGGGATCGGCATCGGCGGAGGAGCAATGTACGCTGGAGCATATCCATTGTAGTCGTGGTAGCCATTCCCGTTCGCCACTGGGTGATGATACCCATTATCATGGACAGGATGTCCTTGCTGTGAGTAAGGATGATAGGGGTATTGGTAGTACTGTGGTTCGTAACCATTCTCGTAGCCATACCACTCGTCGCCATAGTAGGTGTTCTCTCCCTCATGCTCAGCACCATGCTGAGCATCGTGCTGGGCTGGCAAGCTGGCAGGCTGGCGCTGGTTCGGCGGCGACGTAGGATCTGTGGTGGGACATGCCCTCTGCTTGCCTTTGTCGCGACTCCGCTCGCTATCTTTTGTCCCGACCACAACTTCGAAAGTGCACGACACCACACCCTTGTTACGTCGCAAACCGGCAGTATCGATCAAGGGAGTGCCCGATCCGTGGTATGCGGAGCGCCCTCCCCGCTCAACGCCGGGGGTAGTCGGGCCTTGTATCAAAGTATTGGCCAAGCCGCCAAGGTTGCCCAAGTTGCGGTCCTGAGTAGAAAGCTTGCCTTGTATGTCAATCACAACCTCGATATAGTACCTGAAGCTGATCATCGCGCCTGGGACTGTTAATATCGTCGGAAACTCCTCTGCATCGACATGAACTTTGCCGGTCACCTCTGCTGTTAGTGAATTCGGATCGACAATCAATGGCACCACGGTCTGCGATAAGTCCTTCCTGAACATATGACTCGATCCGGCTCCCGACAAGGATAGACCGCCAAGACCAGTTGTTGATTTAGGGTAATAGTCCTCGTACCTAGCTTCTTTGCCCTTCTCGGTTGGTCCCAGTGGGATGGAGGGATGCATGTCGACTCGAGCTTGCCTGTAAAGCGTGATGATCACGCCATGCAAGCTCTTGACATGCTTGATGTGGTTCACGTGAACCTTGACCGGAATGTGGTCCCCACGAAGACAGCCTCCTTTAAGAGACTCGACAGTGGCATTGATGGTTCGAGTAGTGACAGACGAGTTGCCGTTGGCCGTATTCTGCTTGCTAACATCGCTCTGCCTGGGAGAGTTGGCGTTGGACTCGTGATGGGAGGTACGACCTTGACTGCCGGTGACGAGGCTTTCAAAGCTTTGCTCACTGAGTGAGGGGCTCTGCAAGCTGCGCTCTCCATTGGCGGCCACACTTGGTGACGAAGAAGTCTGACTATCACGACGCTCGCTCGATCCGCCTTTGGAGTCGCCTTTGCGTCCCATGCGTTCGCTGTCAACCAGTCGCTTGGCCTGGCTTTTGGCTTTGGTCCGGCGCGAGATGGCTTCCAGCGTGATCGTCCTCGCCTTGGGTGGGAGCAGCGTTGAGATGTCTATGCTTTCCACAAAGTATACCTTATGATCGCATTGGATGGTGGGCGAGATGGTCGTGGGTCTCGTCATGGTGGCCGTTATCATGTAGGATATCGTTCCGCGCTCAAACTGTGGCGGCTCGTCAGCATGAGTGGCACGCGACGTCGCGTTGGAATGCAAAAGCATACAGATATACTGCTGGGCAGATCGCGATCTGGAAACTCGAGATTGAACTCGAACTGGTATGCTCCCTCGCCAAGCTTCCCCTCTCCGCAAAGCACGACCTCGTCCTCGAACAGCGAGGCGAAGCCATTGCCGAAGTATTCGCCCGTCCTGCTGCCTCTGCCTGTTCCCACTTGCGTGCTGTTTGCACGATAGCCACCGGCTGGCGGACAGCCCGGGTTCTTGTACACCTGCGCATACCCGTGCAGACAGACGACAACATGCGTTACGCGGATCGGTTTCACGACCCGCAGGTGCACCGCTCCCGTCACTATCTCGCCTGGGCCGTACTGTTTGTGGACGTCGGGGATTTGGACGTAGAAGTCGGTTACGTTTCGCGTCTTGGAGGCGAAAGGCGATGTAATGCGCGAGATCAGGCGTCGTCCGGAGCGTGGCGTGGAGGATACGGAGGGAGATGGTTCAGGCTGCGGCATTCTACCACTGCCGCGCAGTCGCAGTGTGGCCTACCAATGCGGCGGCCTGAGAGGCAGTGGACCGACGGCCGGCGACATGCGCGTTCGCAGATGGTGCTACGGGTGCGATCCTGCGCAGTGTGGAGGTCAAGTTATGCTATCATGCCAAGGCGGTGGTCGAACGGAGGGCGTCTTGCAGTGGGAGGCGAAAGGGAGCTCGTACGTCTGGGCCGAGGGGTCGCGCTATGGAAACGCATTGTTAGTCGTCTCGTTCGCGCTTCGTGGAGCCGTCGCTGGTTCTTGGGTAGATGCTCAGCGGCGACGCGCAGTGCGTTGGTAGTGTAATAACAGGGCCCCAACCAGCTCGATTGGGGCTGTGCAGAGACACTTGATTGCAATGACGTGGGCGCATAACATAACATCCATACTGCATGTCGTGCATGTCGTCTCCCTCTTGCGACCGACGGCTGCGCGCAACGACTTCGCGAGTCTGGCCACACCCCACTCCCGCCCACACGTGCAGTATATATGGGAGAGCGCGTCGATTGCAATGGACGAGATGGGCGTGACAGGCTGGAGTTACTCACCAATCTCGTGATGGAAGAGCCAAGAATGCCAAGTTGGCTCTTAGTTCTGGTCGGTGGCCGTCTTCTTCTTCTTCTTCCACATCCGCCTATACCCTTAAACTGCAAGCGAGCTTCGACGGAGCGTTGTGAACCAACGTTCCAGGAGGAAGGTGATGTTGTTTTATCTCGAGTCCTTTCGCGAACGGTTGATGCTCGCTCTGCTGCTTCTCGAGACCTGCCGCGGGCTCTGGTCAATTGATGGGACGTGGAATAGTAGAACAGCACACAAGATGAGACAAGCTTTGGTTCTACCTGAGGATGGGGTTGGGTTAGTCTTGTACGGGCGGAACCTGGTTGAGGAACTTTGGATCCTCCTCCACGGATGCGCTCCACAATTCCTCAATGCCGGTGAAAACGACATTTCGCGACTGCCATGATTCAGCTGCTCGTCGTGCTGCGTTTTACGAAGTCGATACGCTGAACGGGGAAACTGTTGTATAAGAACTATATATAGGTAGTATCGACGCTGCACTGCCTCAGACCTCATCAAGACTTGCGTGAAGCTTCTTCCATTCAAGCATAACAACACGCTGTACAGCTGCATTTCGTCAATGGTGGCGCCGGGAGCTTCTCGGCATGGTCCATCATTCGTATGTAAGTGTTGTAAGTGTACTGGCCGGGCCAATAAGTCGCTCGTGTGGGGTAACTAGCTCAGACGAAAAATGCTTTCTACCTCGTGAATGTTGTAGAGAGGTAGTTTAGCGAGTACAAGCTTCCAAATTGAAACGATAGGGTGGATCAGTAACCCTCATGAATTGCACACCCTAGTAAGTCTATCTGGCTACAGAAACAGTATGATATAGGGTGTGTGTGCCAAGTCCTGACTAGCATGGCCACGGGTCACCTGATCTACAACAGTGAAGAGACCTGCTCCGGATTCGGCGGCTTCATCCATGACGAGTATCCGTCAGCAGGCTTACACATGGCAAGCCAAATGAACATGTGCACGGAAAGATGTCGCCGCAGACTTCCACGACGACGACGCATCTGTCGCTACCTTATGATGGTCCAACAGCTCCAAGCCGACAGCGGAGAGCTGCGAATGAGGGGCATTGCAGCATTGCCTCATCTACAACGGAGCTGACTCCCTCCTTACACTTCTTCTGTGCAGTACACAACACCTTCCGCACCATCTTCAACCCCAGCAGCTCAAAGCAACCATGTCCACCAACTTCTACCTCGAAGGCACTCCGGACGATGTCAAGAACGCCAAGGGGCTTCACTTGCTGACGCAGAACACGCCCAACGGACAAGCCGTGCAGATCTTTCTCGAGGAACTGAAAGATGCCTACGGCACCGAGTGGACCACCACTCTAATCGACATCAGCACCAACGAGCAGAAGAAAGACTGGTTCCTCAAGCTCGATCCCAACGGTGACATCCCCCACCCAAACCCTCACCACGTCCCGACCCTTCACACTAACGCCCGCGCAGGCCGCATCCCCGTCCTCGTCGACAACACTCAGAACCCCCCCTTCACCGTCCACGAGACCTCCGCCGAACTCTTCTACCTCCTCAAATTCGCCGACACAGAGGATAAGTTTGGTTTCACCAACGATCTCGAGAGGAACCAGGCTTTGCAGTGGACCTTTTTCTGGCATGGTTCCGGAGCTCCCTACCAAGGCCAAGTATCGCATTTCACCCGCGCCGCGCCGGAGAAGATTCCATATGCGATTAACAGATTTAAGAACGAGACGTTGAGAGTGTTTGGCGTGCTGGAGATTCATTTGTCGGGAAAGTATACGGGTGAGGTGAAGGAGTATCTTGCGGGGAATGGGAAGGGGAAGTATAGGTAAGTTGTGTTTTTCTAATCTTTGTGTATGAGAGTGTGAGAGAGGTGCCGAGGGAGTGATTCTGATTTACGTGCAGTGTTGCGGACATTAAGACGTGGCCATGGGTTAAGAACTGGGAGAGAAGTGGGTTTACGAAGGAACAGGTGCAGGAGTTCCCGCATTTGTTGAAGTGGATTGATCGTATCGCGGAGAGACCGGCGGTGCAGAGGGGGATCGGGGAGAGTTATGTTAAGAAGTAAGCAACTCAGTGCGGTTGCAGAAGATGATGAGAGAGTGGCCAACGAGAAGCACAGAGCCAAGCTTTGAAGTATTGAACTACTACCAACATCGTGGTCTTCGCGAGACCGTGAGGGCTCTTACTTCGCTATCAGCAAAGGTAGTATTCATCAGAGCCATGCGCATCGCTTCACCTTTCACTCACATCGGATCTCTTGGCAGCGCTGTTGGCATACCCGTTATCTCTACTCGGCGTTGAGCATGAGACGGAAGCGCCGCCAGCATCTCGCGCCTGAACCAGCTTCCTTGATGAACCGCATCGACAATTGCGTTCAGCTCATGGGTGCCAGTAACGTTCTTGTCATCGTTGCTTCACGCCTTATCTTCATCTCCTAATCATCCTCACCCAGCAATTCCGGACGCCACTCGTCTTTGGTCTTGGCGGCGTGACGACGACAGAACTCCTGCACCTCCTCCGCATACTCGACCTGGTCGTGATGATAACCGAGGGTAGCAGTGGTGTTGACGGGATCGCTGGTCTCAGCTTGCAGGAGAAGACCGTAGATGGTGTCGAGCACGGTAGTCAGGGATGTGTCAGAGGTCCAGTCGCGGGACAGCAAGGCGTGGCAGATCCGGCCATGAGCAGTAACATTCGGATGCTTGATCTGCGTCACAAATCTCGCCTCGCAGGGATGAGTAGGGAAATTCTCCCCCATGTGTAGGTAGAGCATGAAGGTGCCCTCAGAGTAGGGGCTGCCGTCGGGACCCTGGAGGACGATCTTCCAGAAAGACATGTCGGACTCGCTGACGTAGACATCGTAGCCTCGATCAGCGCTGACTGCCACCATGCGATTGATCTCCGTCATGATTCTGGAGGTGCGAAGGTTGCCACGAGCGCTACCTTGCTGCGAAGAAGCTGCTGGACGACGAGCGTGCATCGCAGTGAGCTGCACGAATGAGTCGTTGAGGTTCGGGTGGGCTCTGCCGGCAGGGTAGTCGTTCGCTGTTGCGGGAGTGATGTTGGCGCGAGATCGAGCATTTGCGAATCGAGAGATGTATTGCAGCTTGTTCCGGGAGATGCCTGATGGCAGGGTAATGGCTGGACGCTGTGTGAGTGACAATACTGGCTCTAGCTCACAGATCATCATGGCGCTCTCCAGTGACTGGGGATGGAAGCGGAAGCATCCCAGCTGGTAAGACAGCGTCCTTAAATCGAGATTGTCGTCTCCACCGGGCGAGATCGAATCGACAGCAATGCCATCCCGCATCATAGCAAAGGCCACATCGTGCGCGCGGTTGGACTCCGACTTCGTGTCTGCACCATCCGAGAGCACAATCACGCGCTTCTTTGCATTTGGCCAGCGATTGGCATACTGCTGGATTTGGTCGCGGCACAGCTCCAGTGCATCCCACAAGGCCGTGTCGCCTATGGCCTGAAGCCGCGAGACTGCCTGCGAAAGTTCTCAAGAATGTGGCTGATAGGTTGAGCGACGGTGGCCTTCTCTGCGAATGAGATGAGACCGACATGCGTGTTAGTGTTATAAGCGATGAGGCGGTTGATGAGCGCTTCGAAAATTGCTAGAACAGAAAGGAATTAGTTATACTGCAGGGCTAGGTGATTTTGCCTCGAAGAGCAGCGTAAACGGTAAAGGGAGGCGCGTCGTGCAACGCATGTCTCGCGCGCTCCACCGCTGTCTATGTTACGTACCTTGAGCACATCCATTCGGGTGAGCTTGACAGCCTCTTTCTTGGCGGTCTTCGCCCAAATATTGTCAACCTGAAGTTTCAAGACCAGTGGCTGCGTGTTTGTTCCGAAGATGTCGTTGGACGTGGTCACACTGTGCAGTGACTCAGCCGACAGGCAGCCATGACAGTGCTCACGTGTCAACAGAGTCGCGAGAGGCCAACTTGAGTCGCGCGGGTGGCCTACACAACAGAAGTTTGTTAGCTCGAGAATATAATGCGAGAGTGGAAAGCGAACCGTTGCTCGAATCGTACGTCTCGTACGCTCGACCATGGCCCAGAAAGCATTGACGATGCCAATCACGTACCTGAGAGTAGCCCATCGCCATTGCTCGTCAAGTCAGTCCAGACCTGTCTCTCTCTCACAATAGGCGAGCTGTTATTGGCAAATTTGTGGCGCCAGTATCGCCAAATGATACTCCCCAGAGTGTTGGTGGTGACCTTGCTAATCCAGTAGGAGAAAGAAAGCTGCCCGAAGTCATCGTAAACCTTGATGAGAATCTAAACAGAAGCGCGTTAGCTGTAATCGAAACCATGTAGCAATGGCTCAGCAGCTACTATTGAGCTGGAGATGCCGCGCGCAGGTGTCAGGCGGCTGTGCTCTCTGCCTTTGGATTTACTCACCACCTTTGAGGAAGCGGTCGCTGCGGCATTGCCTGAGCTGACCACCATGTCAGCCTCGTCTGCTATCCGAATTGTGATCTGGTCCCCGCTCTGCACGCCTCTCGACTCGGCAGTCGCGGTTGATGGCAGAAGCTTGTCTCCATTGGCACGGACCAGCTGAAAGGTCTGGAAACGCGCCTTCAGACCGCGGAAGGCAACCTTGTACAGATCGTTGATTGAGAGGGACTTCGGTATAGTGCAGGAAAATGTGCCGTCGCGACTGACGAAGGTCAGCTTCAGAGACCCGAACATGAAGTGGAAGGCCGAGCCAGAAGCGACTGGCGAAGGCAATATGTCCTTGCTCTCGATCCACTCTTGAGCCTTGGCAGAGACAGCCTCGTTCGCGGTGAGATTCGTGTTTGTCTAGAAGGATAGTCAGTAACTATTAAGCAATACAGGAGAAGAGTCATGCTATCGGGCCCGAGCTAGCAACGTCTCTCAGCACATCCTTCTAGGGCGCTGCGGATGTGTGGTGCTGTCGCCGTTCAAGACAGCTTGGCCACCCCAAGACTTTACCAGCTTAGACACGAGTGCATGCACTCAGTAGGATTCTTACCAGTTCCAAGCCCTGCATGGGGCTTGATTTGCGTCCGACAGCGAACCATTGTTCGATAGCTGACCGCGAGTAGGTGTGACCATCGCTCGCCTTAACTGCTTCGGTGAGCAAACCGTAAGAGATGGGACACATGATCTCGTCTGGCACTTCGGTAAGTGCTGTTGGAAGTGAAGGAAGTTGGTGTGGCGCAGATCCCGACGGAATCGCTTCCCCCAAGTGACCACTTCCACTTTCGAGAGATCTCAGGCTCGGCAGAGGCACGGAACAGCCAGAAGTCTGTCAGTCCTTGTTCGTGCGTTCTCAGACCAGCAAATGACATCTTGAGCGTGTCCAGTGATGAGACCAGGGCCGCGAGACCCAGCCGCCCGAATGTATGGTGCTGTCGCACCTCTAGGTCGGTGTGCTCCTTCACAATACTGCCAGAAAGAGCCACACGAAGCAGCTCCAGTACCTGGGTAGCGATAGAGCGACGACGGGAGCTAGGCGCCTCAGAAACCATGCCGACCATGTCAGAGAACGACTCGTGGTTCGAGAGGTAGTCCTTCATGTCATCGAAGGTGGGTTTGGCATAGAATTCTGGCTCCACGATAGCCTGTGCGGTGACCTGATCGACCTCTTCCGCGAAAGGGACGTCATCGTTGACTTCAGCGAAGTCGGTCTCGAGCCGCATACTAGAGCTCGTGTCAACGCAGAACATCAGAATCTCATCTGGTTCTTGGAGGCGCTTCACAGAGACGGAGCCTCCGAGCATATCAAGGACTGCCGAGCCATCATTCTGATAGACCTGCAACAATGGAGCTAGTATCTGCTCGAGAACGGGCTCGTTTATCGCCTCTGCGCCATGCTGTGGTCTGAAGATCTCGGACGATTGACCTGGAGCCGAGCACGGCAACTGACCAGTGTAGACAGCAACGTGCGCGTTGCGGTCGAAGGTAAGGCAGGGCGCCACAGCCGATGTCAGCGTGGAGGGCATGTGGACAGTGAGCTTGTTCCTGCCGCTTATCTCTGCGAGGTGGTTGAGCTCATGCAGCTCCGCAGTGTCGAAGGCGGAGGTTACCACACCTTGATCCGGATAACAGTAGTTACCAGCCAGCTTCGAGAGCGAAAACGCAACGACTTCTACGGTGGCACCACCTGACATCAATGCCACACGGCTTGCTCGCGGATCTGCTTCCACTTCACTCAGCCATGTTTGCATATGCGAGAGCGCAAGAACGCCTTGGCTATCGAAGGCTTCGTAGAGAGCCTTCTCCACCAGCCCTGCCTGAGTTCGAACTGCGTGGACCACGGCCTCCTGTGTCTTATGATCCCGGTGCTCGACCGCCTCAAACGCTGACAGATACGGCAGAGAGTCGATGTCGGTGTCCAATTTCAGGTTTCGAGCCTTTTCAAGGATGAAGCCAAACAGAAGTCGACTACCTTCGAACACCCTGTTGCGACCATGACCGACTAGTTCTGTTGGCATGAAACCATCAAGGACTTCGAAGAGTGCTCCTGAGAGCGCCGCGCAATCTGTGGCACTGGGCGTCAGACCCTGAGCCAAAAGATGTAGTGTTCGCAGAGCGGTTGGAAAGCGAGTGAGAAGGTCAAAGCAGTGGTAGACCGCATCCTTCTTTCTATCGTCATCTCCCATATCCTGAACAATGGAAGTGAAGACTCGCAGGCAAGAGAGAAATATGGCAATGCCCCGGTCGGACTGCTTGATCGGAGGTTGCCAGCAGGCACTTGCATGGAATATCGTGCCCTTTCCCGTTCCCACCGTCGAATTTGAAGTGTTGACCGCACGCTTGACTGCGTAAATTGTCACTGCACCGTCGAGAGCTAATGACTGTAGACCAGCTTGTGCGATAGTCGAGCCTGAAGCAGTACGTTTGATCGGCAGCTCAGACGTATGCAAGTCGAGGACGTGACGAGAGATGGAAGTTGAGGCCTGGTCAAGTGTCACTCTCTGGTGGGCAGGAGTATGTCTCGACTTGTCGCAGATGGAAACCACGGGAGTCTTCTTATACTTAACGGAACCCTCCGATAAAGCTCGTACTTCGCCAGAGTTGGAAACCTTCTTCTCGACCAGAATGCTCTCACCGAAGGTAGAGCGTAATAGAGTGTCCAAGGACGCCTGCGTCGCTGGGCCGCTTATGTCGAGCCGAGCGACGTGTGATTTACTATGAAGGACGATGACTTGCGAGGGCGTTGATGGGCCATCTGCGAGCTGCTTCGCAAGCGAGCAGTTACACTCGTTGCCAAGGTCTGTCTCTTCGAAGATGTGCGGATATTTGTGATCGGCAACGGCTTCGTGCAGCTGTTCGAGTGTGGCAGTCTTGGAGATGTGGATGACAGGAAGCGCGCAAAGGTTATTCTTCGCAAGCTCTGGTGTCACAACTCGGACGGCAAGCTGGTCCTCACCGATGACTGGTGGCGGGGCCGCTGGCTGGGTGGCAGATGATGCTCCCTCGCCATCCTCGATTGTGGCGCTCTTCATGGACTGGAAGACCGCGAAGAGCTTCCCGGACTTGGGATCTGTGATGACATCTTCGAGCAGATCTTCGGAATCGATGATGGCGCCGGACTCGCTATCGAGGTGAAGTGTGACTAAGTGGGTACTTGGCGCGAGGTGAAGCCCTTGTCTGGCGATGCGGCGGAAGAGCTCCTCAATGAAGGCTGAGACGAGTGCGGATGGCTCGAATGGCACAGCTAACACCGGTCGCGGCTGCTCAGAAGTACCGCCGGGCGAGACGACGGTCACGGTGTATCTCTGCATCTTCTCCACGGGATGTGTGGTCTGTTGTGTGTGAGTAGCTGCGTCGTCGCCCACAGCTAAGCGGTTCTGTGGTGGTATGTGGCCGTTCTTGGAAGGCGCATACTCGTTTGTCTGAGCGCGAGTGCAAGTCTGAGATTTGTGATGTATGTGCTAGGTGGAAGAAGAGGAAGCTTGAAGTTTGAGCTGTTTGAAGCCTTGCGCCTTGCGGTGCTGCCTTAGTTTCGCTTGCATATGCATGGCTGTTCACTTCAAGCAGTCACGCCTTGCATCACTAGACCAGACCTTTCACAAGTACCGCTCCTCACAAATGACGTGGACGTTGTCGCTTCAGTCACGTCTCCATGTACTCTGGAGATCAAGGTGGCCTCCTGTAGCATTTCATCTGAGGTGTCGACACTTACAGGCAATCTCGCGCCTCACATAATCTCCGTCGATCTGCTGGCTACACATGTTGCGTTTGCTTGCATGTCTGCTGGCCCTCCCACGCAAAACTACCCATCCCGTCGTGAAGGTGACTCTTGTACCATGCTCACCACTGGTCTTGAGGCGGAGGCGTTGTCAGCTACGATTGTCCTCGCGGAAAGATGCTGTCGCGAAGGCTTTTAGCACGCGTCGATCTTGCAGGAAGCTTGAATATTGGTATACTCCCAAAAAGAAGAGGCGTGTGAAGTCTGCAGTCTACCGTAACGTGTAAGGGTTTCACTCGTTGTTTGCCATCCGGGCGTGCTCGTATCCTCACCTCCACTTGCCATGTTCCGAGCCATGAGCGAGAGTCGTACACACCCGAGACCACGACCGAACGGCGGACGACATGTTGTCGCATAGCGTGTCTTTCCCTAGTCCGACCTCGGCTGCTGAAGCGAAGCCGGGTTAGCCTAGCTCACGCCATTGTGGTTGCACAGCCACGAGGCAACCTCGTGAACATTTGCAAGTGGCCGCAGAAAGGCTGTCGAAGGATGGGTAGCGGGCAAGTCGAGCAATTCCCCCATTTACAGCAGTATCTCGGCCACGTGTCCTTGATCTATCATACCATTCCCGCCCGTATTGAAAGAAAAAGATGCAAGACAGACCGCCACTGCATTCATTGTGTAACCTCAACCGACGTAATGCCCCGCACTGTGCCGGGTCTTGATGCCATACCTACTAGCGATCGGTCACAAGCATGAGGTCAACACGAGAAGATGTTCGCGAAAAGCACGGAGGCACGAGCTGCTTTTAGCGCGGTCTGTAGTCGCGACCGCCACAGAGATCAGTTATCATGCCAAAGCTATTCCTGTCCTTGATAGATGAGTTTGATTGGTTGATATGCAGGTACGTTGGAATGACGGGTTGCCGCGCTGCAGCGGCGAAAGCAAGAGGGTCCACAACGCCAGCGGACAACAAGGAAAAAGTTGTCGAATGCACTCAAGATAGCAGCAGCACTAGAGAAAGGCTGCAAGGCTCGCGTGCACGTGGTAGCCGGCAGATATAGCATTATTAGCAGCAGCAGCAGCAGCAGCAGCAGCAGTAATAGCAGCATCCGGCAACCTGAGTGGCAGATGGGGGTCGGGCTGGGAGGTGCACATTGACAGTGGAGGCGTGTGAGAGAAGTTCATTCGTTGGCCGGTGGCCTTCTGAAACTGGCAACCCTGACTTACCTGCTGGAGCTCTGCTCATAAACTCTGCACCCGCACCGCACCACCAGCGTCATCTTCGTCTCACACTCACATCCCCCAAGGCACCGCCGTTCACCAATTTCTCCCCTGATCTGCATCTTTTGCGTGCACATCTTCGTCACGCTCGCTCTTACGACAGTTCACGACTTTCACCACCAGATCGAACCAGCGACTGTGCCAGCTTCACGCGACCCACGAATACCTTTCCTATCTTTTGCTTCAAGCTGCCGCAATCATGTGGTAGGTCACGACGAGACGAAGCTTAGCGTGCTACCACTAACAACGGCAGTGGAATCTTCGGATACATCAACTACCTGGTCGAGAAGGACCGCAAGTACATTCTCGACACACTCGTTAATGGTAAGCAATGAAATGCGCATGCACTACCGTAGCACTTTGCAGCTCTCGACACTGCTCCAGAGCCGCATCAGTAGCGCGGAAGCAGCATTGTCAGCTCCAGTGCCATAGCACGGCGCACTCCTTTCAGCCACTCGAGCTCTACTTACACTCTCTACAGGTCTCTCGCGCCTCGAATACAGAGGATACGACTCCGCGGGTCTCGCCATCGATGGCGACAAGAAGAACGAGGTCTTCGCCTTCAAGGAGGTCGGCAAGGTCGCCAAGCTGAAGGAGCTCATTGCCGCTGAGAAGCCAGACCTCACCAAGGTCTTCGACAACCACGCCGGTATCGCACACACTCGATGGGCCACCCACGGTCCTCCAAGCAGAACCAACTGCCACCCGCACAGATCCGATCCCAAGTGGGAGTTTGCCGTCGTTCACAATGGTATCATCACGAACTACAAAGAGCTGAGAGCACTGCTTGAAACCAAGGGCTTCAAGTTCGAGACGGAGACAGATACAGAGGCGATCGCCAAGCTCGCCAAGTACATCTTCGATCAGCACCCAAACATTGACTTCACGACCCTCATGAAGGCGGTCATCAAGGAGTTACAGGGTGCGTTCGGTCTGCTCATGAAGAGTGTGCGCTTCGCAGGCGAGGTTGTGGCTGCCCGTAAGGGTTCTCCATTGGTCGTGGGGGTGCGCACTCAGAGAAAGATGAAGGTTGACTTCGTTGATGTTGAGTTCGGTGAGGGGAGCGAGGTGAGTTCATCATATTCCTGGTAGTATTGCTGGAGCAGGACTGTTCGGCGGCAGCTCAGAAGCAGGGTTTCATCCAGAATGCTGAACACGGCGCTCCTGGCACACCGCTAACATCTTCCAGGTCCTCCCAGCGGAGCAGGCTTCCCAGAATGTCGCCCTCAAGAAGAGCAACGGCCTCCTCGGCGGCAACCTCCTCGCACCACCAGACAAGTCTCTCCTCCACCGCTCGCAATCGCGCGCTTTCCTCTCTGACGATGGTGTTCCACAACCGACCGAGTTCTTCCTCTCCTCCGATCCAGCCGCCATCATTGAACACACCAAGAAGGTGCTCTACCTCGAGGACGACGACATCGCTCACATCCACGAGGGTCAGCTCAACATCCACCGTTTGTCCAAGACCGACGGCACTAGCAATGTCCGCGCCATCCAGACCATCGAGATCGAGCTCCAGGAGATCATGAAGGGCAAGTTCGATCACTTCATGCAAAAGGAGATCTTCGAGCAGCCAGAGTCCGTTGTCAATGCCATGCGTGGTCGTTTGAATGTGGAAGAGAAGACGGTCACATTGGGTGGTCTCAGACAATACATCAGCACGATCCGCCGCTGCAGACGTCTGATATTCATCGCCTGCGGTACATCCTACCACTCCTGCATGGCTGTTCGTGGTGCTTTTGAAGAGTTGACCGAGATCCCAATCTCGGTCGAGCTTGCGTCTGACTTTCTGGACCGCAAGGCACCAGTCTTCCGCGACGACACCGTTGTGTTCGTCTCGCAATCCGGTGAGACCGCAGATTCGCTCATGGCCCTCCGCTACTGCTTGGAGCGTGGTGCCTTGACTGTTGGTATTGTCAACGTCGTCGGCTCCAGCATCTCGCTCATGACACATTGCGGTGTTCACATCAACGCTGGACCAGAGATTGGTGTGGCTTCCACCAAGGCCTACACTTCGCAATTCGTCTGCATGATCATGTTTGCGCTTTCTCTCTCCGAAGACCGCGCCAGCAAGACACAGCGACGTCTCGAAATCATGGAGGGTCTCGGCAAGGTCTCCGAGCAGTTCAAGCAGATCCTCAAGATGGACCAGGAGATCAAGGAACTCTGCTTCAAGTTCAAGGATCAAAAGTCTCTGCTCCTCCTCGGCCGTGGTGCACAGCACGCTACCGCACTCGAGGGTGCCCTCAAGATCAAGGAGATCTCATACCTGCACTGCGAAGCTGTCATGTCCGGTGAGCTCAAGCACGGTGTACTCGCACTCGTTGACGAGAACCTTCCAATCGTCATGATCCTCACCCGTGATGACATCTTCGCCAAGTCTCTCAACGCATACCAGCAAGTCATCGCTCGCAAGGGTCGTCCAATCGTCATCTGCAACACTGGCGACAAGGAGTTCCCAGGTGACAAGACCGACAAGATTGAGGTACCACACACAGTCGACGTTCTGCAGGGTCTGCTGAACGTCATCCCACTCCAGCTCATGGCCTACTGGTTAGCTGTCGCAGAGGGCCTGAATGTGGATTTCCCACGTAACTTGGCCAAGTCTGTGACTGTCGAGTAAGAAGATACAGATAAAGAGGCTTGGAAAGCGTTGCGATGATACAGATATTGACAGAGGGTCACTCAGCTGGAGTTCTGAGTTGTAGCATTAGATTTTGAAACGGACTGGACAGCGAGGGTCACGAATTGGCGAATATCTCTGCGAGTAGACAGAGCATGGTACTCGATGATGAAATGCATCTTGTTTGCATCTAGCCCCCGTTCCCTATCGAGCGGCCGAATCGCAAAGAGCACTTCGAGCGCTGTGCCGCTGAAATCTGTATCGATGATGGAGCCCCTTTCGTCACGTGCCCGCCGACCACAAAGCTCGCCTGCCGAAGCATCGTGAAAATCTTAGACGTGGTGTCAGATCTACCCGGTGGGCGTTACTTCCGCCGACGATGGCACGATAGAGAGTGCAAGAAATACAAATGCCGCAAGCTGAGGCTGCGACAGTCTACTGGGTTCCTTGCAGACGCCATTAACGACCGTCACATCCAACAGACTCATGAGATGACGTGGGCATTCAACGTTGTAGGGTGTTCTAGCCCGTTGGTAGGAGGAAGAGGTTGGACGTGTGTGAATGAAAAGATGGCAAACGAGGTTTTGTGAGTGCGGGGGCTTTATGCCGAACATGTTCATGTGCAGACCAGACCACACAAGCCTTCTCAAACTCACGCCGCATGCGACTTCACTGCTCCAGGCCCCGAGGGTAGCCTAGCCATTGCTTATCGTTCTGTTGGCACTGCTGCGTTCGCACAATGTCTTCCAGCGTCTAGGGCGACTGTATTCTCCTCAATACGACTCTCCACAGCGGCAGTCCGACGTCGAGCGAAGCAGTGAAGTAGTTGTGAAGTGTCACTGCGAAATTAAGTGTCTCGAGGCGGCGGCACCTTGACTGCGTCCGCCAGGCTATCTTCGATCGCATTATCGTTTGGCTGATAACACGGGAAGTGCATCTTGCGGGAGAAACTTGTGGCCATGCCCTCCCTCGTAGATCGCGCTGCCAGAGAATTGGAAAGATAGCATAACTCTAGTCCATATCTTCGTTATCTTCATCATCTGGGTCGTCTGAAGCCACGGACGCGTCACCACTCTCTGCATCGTCCACGTCGACAATGTCATCGTCATCGAGCTCACTGTCATCAGGATCAAGACTCAGTGAGGGATTGCCCAGACTCTCCCCGATTAGACCGTGCATCTCATCGCCGCCCCTGCCCACAAAGCAGGAGTTACGCTGTAGGATCTCCGCTTCTTCGTCGTCGTCAAAAGGGAACGTCCGTCTCTTTCAAAGATCGTCAATGGCTAAGTAATGTTTCAAAATACGCCCTTACCGCAGCATCTTTTTGGTCTGCTGTGTCCCCTTCGAGCTCTGGGCCATGACGCGCAAAGCTTCTTCTGGTGTCCACTGACCTTGCTTATTCTTGACAACATGTATAAAGTTATTATTCCTAGTCGCCTGACGTCTGCCGAATTCTGCTGCTTTCGATAAGAAAGCGGTGAGCATTTCTTCCCACGCAAACGAGATCTCCTGCTTCTCGAGGTTGAGCGGCAGCCCTGGAAGCCCCGAATCGTTCGATTGCCCATATAAACAGATTATATGGCATGTACTATCAAAACGTCCGCCATCCTGAGACTTCCCTTTGCAGGCACGATACTTCTTTCTCTTGTATGCCCTCTTCACTTCCTCGGACCAATCGGTTGGAATCTTCCGTGTCTCCTTCGACTCTTTGGACACAACTCTGCTTCCCTCCGAGCCTTCGTCCATTCGCTCGAACACCAGTTCAAGCCCGAATCTGTGGAACATGCCGCTTTCGATATCTGGAACCCAATCCTCTCCTGCATCGTAATATATGTTGCAGCGCTCAGGTTTCACTGCGAAGGCTTTGAGATATGCTTGAGCGACATTGCTCTGCCATACTCGACTTACTTGACGGGCTGTATACCAGACACTTGCGAAATCGAGAGGGGTCTCCGTTTTATCGGAGGCGAGCAGGAAGACTGAGTACCAAAGCTCGTTCGGCAGGCGATGTATGGCGCGAGACATTGTGTAGCCCACGGTAGTCCTGGGCGCAAATAGTGGGAATGTCGGTTGAGGGAAAACACGGAGGTGAATGACTGCTGAGTCAGCGCTCTGGGCACGAGCCACGAAGCCGAGAGCAGCTTCTGAATCGCCTCGCCCATGTGAAAGACCTGCATTGCCTGAGCTGTTGCATGACTTTAGACATACAGCACACTCGAATAAGGTAGTGGACGTCGTGCCCTTTTTCTGACATTTTTGCGCTTCGTCTTCGCCCTGGTTGTTGCGACGAGTGTTGCGAGCTGGGCTCTGTGGAAGGGAGTTGTAGTAAATGTAAGCAAGCTTTCGCGACACTACAAAGGTGTTCAAGAAGCTTCTTACAATGAGAGCGTCTTATGTGAGGAAGGAAGGAGTGACCTAAAAAGGCGCATAAAGCACCTTATTCAGGATCATGTGACAGATTCAAGCATTCACTGACGCTCGCTAGAACTCTAGCTCTTTGAAAAAGTACATGAGTTTCAGGACGTGCGTGTGCAGAATGCACATGATCGAAACTGCACCTTAGCATAGATCTGGAGTACTCCCAACTACGTCTCAAACTTCTTGCGCGCGGAAGATTCACAAGTCGTGAACGATCATTTGCGTATAGTGTAATGTATGTCGGGTGCGTGTTCCCATGGTTACCGTTACAGCCGCAGCCGACTACGTAGACGTCTTTTCAAGTTTTATTGACGCCAGAAACGATGGTCGACGTTCATGATATGTGCACTTCCTTTATATCGGCACAAGGACTTCATCAAAGCGCTTGCTGGACAAGTCCCGTCTCACTCCTGCTTCACAGTATCTTCCTATCCAGTTTCGGGTCATCTTCGGGGTCGTCTGTGGCGTTCTAGAGCTGAGTTTTAGACATCGAAATGATGCCTTGAGCGACCTTTGCGGTAAGCTCCAGGCCGGCAAGCTTGGTGTTCAGAAGCTCGATATTGGCATAATTCTCTTCATCTGCACAATCACTCTGCGCCGCTCTGGCCGCCTCGCGCTTCGCCTCCACGGCCTTGGTCATGTCCATCCATCCATACACTTGCTCCAGAACGGCCGCCAACGCATCAGCGTCTTGTAGTCTCTCCACCTTCTGGTATGCTGAAAGCAGAGTTCGATGGGGCACTTGCTCAGGCTCGGGGCTCGCGTTGCTCGCCAGATTTAGTTGGAGTGCTATGTTTTCCAGGCCCTTCCCGTACAGGATGAGAAACTGAAGGTAGTGACTGCTTGAATCGGACATCCCGGCTCACCGCTGTCACGAGCTCTTTTGTGACCTTGTTCTGTGCTACGATATCCTCCTGATAACTGATCTTTATAGAGCCTGCGTTGAACCGCTTGCTAGGAGAAACTTTGCTGAGAAGCTACCGAATGCGCGGCTTGAGTCCACTCGAGCTCTGATCTGGCCTTGTGCTGGCTAATGTGTCGCGGTCTCGGTGCTCGGTGTCGAGGTGATGGTGACTGCATAATGCGATGTACCCTGCCTGTAGTCAGGCGTCTTCGAGGCAGTGGCGACGGTATCACCCTGCCATGCCGCCGGATCGCCGAGGCTGCGAGGGGTTGATGGAATGAAGCCTGTCGAACGTACTATCCTCTGACGCGTTGTCATCGTCTGCAAGAATAAGGCCGTCTTGGACGGCTCGCCTTGCAGTCGCGGTTGCCGGCTCTGTGCCTGACTGAGTACGTCGCCCCTGGTCAGCAAGCCTCTGTCTTGTGGCATCTCGTGCCGCCTATTTGTGCTCGGATCGTCGTCGACCATCCCTTCGGCGGTGGGATACTAGGTGGTATTGAGCTGTAGCGGCTGTAGTTGCGCTTCTTTGAGACAGCGCCGTCACAGGCCCAGTCATACTGAGGCTCCTCGTAAGTGGTGTCATATGACATGTCATCGAGGCCTTCAACTGGAAGAAGTATCAGTATTGGGAAGTCAACATGCTTGGGCCTACGGCATCCATATGTCACATCTTACCTGTGCGTCTCTTAGAGGCACGCTCGTAGGGCGCTTGCTTCGCGTTGTTCTTCTCAAACCCGCGGCGGTCAGCACGAGTCTTCGTCTTGCGCTCGTCTGCCAGCAGCAAGTGGACGACGTGACTTTGAAACCGTGATGATGAGGTCACAAAACTGGAACACTGATGCGAAATCTTATGAAGCAGAAAGATTTCAGTTCTGAGCGCTGGGATCACGCCTCACCAACGGTCTGCAGAAGCGGGAAGAGACCTTCTTGTTCACTCGCGTAGCGGAGGAGCGCTCAATGATTGAGGCTTCCGCAGTGCTCCAGCACGTGCACACTTCTACAGAGTGACGTGTCGTGAGAAGGATACGGCTATCTTCGCTTTCAGCGCCGGTGGAAAACTTATGACTTGCCTCTCATCCTCCTTGTCCCTCTTCTCCCCATCGCCACTCTTCGCAAGCAAACTGTACTCGGCTGTCCGACTGTGCACGTCCAGAATCTATAATCGGGTGGGCGGTGCGTTCCAAGGACAGCTACACCAAGCTGCGAAAAGAACGCTGAGACTCAAGCATTCAGCTCGGATGCCCAGCGATGTACGGCAGGCGGTGTGTCTGTCCCGACGGGCGTCACATGTTATCGACCGTTCGTGCGCAACTGGTACCATCTGGCCGCGACAGTGTTAAGACCCCAAGGACTGGCCTCTGGGCCGTCGACGGGCGAAATCGGGATGCGGCCCCACATACTGCGAGGGCGGGTACCGAATGGCGCTCATCTGATGATGGCAACAGGTGTTCCAAGTAAGCGGTTATTTGGAGGGAATGTCGGCATGAAGGATCGTAAATGGCGATGCGCAAGAACAAGAGGCCGAATGCCGCCACATCCTAGAGAAGTTGTCCCATTACTGCCTCGTGAGATGCTAAAATTTCAGGCTTTTAGGCCATCAGTGCTCGAGCGTATGCCGCTTCGGTCTGGAGTCCGCCCATCACGTACATGCTACCCGCTGCCTTTGCAGGTACTGTATGAGGTGCTTCTCCAACCGGCCGTCCATTCTTTGCAGGGAAGCTTGGCCAGCGTGGTAAGATAGTACTAGATTCGTCCAGGTAATTAGGTGTTGTGGTTCAATGGATGTAGGGTTGGTGAGCTTCTGAACGTCATACACTAGCGCCTGTTTGTTGTCGGCATATCTGTGGCTTTTGATGGTAGACTTGCCAATGGCTGCTATCGATTTCGTGCTAATTAGACTAGGATGTCCAGGGGAGTGCACCAGGGCTACGGCGCACCAGGATTGAAAATAGAACGCCAGGGACACCGTGCATAGTCATTTGGAGCCGATGACCTTCGACTTGTTGAGAGACAAGTGTTTGATAAGTCCCGGGGTATTATTATAATGATGCTAACAAGAAGTGTTGCTGACGCGTTTTTATCTTATCGCAACGTTAGCAACACGAGGGTGAGGTGTGCTCGATCCGGCTTCAGACAATTAAAATCATTCGTATAGCGGTGCGAGTTTGATGATTTGAATATGTTGTTGTCGTTGCAGATACGACGTTATCGTTAGACTGCTACGAGGACGAGAGCGCCCGCACGCCCGCATAGAGGACCAAAACCGGGTCCATCCTTAGCGTTCGTCCTGATCGAGCTCATCGCATACGCTCCGTGTCACGTGACTGGTTTGCAACGCTGGCAACGTGAGGGACCATACATTATTCTGCTAAGGCGTCGCGAAGCGATGGCAACATTGGCAACAATACCACTGTCGATGGCTTTAATCCATAACTCGGCGTATGCGCGTCTCCTGTCGCAGGTACCGTCGGTCACGTTGCGTTCAGGATCTCACGTTCTGTGCCAGGCCATGCTGCATATGGGCTGTATGAAGCTGTAATTGCATTGCCGTATAGTCGTCCCTGTGTGGATCTTTCTTCGTCTTGCAATGTGTCTGCCTCACTCTCGTAGGCTTCGGTACTGTCGCTCTGCTGGGGTGTGGCATCGCGACTGTCCGAGTTCGTAGAGTGACTATGCTGGTGAGACTGGCCTCCACGCAGACTGCGGTGGCGAGTTCGGGTGCGAGAAGTTTCGCGTGTGGCTGGCACCGATCGTACTGTGGACTGCTTCATGCGTGCTGTATGCGTCTTCGTGCTCCTGGCTGAGGTTCTGGCTGCTGATATCCTTGAGGGGAATGAAGTGGCCATCGTCGCTGTGCCTAGGTCTCACAAAGCCTTCAGCTCCTTTGTTCTTATCCAGGCCACTGTTGACTGCGGTACGTCCAGACAGTCCTGTACTAGACAGTCCTGGCGTAATCGCGCGGCTTGAGGCACCCATGGACTGACCCATCAGTTTCGGGAATGCTTTTCGCAAAAGGTTGCGAATCCCCGGCATGCACGCGCAGCAAAGTGCTGTATCGATTTCAATCATTGTCCAGTATCCAACCTGCTTGTAGTCATCTGGACCTGTTGTCAGATTTGATCTTCCATATGATTCGTGAGAAGTGCTTACAAGTAAGATTCTGCGAGTCACCGAATCTCACCAGTAGACGTAGACGCAGGATACTGACGAACGTCACAAAGAAGCCCACACCTAAGATTCGATGTTAGTGAAGATCAAGTACGTCTCTGTATTTACCTCGTCTCACCAAACATGAGCATGACCAAGACCTTCTTGCGGGTATTGAGGTTCATCCTCCACAGCATCGGCATGGGTAAACATACCACAAGCACATCAAGGACGATGTTCAGCGCTGCCGAGGCCCAGGATTGTGCATTGATGTTATTGCAATGTCCTGAGTGTTCTCCATCCCACCGCAGCCAGGCCTATCACTTGACAGTTAGCCGTGGTACTTATAGCTGAAATCACTGTCAGCGCCGCTCACATAATTAATAGGAGTGCATTGGAAAATCGTGATCAGAATGAAAACGACGCCGTAAGCCACATTGAGTGCGAGAGCACCGTAGACCAGCTGTCGGAAAGTCTTCTGCTGGAAAATCCGAAGATAGGTGCAGAGAATGGCAATCTTGATGATTGGTAGTACCGCCAGGTAGAGGACCTCATCAGCGTAGTACACCTTGTTCAGTGTTAGTAAGAAAGTGTCTTAAGACTGTAAGGCTTGAGGCTTGACCCGCCAGAAGAATCTTAGTCATATTTTCCAAAGGCACTGTCCATATGTCCTTGCCAACTCCTAAACTGGTCACTGTGGCAATCAGTGGCTGTCGTGGACCGTAGAGGATGAGCTTTGGACTCACAAAGGTTTGCCAAGGCCGTGATGGGTATGACCAGCAGCATAGCAACAGTGATCGCGAAATCGTCCCACCAAAAATCGGCGTCGATACGTGCTCCTCTTTCACATGGGAAACTGATCTTGGACAGCATTCGCATGCTGTAGCATACGATCGCGAGGGGGCCACCAACTAAGCTGGCGACCGAAACGGTCAGAGCCTCTCGAATTGGGCGCTGGCATAACGTCTCGGTAATGTTCTTAGATGCTAGAGAACCAATCGTGAGTGTGGGCCCTGCAGAAGCGAAGTCTCGTGATATCATACTGAGTCGTTCGCGGATCGTGCAATTCAATGTTGCGCATGCTGTGATGATGGCAGTCGCTGTCGTGTTGCTGCAGCTGGAAGTGATATTAAGATTGGCTGCAGAGATACCTTCCGCAGCCACAGTGTTTAGGAGGCAAGTCCTCTGATAAGTCGACGAGGTCAGCCGCGTCATAGATTGCTCTTCATAATCTCATTGACCTACGGAGCATTCAGGCATTTCCTGCACCAATGCCAAGGCACGAGTCAGTTCTTCCTGCTGTGTGGCATTGTTGCACAACACACAGGCCACGAACAGACCCACCAATGTCCAAAGCAGTTTCATGATGACCAACAAAACAATGATTGACCTCGTATGGGCATAAAGAACGACAGAGGTAGGCGCGAGACGCAACAGTACGCGGGCGGCGTTAGGTGGGATACAAATTGCCTCCAGAAGATGGCCTCCAGAAGAAGCCGCATTTTTGGGCATGGTCGATCTCGCCGAACACCTGGGTAGGCTGCAAATTGGCAGTGCGCTAGCTGAGACATTGATCGTAGCGGGCATCCCTTTGCAGACATCGATTTCGTACCGCACGTGATGAAGTTTCAAGTCATCATTTAGCGCAACAAGGACGTTGACGTTCACGGACGTCTTTTGTAGGGAATTCCTGCGATACTTTGCCGCAAAATGCTCGCGCAGCAGCGGTCAGACATATTGAGATGAAGCGATGAAAGACCCCGTTCCACGTCCGAACAAGTGGTGAAGTCGTTCGGCTTCGCATCATGCAGTTTTCGGATGTGGTGCATGACAATCCCGCAATGCGATCTTGCCCGGGGTCGGCTAAAATCCTTGCAACCCGGCCGACCGATGTTACTCCACGTACGCGAGGAGGAGCCAAGTCAGTCCAAAAGGGCTCGAGCAATATGGCGAGCAATCCGTCTGTCCCGACACGAATGATGCCGGATAGCGGGAAATTGGTTCGCAGAGCCTGGCGTGGACACAATTCTGCAGGTACCAGAGGCAGACGCCAGTCAAAATTGCCTTCTTGGTCATCTTCGCTTGAGACATCGATCATACCATGTATACCGTCCAGATCCAGTTGCTGCTGGCAGTCTTCGGACTTCTGGGCCAATGTGTGGTAGCCTTGTCGGGGCCACATCATCACGACCACTTGCACAACCTGCATTTGAACCTGCCAGACAAGCGACTTCTGCTCAATGACTTCTCTGAGCCTATCAGCATTACGGGAGAACATGAATTTCAACCACCTGGTGAAGGAGATCAGCGAGGTCCATGTCCAGGCCTGAATGCTCTTGCGAATCATGGCTATATCCCAAGAAGTGGAATCGTCTCTTTGCTGGAAGCCACGAGCGCGATAAATGAGGTGTATGGTATCAGCATAGAGCTGGCCGCGATCCTGGCTGTGATGGGCGCAGTATGGACTGGCAACCCGGTGTCGCTGAATCCATCCTTCTCGATCGGTGGAACGGACGCCAGAGTACAGAACCTGCTGGGAAACCTGCTGGGTCTTCTTGGTATGATGAACCGCCAGCAGCTGTTAGAATAGTGCTAACATGTGATGTTGCAGGCGAGCCCAGAGGCCTTAACCATTCGCACAACTTCATCGAAGCAGACTCTTCGCCCACGAGGAACGATCTGTACGTTACGGGCGATCCGGTGACCATGAACTTGACGAACTTCGAAACCCTGTATGACATGATCTCCGAGAACGCGAATGACACCGCGACCCTGGATGTTATGATCGAATTCGCTGCAGTCCGCTGGAATCATTCAGTTTCCACCAACCCGTATTTCTATTATGGCCCAGTCACTGGAATGATTAATCGAAACACCGGATACTGTTTCATCGGTAATCTCTTTGCCAACCACACCAAGGAGAATCCGGTCGGGTCTCTGACGCCAGACATACTGAAGAGCTTCTTCGCAGTGACCGGAGATCGGGGTAACTTCACGTACACCAGAGGCCACGAGCGGATTCCGGAGAACTGGTACAAGCGTGGACTGGACTACACTCTGGTGCAGCTCAATTTGGATGTGGTAAAATTTGTGCTGAAGTATCCGGTCTTTGCCAGTATTGGTGGAAATACCGGCAAGGTCAACTCATTCACTGGCGTCGACCTCTCGAACCCAGTCGGCGGTGTCCTCAACGGGACGAATCTCCTTCAAGGCAACAACCTGCTGTGCTTCGCGCTCGAATTCGTCAACTTTGCAGCTCCAAACTACCTCAACAACCTAGTAAAGACATTAACGGTGCCGCTTGAGCTAATCACCAAGTACATTGAGACGCCGCTGCTGAACATGAGCTGCCCACAACTCGGTGAGATCACGCAGGGTGGTGTCCCACTTTGGGAATATTTGGGCGCTGAGTACCCTGGCGCTAACCGTAGTGGAAGCGCGATGTAGGGCGAAAGTCGGTAACAGAAGCACTGAACCAGAAGGCGGAATGAATAGAAGAAGTAATGAAAGGACAGGACGCAGGAAGTCGATCGGAGTGTCAGAGCGCGCTTTCCAAGGGACATTGGGCAGCCCAGCAGTTGCGCTTGAAGCAAGACGATAGTGGGTTGCCCATCAGAATCGAGCCCATCTCATTTGATACTCTTGGCAGTGACTTGGCTCGATATCGATGGCTAGTAGCGATGATGATGATGTTGATGTACAAAGCAGGATGGTCAACACAAAGGACTCGACTCACTCGTCGGGTTCTGCCTGGCCAAATGTCGAGGTTCGGCTCGATTCAGCCGAGGCTGACCAGCCGCCTCAGAATCCCTATCAACGTCACACGTCACACGGTACTTTTCACATCACTTTCCGCCTACTGTTCCATTTCGCCCTCTGTCTCGCCCTAGGAGGCGCAGATACTCTAGGGCGGCCACACTGCACCCGCTAGCAGTGAGTCGAATGTCAGTCACGATCGAATCCATGGGTCAGAATGCAGAGTGTTCGCACTATGACCGCGAGGGTAGCTCTATTGGCCTCTAAACTACTCCGCTGTAACAATGCTACCAACGAAAGTCTTTCCACCCATGAAGGTGAAGCGGCCCATGTGCCGACTCCCAGTCCTTGAGGACATCTATAGTGTGCCTGTTCCATCTATCCCCGTCGCTATGCTTTCAAGCAAATATTGAGACAGCTCCGACCGCTCGTCATACATAGAAACATTCACCAGAAACAATTGAGCGTAGTCCAAATCCCTCTCAGCAACCATGTCCGTTATGATCGTAGTGAATGCCTGCCATCAAGGCAGTGTCAACGGCCCCGCCGTTAATATATATATCTTGCGCTCCAGCCTTTCACGAATCATCCACCAGTCGAGTAGGCAGGAGATGCTTCTGGGTCCATCGGTGCCCTGGACTGGAGCATGACTTAACCGGTCGGGGGATCCCGAGGTGGTGGACCGTTGCGGTGAGTTGCTACTCTGCTTGGCCTCATGTCTGCAACGGCGGTGTTCATGCTACTGTTCTGGTTGTTGTAGTCTGCAATCGTGGTGCTCATGTTCTTGTTCTTGTTCTTGTTGTAGTTGGTGATGATGTTGCTGAATGCCGGAAGCACTGTCCACTGTATGTGTATGTTTATTTGTACTGGCTTTGATGTTGTAATATGTTGAGGTGATGTGTTGGATGAGGGTTAGATTGACGAGATGGTGGAAGGTATTATATGCGATTGGAGATATACAGCAGCAGGGCCAAGGGCGAATGTCTGCCTCAGACCTACCATGGGTGCAGCGGGCGCTGCCTGTTACTCATTGAGCGGCCTCAGGACAGGGCGCAGCAACAACAACTGAAGAAGACGAAAAGAGCCTCCGCCAAGTGGAGCCCGTTGTGTCACAGGTTGTGTTGCCCTTTCTGTCTTCACAAGATCAACGCGCTTGTTGGTGAATGGGTCTTTTGCCACTTGACACTACGACGCTAGAGGATAGAGGGAAGGATTGAAGCCCTGCAAGAAGAAGCGACTTAGCTGGGGCGGTACTGGAAGGCCGGTCGGAATGGCACAAGGACTCACTCTTCGCGCAAGGTTCAGCCTCCAACAAGCGTCTAACAAGACGCGCAGCGCCAGCCAGTCATCCGAATAGAGGGAGGTATCTACAGGCAGGTGCATGCCTAAGGTGCTTGATGCCTGTGTTGCCTGGCCCGCTTGTACCGTTCGGGCGGCCGACTGGCAGTCAACAGTGGTTGCCGCCTGCATCGAGTGAATGACTCCGAAGCGACATCAACATTCAGCTGCCGAGTATGCAGCGATGCACGGTGTCTATACAGACTAAAGAGGTGAGAGTGAAAGGTAATGAGAGCGGTGATCAGATCGTGCGGGAGCAGCGGGTCGTCTCCACCGCGCTTCATGGCCAACCCCATCTCTACCGAGAACACCCATAAATGCTGCAGGTACACGGCGTGATCCCCACTGCTGCATCTTCGGTAACTGGAAACAGATCACAGCTAGTATTGATGCTTTTTCTTGCGCCTCTATTCCTACACAACAACACGATCTAGAAATGTCCAGCTCAGTCTCCGCAAACCGTCCGCAGCATCTGTGACCGTGTTGGTGTCCAGCTTGGGAGGGCTGAATGCATCGCCTTACCCTGGCTCCCTCCTTCTCGCTTGACATTCGTCCAATCATTGATCAAGAAACGACGTTGCGAATTGAGCAGTGTTGTCCGATTTAAGGGCGTCGTCGGGATAAAAATGGCCCGGTCGCAAGCAGCCTTCCCTGCGTAACAAAAGCACCACGCAGAAGGGGCGTGAATCTGAAAGCGTGTGCGAAATCATGACAGGTGCCACTGTGTCTTCATCCTGACTGCCAGTCGGTGATGTACCGAGTGGGAGCGAGGAGCCGATTTTCCCATCCTGCAGGAGTAAGTTGACCGCTGCAGCCTGCGAAGGCCAAGGAGCCGGGTGCAACAGGATACCAACACGAATGGCCAACATCGAATGTAGGGCAATTCGGCACACACTAGCTGACGCACTTGAGTCAATGATGTGCAACATCGGCCAGCATCAAAGCCTGGGCAAAGGATGCAGAGTCCTGGCGGGCGCCGCCTATTCATCAAGTTCAATTACGCCCTTCACTTGACAGACCTCCAACAAATGCAGGTCACGACCATATCAGGGCATGAGCCATGACGCTGCAATTACCTGGACTTTGGCCAGACCTCAAACATAGCCATGCCATCACTGAGCATCCGAAGGCCTCTGCGGCTCTCGATAATTATCTGCCACTCCTAACAATGCTACAGCGTCACACTTCACGGTCCCCACCTCGTGTGACTCTTGCGGCAACATAGACAGGCCCAAACCGAAAATGCCCGATTTGAGTCACCACGGCATCGACTTCGTTCCAGCACGAGCGGTGACCACCTCTCTCCGGCCTCGGACCAACCCACAACCCGAGAGCCCATCATCACGCTCATGCGCAGCACCCATCGCACAACAGCACGCGGCCGAATCCGAATGGCATCATCATGCACCACCCCTACATCAGGGCTGAACCTCAGCCTCATGGAAGCCACCTTGGTACTCGGGATTGCGTGCCCGCCCTCGCCCGGGCCGCAGCATGAAATCCATCGCTCAACAGCATGTACCAAGATCCGCTGCCAGGGAGACCGTACTGTAACACCTTTCACAAACGTGCTGCGGAGCTATCTAAGGGCATCGATTAGTGACATCCGTACGAGCTGTCGTCAGAACACGTTTCTGAAGACGAAAGTGGCACACGTTGCACTTGGACAAACGTCTTTTCGGGACCGAGCCAGAGCCACGAAGACGGAAATCTGTCCAAGTAATCAGTACATCGCTCTACAACCAACACCCTGCCTCGAAATCTGTCCAACTCATCAGTGCATCGCTCTCTAAACAACACCCTGCGTCGGAAACTGGCAGGAAGTCCCTTATCTCTTCTCCTCGATGGATTACTTTCGCCTCTATTGAACGTATCGACAGGGCCTGGCATCTTCACAAGGACCGCATCAATCCGTGGTGACCTACCAGTAACACATCGGCAGGAATGCAAATCAAACCGGTGGTACACTCTGTAACAACCCTCTGCTCTAAGTACTACTCTACTGTAGGTAGGTGCCTTCTTTCTTCCCGAACCCTTCAACCAAGTCCGCTCAAAATGCCATGCACAAACCAAAGAAATGTTCAAGTCATCACAACATGCAACCCATCACTTCATCCTTCGTCACGATACCTCATCTCCGTTTCCCCCTTCGCCATCTCGCCATGTTCTCAGGCCTACGCATCCTCCGCCTCAACCCTACAAAGCACCTCCTCGAGAAACCCCTCAAGCAGCCCTTCCACTCCATCCCCCATCCCGACCGGCGCCACATTGTCCCAATGGTCAATCTCCTTGAACAATCTCGAGACCTTCCCCATACACTTCCGAATCTGCTCATGCGCTTGTCGTTTGAACTGCAAATCTTCCGTAGACATCGTCTCCTCGCCAGGTCGACTCTGCCTTTTCTGCAAGAGCGAGAGTTGGCAGTTCCGCCGATGTAGTGCAGCCTCTAACGCGGGTGTCACCACCGAGGTTAGGGCTGTGATGGGTTGTTCCACGGGTTCCTGCTGCGGCTGCTGCTGTTCTGATCCGAGGAGAGATCGATCGGACAATGCTGAGTCGAGGGAGGATCTTGGTTCCTTTTGCGGCGGAGGGGAAGCCGCTTGGTTAAGCTGATCAGAGGGATTCGTTGTGGGCGGTGCGAAGCTCGGTAGAGGTTTCTGGAAGAGGTCGTTGCGGAACGGGGTGGTCTGGGAAGGTATATGCGCTGGTGCTACGCTTGCCTGCTGCTGCGGTTGTGGAGGCGGTCGTGTTGGTGCGGGCATCGAGGCTGCGGGCTGGAGGTTTGGAGCTGGGAGGGCTCCGTCCTTGATCGACAATCCTTTCATGTACTGCGACATGTCACTTGCAATCGATTGCTGGAGGAAGTCATCGTTCAATAACCGTGGTGTCTGCGGTGTTGCTGGCGGTTTTGGTGAAGGTGCGACCTCGTCTGCTCTTGGTGTTTGGGGCGGAGTCTGAGCTGCTAAAGGTTTGCGGATAGGAGATGCTGGTAGTGGAGTCTTTGCGGCCACGCCAGGAGAAGGTAGTGGTGCGTTTCTCTTCGTCGGCGAAGGCGTCTTGGGAAGTGGTGGCGGCAACATCGAACTGCCTCCTCCTCGAACAGTGTCGCCCGGCACATTCTCCTCACCACCGGCGCCATTCTCTTTGTCTTCCCCAAAGCGATTGGATTGGGATGCTGGAACATGCGAGCTCCTTGAGTTCATTCCTGATTCGTTCATAACTCTCAGGCCAGGACCCGGCGGGGCACGTCGTGCTGCCGGCCTCACAGTGCCAAAATCCCACAGATCTTCCTCGTCCGTGTGACGCGCTTTGTCGTCGTCCCTATAGTCGTCCCCGTCGTCCTCCTCATCGCCTCGATGTGTGGCCTGCCATCGCTCGTGTCGCTCAATCAATTCGGTGAGGTACGCATTGCGCTTGGCTCGCCGTATCCATGGGTGCTTCAGCAGTTCTCTTGCACTCGGCCTTTCTCGTGGCTCTTTTCGCAGACATCGGAATACAAAGTCCTTGAAGTCTTTGCTGAAGTTGCCCTCAAGTAGTGGTGCTGGGTTCTTTGGAATGAGGAACAAGACTTTCATGGGATGTATGTCGCTGTAAGGAGGTTCGCCCAGAGCCAGCTCCAGCGCAGTTATTCCCAGGGACCATATGTCCGCCTTGTGATCGTACCCCGACTGCTTGATCACCTCGGGCGCCATCCAGAAGGGCGTGCCTACGAACGTGTTCTTCTTGGTCATGGTGGCAGTAAGTTGTCCAGAGACCCCAAAGTCGGCGAGCTTGACTTGTCCTGTAGCTCCAAGCAGTATATTTGCAGCCTTGATATCTCTGTGCAACTTCCCGTCGCTGTGGAGGTACTCCAGGCCCAGCAACAGCTCCTTGATGATGATGGATATGTAGTCCTCGGGGATGACTCCAGGTTTCAGCATGTCCGCGCAGCTCCCTCCCTGACACCACTCCATGATGATCCATAGGTCCGAGCCTTTCAGGTATGATCCGTAGTACTTGGTGACATACGGGGAATGAAGACCCGACAGGATGGAAATCTCCTGTATGATGTCGTCCACCTCATCGTCTGCATTTTCCACGTCGATAATCTTGATGGCGACTGATTGTCCTGTCCGCTTGTCGACGCCTTTGTAGACTTTTCCGAAACTGCCTCCTCCTATGCATGCCTGCTTGGTGTACAATGCCTCGGGGTCGGCGCTGAGTGCGTCGGCCATATCGCGTAGCTGCGGTGGGGTCTGCATGCGAGTGTCGTGGTGGTGTTGAGGATGCTACGTCTTTCACTGTAGCCGTACAGGAAAGTCGCCGCCTTCGCGCTGCCAGGATGGTTTATGTCGCGGCTGCTCTACGCAATTAAAGGCAAGGGCGCATCGAGGCGCATGTGCTACAGACCCGAGGTGAAAGAGCGGCCCAAGCGCTTCTCGTGAGCAAACACTTCATATATGAGCCCGCATTGGTAGTGGCGCAACAACAACAACAACAAGATGCGGTGGTGTGGTTGATACAACGACGTTCAGACACTCTACCAGAGCCACATTCCGTGGTCCGAATCCTGTCGTTCCTGTCGTCAGGCGCGCAGGGATCCGATGTTTGGAGTCATCAACAACATTGCCTCAGGGTCATCGGTCATTGGCCAATGCGCAACGGGACGCGGGGACGGAGATCCACAAGCGCGTGTACCTTGCAGCTGGACCTTAGACCTCACCCACTTCCTGTGCCTCTGTGTCATTCACCTCCCACTGCCTTGTTTCACGTGCTTCGTTCATGATGAAGCTTGTTGGATGGCTCGTTGCGCTGGCCGCGGCGCCATTATGTGTAGATTCGATTCTGCCCCAGGAACCATTCGATACTAACGTCGAGATTGCTTCCGGCAAGAAGCTCACGTCCAAGCATGATCTTTTGGAGTTCCACAAGACGCTCGTAAGGATCGAGTCTATCTCTGGCAACGAGAAGGGAGTGGGTGATTGGCTCGTTTTCAGCTTGAAGCTGCAAGGCTACAGTGTCGAGAAACAGCACATCTCGAAAGACCCAGAACGATTCAATGTACTCGCGTGGCCAGGAAAGACGAGAGATGCTCAGATCCTAGTCAGCAGCCACATTGACACGGTGTGTAAATACATTGTTCATTTTTGTACCCTGTCTGACATGTACAAGGTCCCACCATTTCTGCCATACCACTACAACAAGACCGACGACACAATCTTAGGACGCGGGTCAGTCGATGCCAAAGGAAGTGTCGCCACACAAATCATCGCTGTCAATCGGCTCATCGAAGCCGGCAAGCTCCACGCCGACGATGTCGCGCTCCTGTTCGTGGTAGGCGAAGAAGTCGGTGGAGCTGGCATGCGTGCCGCAAATGATCTCGACCTCCACCCAAAGACCGTCATTTTCGGCGAGCCGACAGAGGGCAAGCTCGTATCCGGCCACAAGGGCACAATGCAAACCATCTTGACAGCCAAAGGCAAAGCTGGTCACAGTGGCTATCCATGGCTCGGACGAAGCGCGAACGAAGTGCTGGTCAGAGCCCTGGAACCTATCATCTCACTTGGCGACCGACTGCCAAAGAGCAAGAAGTACGGCAGCACAACCTTCAACCTTGGCCGCATCCACGGTGGCGTGGCAGGTAATGTCATCGCAGAGTCAGCAAAAGCGGAGATCACCGTCCGCATCGCAGCGGGCACGCCAAAGACAATCGAAGACGGCGTAACAAAAGCTGTGCATCACGCTGTACGAGACTTCCTTGAAGGCGACTTGGAACCTGAAGACATAATCGACATCGACTTCAGCGGCAAGGGCTACGGTCCCATCGATATAGACGCGGACGTCCCAGGCTTCGACGTCATCACTGTCAACTACGGAACCGACATTCCCTGGGTAAGTTCATAGGGGATACCTAACGCTTCGTGAGACATAGCAAACGCAAGTCTCATGATGACGCCATGGCGTCCCGATTCCCAATGACTTTTATAGGTGTACATTGACACGGGAGTAGCTCGAGAAAGCGGTCAAGGACCAAAAGCGATACCTATACGGGCCCGGCTCAATTCTCGTCGCACATAGCGCGGACGAGAAGCTGAAAGTCGACGACTTGTACGATGCTGTTGAAGGCTATCAGAAAATTATCCTCCATGCGCTGGGGAACGAGGAGGAGGGTGAGGAGCATAAATCTGATCTGTAGATTCAGCGCAGCTCAACTGGGCTGGAGTTCGGTTGTAGATGCTGGCGAAGAAGTACATACCTATTGTCAAGAGATTCTCATATCAAGAAGTAGCGAAATATACTCTGTGGCGCAAGCCCTTCATCGGTCGCGTGCGTGGCTCAATCAAGCACAAGTGACTTGAGTGGCGTACTACTGGCAACAATAAGTCCATTACCGTGTTGTGAGCGTTGGGCACGCAATTGCTTCTTGGATGCAGCAGAACGGTACCTTTCTCCTTTATGGCAACCTTATTTTCTTCATGCATGTTCCTAATCAGTTCAGCCCAGCGTATGTTGAACAGTCTTTCCGCCAAGAACAGGCAGGCATGGGTAGTCCTGTTCTGCATAAAATCAAAGAAGGTTCTTTGTCCCGATCCGTCCCTAGCAAGCTGATAAGTGGCTGTAGGGTGCCAAGAGGTTGTACTGCTCGGTCTCGTTCGGATTATCGGAAGATATCGGCGTGAGTTCGTAGCCAGCGGTACCATTACTGGGAAGCGAGACCAGTATTGTGATGGTTGTGTTAGTTGGAAATCAGTGAGGCACGTCCGATGAAGAAAGGGTAAAAGGGCGTGAGCGGTTGCCTTCAACCACGTCCACGAGTCGAAGGAGCTGCCTGCAACCATATGCAGGGACCACATACGTATACTAGTAGAGTTCGCGCCGTCGACCAAACTGGCGATGTCGATTTTGGAGGTGCCATGGAGGCTGCATTCAGATACCATTCGTTCGTGATTACTATGCTATCCACACAGTATACCATATCTCTACGGCCACGCCTGTTTCTACGCCATCGCTATGCCTCCGTGCAGTCTCTCATTTCTTGCCAAACCCGAGGAATTTCTTCATCTTGCTCTCCACGTCGAGCTTGCTCTTGCTGCTGCTGCCAGGCTCTGGCTTATCCTTCTTCGCCATAGCTGCTTGGTGGTTCTCCTCACCTGCTGCTTGTTGTGTCTGTAACTCCACTTTAAGGTCCTGGGCTCTGCTACGGTAGTCCTCCTTCAGGCTAGGACCTTGACGCGCCTTTGCGGAGGCGCTATTCGACCACACCAGAGTGATCATCACTCTACCCTTGAACCCAAGATCTCTCACGAGGCGGATAGAAGAGTCGTTAGGCATAGTTTGAAACCCCTTGGCACCCAGGAAGCGTAGCTCGAAAGGCTCATTAGCCTGGGAAAGCGTCTCTCGAACTTTCGCGTAGAGGTCTGCGGCACTCTCTGACGCATAGCATGTGGTTTCGATCATGCTCTGATCGGGATACTTGACGCGCACTGTGACCTGCTGAATGAGCGCGATACTGGCTTGTCGTGCCTGTTCTTGCTCTTCGAGCTCTTTGTCTGATAGTAAGCGAGTGTTGCGACCCGCACGCTCGAGTGCAGCCTGATGAGCCTTCGCGTGAGCAATACTTGGCTCAAAGGTTGCAGGATCGTCGGGCGCCAGCGCAGCCACCGGAGTGCTAGAGCTGGGCGGGCGATACACCGAGATACCGTTTACCGTATTCGCTGGAGGATTCGTCGGTTGTACGGGCATGTCTGAGGCTAGTGGTTGAGTTTCGAGGGAAATGGGCGCGTTGGACGCGTCATTTTGAGGCGCTTCCGCTCCGTCGGGATCATTTTCTTCCGCCGTTGCCGTGTCACCGCCACCCTCACTTGCGCCAAGCACTGGAGCGGCGCCCACATTAGCTGGCAGCGCTGACGCTATTTGCTCGGTCGAAGCATCTGACTCGCTGATAGTGAAGTGGTCCCCAATTTCTTTCATGGCCTCCTCGAGTGGTTGTCCGCTATTCCTGAAGTCCAGTCGTAACAGTACACTGCCGCTGTTGAAGCCCAGTTGCCCGAGCGTCTTTTGTAGGTCCGCGAATGTCTCCACGCTCCGACCCATAATATTTATCACCGGCTGCTCGTACTCAAGTCGCCCGGCTCCTGATGATTGATTCGAAGGAATCGCGCGTTGTGTGAGGTTGAGCTTCCGCGACAATTGACCTGCCACGCCATCTTCGTACTTCCGTAACACCAACCATAAGCTCGTTGTGCTTGGGAACTTGTCTAATACGCGACCCCCTCCTTCGCTTTCTGGTAGTTGTAGTGCGACGTTGACCACGCCGACCGATTTGCTGGCTTGGACGAGTTGTAGCTTGGCGCCTGCTGAGAGGCCGGAGAGGCGAAAGGGTTGCGAGAGATCGACTGCCTAGACAAATTGTCAGCTTGAGCGCGTCGTGCTAAGGGTGTCTCCAAAAAGAGAGCGTTCCGCTGAGGTACGGATTGTGCTGCTCACCTTATTGCTTTGCGTCTTCAGAGTGTACGACTCCGGATCCAGCTTCCTGCTCGTACACGCCTCTTCCAGCACCTCTCTTAGATATCGGCCTGGTGTGACTTTGACCTGGGTCCGCTTGAAGGCCGAGTCCACCACGAATACATGCGACGCCATGCTGGCCGCCTAGAAGAAGCCGTTATTCTGGAATCACTCCCCACCGCGCGTTGGGGTCCCCTCGTCCTCGTTTGTTCCGAGCGTCTTATCGTGGCTGTCGTCGTGTCTGTTCAGAGGCCAGGAAGTACTGCACTATTGCTCGACCGTATGCCCAAATGGTTGGTGCGCAGAAGACGTAAGAGAGTCCGACAACGAGGAGCCGTTCGGTCTTGGTCAGTTGCAGGCCGCTGAGTCGTTGGTCGATCATTGCATGTGACAGGAACGGCGTGTTTGGTGCGCGTTCACCTGGAAGTTGCCATGATGAATGATATCATGTTCATCTGACTAAGCTGTGGTGGTGTTGGTTCCAAAGTCTTCTTTGCCGGCGAGATGGATTCAATCGCTTTCTGGTAAAGATTAGAAGGCGGCGGCAATCAGAAGACGTCGTTTCTGACTTGAGGCTCTGCTGTCGCTGGAAGCTCGTTGCTGTCCCCATGGAACGCGGTCCCCGCCATCTGCTTCACCTCATCTGAAACCCCCACCAAACAACAACACATCGTCATCTCGCCTCGTCCAGCTATAGACCCGACCTCTTCATCACTACAGACACTCGCCGCCATGTCGTCGAAAACAATTCACGTCGACTCGCCCGCCCACTTCTCCAGCATCTTGTCCTCGTCCCGCATTGTCGTAGGCTCAACTACATCCAGTAATCAGAACTATTACTGACAGTGCTGCATAGGTCGCCGACTTCTACGCAGACTGGTGTGGACCATGCAAAGCCATCGCACCCGTCTACGAGGCGCTAAGCCTCCAGCTCTCACGCCCTGGCCAGATCACCTTCACCAAGATCAACACCGACGAACAGAAAGATATCGCCCGCACATACAACATCTCCGCCATGCCCACATTCGTCATCTTCAAGGCACAGCGAGAAGTCAAGCGCGTGCGAGGTGCAGATCCAAAGGGATTGGATGCAGCAGTCAAGCAACTGGCTGAAGAGGCGGGGCGAGCAGACGAGGGAGGCGCAGACGCCGGCGAGGGCTCAAGTAGTGCTGGAAAGTGGACTGGTGCAGCAGCACCAAGAGGATACCCGGAGATCACAGAAGAGGTGGAAATCAAAGGTCTGGACTTCCTGAACCTCGACGGAGAGATCGGCGACAAGCGGACCATCTTCGCGCCAGAGCAGCCATCGTCACTCAACGCGAAAGGCAAGAGCGCAGAAGGAAAGAAGGACTGGATCGAGTCAGACACAGACGAGCAGCTCATGCTCTACATCCCATTCCAAGGGACACTCAAGCTTCACACCTTACACATCACATCGATACGACCTGCCGACGACGACGATGTCATGCGACCGAAGATACTCCACCTCTACAGCAACCGCAGTCATGTGTTAGGATTCGATGAGGCAGATGATACACCAGCGACGCAGACCATCGAGATCAAGGAAGATCAATGGGATTCAAAGACACATACCGCCAAGGTCGAGCTGCGATTCGTCAAGTTCCAGAACATTAGCAGCTTGACCGTGTTCGTGGCGGACGGTGAGGGTGATGGCGAGAAGACGCGGATAGATCGATTGCGATTGTTTGGTGAGAGTGGTGCGAAGCGAGAGATGGGCAAGCTGGAGAAGATCGGTGATGAGCAGGGCGAGTGAAGGTGGTCATCGCTGATAGAGGGTTTTCATCGCGGGACAAAAGGCCACTGGCTCGGCGACTTCCACGAATTGTCGAGACATGATAAACGGGAACCTGACCAAAGCTTTTTGAACGAACAACTTCTACAGACTATGAGTCCTTGATACGCGATAGGCCACTTCGTTGACATGGCCATAGTAAAACTTGTCGAAGCAAGCGCTTCGTGGTCAGGTGCAGCTCCCGTCACCGCACAGTCTATAACATAAGTCCAGTCGCCACCATATCTGCCGACATAAGACATGAATTGATGAGGCCGTTGGCATAGTTGCGTCTGAAAACTGTCGAGCCGTTCCCTTCATAGCGCGACTAAACAGCGCCGAGCTCTGCGTAGTCGATCGGTTCTAAATTCTACAGGCACTTTTGGCGGCCACATACCTTGCCGGCATGTTTACATCTTCGACTCTCCAGCGTACAATCCATTGCCAGTCGAAAAGGTATCTTTACAAGTGTGCCTGCCAATCCTCAAGAGAATTTTGAAATGCAGGGAGATCATGTGGCTGCATCAGCCGTACCTGCAGTCCTGGGAGTGGATGCAGCGTCTGAAAACATTTATTGCTTGTTCAAAGCCAGGAGTCGCCACACGCCCCATTCAATAGTATAGGATGATCTGGATGATCTGAATCGTTGGAAGCACCCGCGTCAACAGGCTATCGGTAGAGCGTTCTTGATGCCGGTCTGCAGCGAATTAGCCCCTGGACCTTCCTACATCTCCAGCATTGCGCCCAGCATGTATTGAACCACCACGCTGAGGACTTCCTGATGTGGAAAGCTTGTGCTATAGCTTAGATGCGCTACAGCCTAACCGTAACATGGCTCTCATGTCGAAAATCATCAACGCTGTCACGAGCTGGCCATACCAGAACGACATTGCCTCATACAGGAAACTCTTGTCAGTCGGCGGGCAATCCTTCTCGAAGCTCCCAAGTTTGATCAGCAGAAGGCATGAAAGACGCTTCAGCCAGCTCGTTCAAAACCTCCCGCCTGAGCCTGAGCTATTCGACATACTGTACCACTATAAATTTTAGGCTCTGTGGCCTACTTTCTCCTGCGACACTATTGTACGTATCGATGAACGTTACCGCCTACCAAAAGCTCTGCATCTACACAAAAAATTGCGCCACTAACTCGCTGCACACTACCTTGCAGCTTGTCGTATTCCTGTTATGGTACGTGACACGAACGACCTGGGCCTATTGGCCAAATCGGTGGCTTCGCTAGAGCCGAGCCATCGAGCGCTAATCGAGTGCGTGCAACTGGACGTCAGACCCCAGATGTATCAAGCCAAGAGATTCGCACTGGACCAGCCCAATGTGTGGCTCGATAGAGCGCAAACGGCCCTGAAGGTCATCGCCGCAGAGCATCAATTCTCTCCGAGCAGTACTTGTACGTGAACGCTGCGGTCAAGGACGATGGACCTGTGGCAGGATACAAAGAAGTTTGGCTTCCTGCTACCGTGAGCCGCGCTACGAAGTGGGTGATCTTGGACGGTTGACATCTCTTGCAAGAAATGGTGGCCGTGCCGATAACGGGTATCACGATTACCCATGATTGCTCAATAGGCGCACCGCGGCGACCCAAAGCGCCAAGCATAGGGCTATACTCATTCGTCAGAGGCTTCACCTCGAGGTCCCTTCCTTACCGCTAAGTTATCGCACTCCGAGGTATATCATCTCTGTCTTGTCCTCAGCAGCCTTGCCGCGCGAAAGATGGACCAAATGGCCGAGTTTTCCCTCTCGAGACTCGCGATCGATCTTCACATGTCTCGCTCACGCCAGACACAGCACAAAAGCAACCTCCGTGAGCTCACCCATGGTCTACTTTGGAGTACGCAGGTAGCACCATAGCCAGCGCCAGTCCTAACCCGCCTTCCCTCATCTATCGAAGGCGGTCCTGATACCCTCAACCTGGGTACCAACGGCATGATATACTACTGCGCTGGCAACGCCGTGGGTATCCCCTCACCGAGCATTATACGCCGTCCTAGCTGATCTGATACACGTAGAGTCCCGCTCGCGGCTTATAATGCAGGTGAAAGACGGCTACTTATCCGTCAGGATCGGGACTTACAACGCCTTCGGCTGGTGTCTTGTCGAAGACCCTTACATCCCCACGGGACCTAGGGTCTTAACATTGACGGCGGTCAACTGGTGGTGAGGGCGGTGGATATGGCGGCTGACGCGGTGAACAGTCGTTTCAGTTGGCGTGGTGTGATGTTGAAGGTGGAGCGCCCAACGGCTATGTCCTGACCGGAGAGGGGGGCTGATTTCTCTGCAGAGCCGACAAGTGAGGTGCATTTTGATGGGCGGTATTGTGTTGGAGTGCCAGGCGTTGACGCTGGTGAGTGAGGAGGAGGGGTTCGATGTGGGGTTCTTGCTAGGTCGGTGGGCAGGGGATAATGGATGAGTGTTGATGCTGCGTATAGATATTTTTCGTGTGTAGACCATGCGTGATGCGGAAGGCGCCTGGCGCATTGCATATATCAGACCTTCTCCTGGGACAGTGGTTCCAATCGTCGACACACAGTCTCGCCACCAATTCTGGTCACTCACCCGACCCATCTCGTTTCACCGTCCTTCCTCACCCCGACCCCGGCAGCATCATCACCTGAAGCTATACATCAGTACATAAAGTCGGCCCCTTCACCAGAGAGGTAAAAACATCGCATCCGTGACGCAAGTTTCACTCTTTCGGCGAGGGTACGAAATGATATGGTGGCATATCGCCATCGCATCAGGACTTGAGTTGTGCAGCACTGGCAACCATCAGTCCGATACGAGGTGATATATGCTGTTTTCTTCTTCCGATGATGTAGTGGTTGGTTTCCTTACTGCTTGGCAGGTGAAGTGCAAAGGCACAGAGGTTACAAGGATCGTGTGACCGATCATCGCCAATTGCGCTCGTTGCACGAGGGACATTCCTATGCGTATAGCCGGCAATTATGAAGGTCGTTGGTCGCGGATCGATGATACGTCGGCGCAAGGTAAGGTCTATTGTTCCCACGACTAAGTCCCATCAAAGGGGCCCGAGCAGGTCGATGGAGTCCCAGTATGGACCACTTCAAGACTTCAGATGTTGAGGGAATTCCGGAAGACGAGAAGCCAAACTTACAGGGAGGATTGGAGCGCCACTCGGTGTAGATGTTCGGGCGGTTGAGAATGGGTGCTCTACGGCAAGACCTTGCGTCGTCTCTTCCGAGGCGCTCTATAGAGTATTTCCCGACGTAGTACATCACTTAGGATTCGGCGGTACCTTGACGAACGCTGTCCAGCCTGCGATCATTCTCGAACGCTTTCAAACAGTGCAGTCGCACCCGATCTGTCCACGCGACAGGAATTTTTGTCCGGACGATCAAGTCGAGGTCATCTGCTTGACTTGTACGACCTTGTTGGCGCAGAATATATGACGCCCTCAGAAGGTCCATACCCAGACGTTTAAGGGCGAATTGCTTCGCTTGCCATATCTGATTATCGGGCCAATTACGCAAGCACCATTGTACTAGAGGCTGGGCGTCTGGTCTTGTTGGATGCCAGACTGCCAATCGAACTTCTGCTTGCTCACGCTTGTACTGATCACTGTGTCCATGCCTGAGGTTTCGGTAGAACCACTCGAAGAGGACGGGGCTGTGCACAGGACAGGACAACCGGTGGATGTGTCTGCTGACCACGACGTACATGCCCACGACAGATACACGACGGTCTCGATGGTCCGGTGGAAGAGTTTCCACAGCTCTCTTAAGGCAAAGGATCGCGGGGTCTGGTGAACCCTCGTCAGCCCATTCGCAATGAGCTGATGCTAGACCACCGAGCAGCCGCAGCGACCATCTCATGTTATCGCCGTATTCCTGCCCCGCAAGCATCGCGATTTCTGTATGTATCCACTCCCAGACATACTCTTCCTTGCCTTCAGGTAACAAGAACCAGGTAAGGACATCGGCGAATTCTTCCCTAAGCACCTGGCTCGAGTCTGAGGTTTCCCTCTTGTTCCATAACCATAGTAGTACCCTAGCTCCCAGCTGCAATCTCCTACACTCAGCTCTTCGTGCGACGGAATCCAAACGAGAAAGCTTGTGTTTCGTCCCCAAGAGCACAGCAAACAGATCCCCGGCCGAGGTGGTGTTTGATTGCACCAATGCTTGCAACTCATCGCCCACTGGATGTCGTGCTCGTGCAACACTGTCCTCCAACGTGGCATAAGCTTTGGCTTTACTGGCATTCGGGATGCATCGGAGCTGAGACGATGGCCCGCCGGGAAATCGCAGTTCTACCCGTGGCGCGCATTCATGTCGCCAGAAATATTCAGCAGCAGCACATGGCAATTGCAGCCGCTTCGGGAGACAAGACAGTGCCAATGGTACGCATCGTCGGCCGCAAAGTACAAGCATAGTGAAAAGCAGATGCACAATGGTGCGAAATTGGTTGAACAGTGCGGGAACACTTCCGAAACAATGCGATTATCGCTACAAGTGTTAGTTCTATTAATAGAACTGCACAACGACGGGGACCATGGAGCAACGTCCGGCATATCTGTGTACTTCATTATCGAGTGCTCGCTGGTTGTACGGTGGTACTAAAGATCGACATCATCAGCTTCCAGAATGCTGTGAACTGTTGGGGGCGTGCCATCTCGTGTTGGGCAGGGTAATACATATCAATAGCTGCGAGACTATCCTATCGCCGGGATCGAAGGGTCGGTTGCCGGACGATGGCACAATGGTGGCATCGAAGAATAGGAAGTAGGCACCAACGACGCCGAAGAACACAGCTGAAACTGTATTTCCGATGATCCACTGCAGAATACTGGCGATGATCGCGAGCATGGCACCAGAGAAGAAGTACGTTCCAACGGTGGCAGCTCCATTGTGAGTGAAGCCTCGGAAGCCAAGGATCGAGAAGGTGACTTCAAGCAACGGGCACAATCGGTATGTGATGTCTCGGATGGAGTGACTCCTTATCAGAGCTTCACGTACTTGGGCATTATGCGATCAGAAAGCGACCAAGTCCAAATGGTATTGGGTTGCCGACTGTGGTTCGAAGACTTCCAGTGAATTGGTTTCGTGGTGCCAGATGCATGCGCCCGAATGTTTCCGGGGCGATTGTAAAGCTGCCTTGGGTGCGGACCTGCTCGAGAGTAGGCAGGCCCGCGCGACCATTGCCATTGACCTCATGGTCGGCGAAGTCGTTCTCTATGGCGTCGCTGTACAATCTGGACATTTTGAAGATGCTCGCTATGCCTGGCTAGAGTTTTGATATTGAGGAGAACTGCAACGGAAGACGACCAACGAGTCTGAGCTTGGAGCAGACCTATCTTCTGCATATAGCTCTAGGCCCAGTAGCCATTCCTCAGCAATGGCGGTATATCGCTGTCGATCGAAGCCAAGTTGAGTACGATGGCCACGCAGCCCAACTCCGGCTGCGAACCTGAACGGTCGTTCGCGCGAAGTCGTCCATTGAAGAATGAAGCTAAGGATGCCCGCAGCGACTGCTGTTGGGCAACGCTCAGCTGCAGACAGTCAAGAAGGGATCCGAACATATGAGGGCAGTTGCCGTGAGTAGCTCGGCCAAGAAGCTTATACACAGTGCGGACGCTCGCGTACCGGTGTCATTATTATGGATGGCGCACATTTCACAGCCTCATGAGCTGTGGTTCACGACGTTTGAGTGACCTCGCCTTGAAGGAATACCATGCAACAGATGCGAAAGAATACCTACTCGCAAGAGGCTGATCGTGCATTGTAAATCGTGCACAGCTTCGATGCTACGCGATACCGAATATGCGCCATCGGCCATAGCTTTCTACACGGCCGAAACCAGAATCAACGAGAAGTGTCACGTATGAATCCCAGCTGACCACCAGTAGGGAAGACTATCAAGTCCGTTGCATACATTACTTGGCTACGATTGTGCTCGTGGTGACGGCTGGGATGTTCCACGACGATGTTATGTTCGAGTGCATGAAGTCATACACGTACATTATGACTGCGACTCATCACTTTTCCCCTTCACTTCGATGCAGCAGTGCACACGACACCCTGTCACATGCAATAACCGGGATCTATCAGTGGCTACATATATCTTCCAGGCAGCATCTCACCATTCCGATCGCAACAACAACCTTTTCAATACCAAGCAAGGAAGACCAGCATCACACCTTACATCGCATCGCATTGCAGCAACATCTAGACCTCGCATATCCTACAACAAAGTCACAGATGGAGCTCTCGCGTCCGAGCTTCGGTATCAACATTGACTTCATCGCGGCCGCTGACCGACGGTTGTCGATTCAAGCAGTCCGCCAAAGAATACTCAATCTGCTGCAAGAATCATCAGCTGCGGCATGTCGACTCAGTGAATGCACGGTGCATCACCGTTTCCGTCCTCCGGTAAGTCCGAGGAAGTACGATGGCGGATTTTGGAGTGTGAGCGAGCAGCGTCAGGAGCAACCGCGGGTGGCCGAGCAAGGCTTCACAGCAGACGGAGCATGCCCTACTTTCAGGCTGCACAGATTGACTATCGCCTCGCCTACACGCGAAAGATGGACAGCAGAGATCGATGTGACCGCAAGTGGACATGGTCCATGTGTACTGCCACACAATCAGGTCGCGTACGCGATCAAACAATTGGACTCAGTCAACCACGAACCCAAAAACGGCATTCGCGCCATCTATACCGACAATCTATGCACCACTGATGTTTTCGTCGGCAGCGGCAACCACGATCGCCGATTCGCCTACCAGACACTCAAGGATGTCCTCAAGGTCTTCGTCCTGTTCGAAGGCATACTCGACAGCATTGCTCTGGACGCGAGTCACATTCGACATGGTCTGTTCAACGCACTTGCGGCAGAGCGAGCTATATATTTGGCTCAAGACCATCTGACGCTGGCCGGCATCTGCCAGAGCTTACCCATGGCATACTCAGCTGTCGATGTCAGCACTTCTGCTCGGAGTGGCGGCAGACATGCCCTGAAGTTCCGTCAGCGATCTGCAAGCCTCGAGGTCGAGGAGATCATGGCCTGGGTCAACACGTGCGTGGGCATAGTCGCGTGGATTGAGTCGTCTACTTATGGCACGGTGTTCGGGTACTGTTCCAATAAGTGGTACGACTTGCACCACTCCCTACCTCAGCTTCTCGTGGACATCGGTGCAGATCCTGCAGCCGCAGAGCATTATACAAAAGTATTAGCAGATGGCGCCGCCAACACTTACGAGCAACTGATATATGAGCAATCTGTTGCACGTGCTGAGGGTCACATAGCCCGCGATGTGTTGATGAATGCTGCGCGAGCTCGCTACCTACGTGCGAATCGAAACACCGTGGGCATGGCAGTCCTTGAGAAGATTCTCCAGGGCCATTACGGGTGGCTACCTAGTGGGTCACCGCTCACGTACGCTGGCTTTCCAGTCGTCGGTGCACATTATGGGGATGTGACTGCTGTGCCTGAGAACGAGGCACCGCCCAGGGAAGACGCATCCGATGTGCTGGCCAATGTTCTGGCAATCAAGCGCATTCCGAAATCGATCAGCAGAGAAGAGTTGCTCGCCATGATGGCTGAGATAGGCTTGCCTTCGTCTTCTAGACTGACCTACCTGTACAGCGGCAGAATGGCTATCGGCACAGCATTCGCAGATTTCACAGATCCTGCGGACGCCTTGGTGGTCATGAACGCTTTGAATGGTGGCCGTATCAAAGGAGTAAGCCTGGTTGCTGAGTACAAGAGGCTTGAGCCCAGGGTAGATCGCAATCGTAGGTACCGTGAAGAGAGGAACCGCAGAGTCTGGAGTGTTGGATCCTCCAGTACAGAGCCTGAGACAGCATGTATGGGCAATTCCGAGGAGACTGGACAGTGTTCGACAGCTGAGGCAGAGCGCGCCGATTCTGTCGTTGATGAAGAGGACGAGTTTCACAGCTGTTTGTCATGGCAGTCGTCGGCGGAGGAGCACAGTGAGGGCCGCTGAGCGCATCATGCAGAGATGCGGCTGATGCCAAGATGTAGAACGCCATCCGGAAGGTATATTTGATGTGCAAGGAGCCGGGCTTTGGACTTGCCCGGTCTAAGTATCCAAGGCATGTTTCTCTTCCAGCGTTTCTTTCACCCTGCAGATTTTCACTGCTGCAAGAAGTCGAAATGTATCCGTCTTACCGGTGTACAAACCTCTTATGAGCTCGATGAGTGACGTAGTCTGGCACAATATTCCCCACCATCCAATGCTTCCTCCCCTCAAGCTCCTTGCGTGAGGCGTTTCAGAAGAAACAACAGATAGAGCGGCGTGCAACTGTACATATATTACTTACCGTTCCATCACAGTCATTTCTTTGGACATTCACTTTGACTCGTTAAGATTAAGACTACGGTACCTTAGCACGGACCGAAACAACACGAGCAGGATGGCTTCTACGAACATTCCTAAGAAGATGAGGGCGATTCAAGTCGTGGAATACAAGAAGCCATACGAGATCCGAGAAGTCGACGTGCCTCAGCCAGATGAGCTAGCCCCTCTAGATCTGCTTGTCAAGGTCGCTGTTGCATCGAATTGTCACACAGACTCTATGGTGCAACAGGGAGTCTTCGGCACACCTTTACCACAGACGGCATCGCACGAAGGAGCTGGCACGATTGTGGCTGTCGGTAGCGATGTCAAAGACTTCAAGCCAGGCATGCGAGTGATGTGTGGTCTGCCTCTTCATCCTTGTGGGGTATGCCACGATTGTTTGGGCCCCGAGAACCAGAAGCAGTACTGCATGAAATTGGAAGGGCACATCGGTGTGCAGACGAATGGATGCTTTGCCGATTACGTCAAATGTGACTCGCGGTCAACGACACCATTACCAGACGAAGTTTCATTCACGAGCGCCGCGCCTCTGGCATGCGCTGGTCGAACAGCGTGGCGTTCGGTCCTGAAGACAGGCCTCAAGAGCGGCGAATGGATTGCGTTCGTTGGTAGTGGCGGAGGTCTTGGACACTTGGCCATTCAATTTGCAAAGGCGCTAGGATATCAAGTCGTCGGTGTCGACGCCAGGGATGAAGGGCTCGAATTGACAAAACACTATGGCGCAGATATCGTTGTAGATGCGAGGAAAGGCAAAGACGAAGTGGTCAAGGAAGTTCACAAGGTCACCAACGGTATGGGCGTCGACTCGACGGTGACACTTTCGGATCACAAGGACGCTGCAGCTATAGGTTGTGCTATCACGAAGATGCACGGGACTATGGTCCAAATCGCGCAACCCGACAATGTTTCGATTCCGTTCCCTGAGATAATCTTCCGCGACATTAGAATCGTTGGATCCTTGATCTCTTCGGCGGAAGAGAGCAAGAGTATGCTTGACATTATTGCAAAGAATGGCATTACAGTCACAACGCATCCTTTCGAGGGCCTTGACAAGATTGGAGAGCTAGTCGAGCTTGTGCATACTGGGAAATTGAAGGGTAAGGCTATCATCGTTGTGGACAAGGAACAGATCGAGCATGAGAAGAAGATTGGTGCGAAGTACTAGTGCTGCAATTGGAGCACATCGACAAGTATTGTGCGAGTGATTCGTAACATTATTCGTTTTACTATAGCCCGAAGATATCAATGATATCAATATGCAGTCTTCATGGCAGGTGTGTTAACGCGCCGTAAGGCTCTATACATGGCCATGCCGCGTGACGCAACGTACACATGTTCCTGGGACACGATCCTGCCGTTGCTGCCTGGAGTGCTCCGTCGCCAATATACGAACGCAAACATCATGCGTAATGCTCAAAACAATGATCGTGGTTCCGGATGACCGCATGGAGCTGGATCGGGGCGAAAGATGCTTCACAAATCCCTATGCGGACCATGGCACCGAAGGTCATCGAACTAGCGTTTATGCTATCGACCTGAAGCCTCCCTACATTATTTCTGGGTCTCGGACAGGAGCGTCAGAACCTGGGATATCGAGACTCAGCGTCTCGTACGAGGCTCGCTTATGGGGCATGAAGGCAGTATAAATTGTTTTCAATCTGATCTGAAGAACGACGTAATCGTATCAGGCAGCAGCGTCGATGTTTCTGTGCTAATCTGGCGCTTGTCGACTGGCGAGTTGGTCAAGAGCATTTTTGACGCACACGAAGACAGTATCTGAGACTTATGCTTTGACAATAATCTCATGGTGGCTGGAAGCAGAGATCGGCTGGTGAAGACATGGAGCAGGCCGAGCACTTTTGATGCAGAGCTAGCTGCGACTTTCGACTTACACCAGAAACTGCTCAATGCGGTGGTAATGCAGCGCCAAGCCGATGATACGAGAGTCATAGTTGCCAGAAGTGATGACGGCATAGTCAATATGTGGTCCATGGAGGCGTAGGGATCTGAGGTCGAGACGATCCACATTCGTGCCCTTACTGCCCACACGCAGGGCATTGCATCGATGTAGAACGCTATAAATATTCACGCCTTCAACGCCGGAACACTGATCGGAAGCCTCGAAGGACAAACAACATCGTCCGAACACTTCAGGCCATTGGAGAAGCGGACAGCCTGTCCACCGTGGTCTCTGGCTGTTGTAGCGGGAGCGTCAGGCTCTGGAAGAGGTGCGGTATGGATCAAAGTTCAGAGACTTCTTCTCATCAATGGGTCGCAGTTATAGGACTCGAGTATGATGGTGAACATAACGCTGCTTCCTCCGACGACGCGCTAATGGAACGCTTTGAAACCGGTCAAAGAGTTTTCGAGGTACAAGTGGTCGGCGAAGATGGCCGTATCATGGTCATTTGTACTGGACAAGGAAATATCATTATAGGCTGGGAAGTTGAGGATATGCTTTCGTAAAGTGAATGCATGTGAACGGTGAAAGTGGTCAATGCTTTGGATTTCGGCGCTAGGCAGGGATTCCAAGAAACGTCAAGCAAAGTTCCTGATTCTGACGCGACTTGACAATAAGTTGCGATCAGAATTGCAAGAGTTCACAATTTCGGCTCGCACAAATATTGCGCGTCTTCATCGCAATCGCACAACCACTTGCCCCATCTGTATGACAGTCCAGCCACTGCCGTGTTCATGAAAGACGAGCAAACGACAATATGTCCACAAACATGAATACTACAGAATTTCTTCGAGCCGCGAAGATGACCGAAACGCCATACACGAGCCTGTTCTCCCACCCTGCACGCTTCAATCCGATCCCAGAGAACGATGCAGTGGTAGGGTACATTGCCAAGTCGAGTGGTATGCATGCGCGCTTTGCGATGTATGCATTGGCAAAGACTGACATCACAAGGCCCTCTGAAGAGATCTGGCTGCAGCATGGATGCAGCTTCCAAACACTCCAGACTAGACGAGCGGTCGGGATTTCTTGATGCGGCCCCTGACGGCCCTGATACTCCTATCCAAGGTGACGCAGAGCTATATGAGGCCATTCCAGGGTTCTTGGGCGAAAAGCTTGGCCTCAGCCAGGCGGAGTGAGAGCTTCTGGCCTGCGACCACGGCATGAGTGTCTTTGATGCTAAGACAAAGCAGAAAGTGGCAGATCTTGTTCAAAAGCATTGCTTGGAGATACGGGAAATGCGTGAGCGTGAGGCCGCAACGAGTATAGATTATCGACAGCGACTTTCCGAGAAAGATTTGGAGAATCTGGCATTGAAGCAGGAGCTGGCGGCGCTGACGGATCCCTGCTCTCGCGATCAGATGCGACGAGCCGAGGAAGCGATAGAGGCGATGGAGAGATATGCCGCTCAGAAGCAGGAAGAGATTGAAGATCTGGAGCGACTATTGCGACAGGAACGTGCTGCTCGAGGTGTTGACTACGACAAAGTACAGCAGGATCTCGGCAAATATCAGGCCAAGCTGAACGCCCTAGCCTACGTGATCGAGGCCGTGGTCGATGCGAATAAGGATCTGAACAGATCTAGCTTGACGAAGCCCTTGGCGTGGAGGAACATCAGTACCCAACCGCAGGGCACACGGCCAGTACAGTATCATACCACACAGATCGAGATGATATGGTACAGACTCTGGAGAATGACAAGGACGACAGCATGAACGAGGAGAGCTCAGCTGAGTCTCTTGCGCCTGACAAGGAGCCAAGTCTCTCATCGGAAGCACCTAAGAGCGAATTGGTCGATGCTCTCGAGACCTCATCGCCCCTTGCGCCCAGCAGTAGGGGCGACGGCGATGGCGACAATACAACCACGGTCTCCGCAATCGTCGAGCAGCCACAAGAAGTGTCTGCTGACCCACCAGGAAGCGACTCGAAGAAGATCGCTCAGGCTACGACAGCTCCGCAGCGGAGGCGTAAGAATTTTCAGACGAGGGAAATTATGCTCAGAACAATCGACGACTACATCATGACGAAGGCGAACATTAAACGGCCGTTCTCGGTGTCAAAACTGGCTCACATCGCTGAGAAGTCAGGCTGCAAAGGATCATTTCGCCTAAGCAGAATCACGAAATACATGGAGGACACAAATCGAAAGGCATTATCATTGGAGGCTCTTAAGGAGCTGTATGAGCAGGCTGCACGATCGGAGAGATTCCGTCTTGAGTCCAAGCCCAGCACCAACATGCCGGCGACCTCCAGCGATGCCACCGAAGATCCTATCACGGACGAGGCCACGACACAAGCATCGAACGAGACCAGCAACTCTGTCGCCCTGAGTACGAGTAGTCAGAGTGTCAGCGAACTTGGAGACCCAAGCCCCCGGGACCAGCCAAGCGCTCTAGGGCTTTCACATGCTGTTAGCGGCGGGCAGGTAGCTTCGTCGCCATTTGGAAACAGCCAATACAAAATCCTATTTGGACGCGCTGAAAGCGCTAATCCGCCAGCACATTCTTTCTCCACACCATTTGCAGGCGCCTTCGCCTCAGTAACACATCTAGCTGGCTTTGGTATGCCAAGCGGGCCGTCCTCGTCTAGTGCAAAGGGCAACAATAAAAACTTCGCCTCTTCGAACAAAGCCGCAGAGAGAGCACAGGAAAACAAGAATGCCTTACCACCACCAACAGGGCCCCGCAGCATGCACAAGAAGAAGCAAGCTTCAGGGGAAAACGACAAGAAAGGCCAGAACCCGGCACCACCCAGATACCACCAAAAGCGCGACGAGAGCAACCCAAAGCACCGAAAGCCGCTCATGCGCAAGGATGGCAAAAGTCGCCAAGCGTCAGCTCCTATCACAAGCGCAGACCTTGGCTTCAGCGCTAGGGGAGCTGCCGCTGCTGCTGGCAAGCCTACGCCAGTAGCTCAGAGCGATCCGAATGCGGCGGACCGAGAGCAAAACCAGGAGACGCGCGAGAAGCATAAAGTATCTCGCCATCAAACATCACAGCCAAGTCCTGGTGGAGGCCCGCGCGGCGGTCGTGCAGATCGCAGATAAGACCAAGGGGGGAAAGCGAAATGCGCGTCATCATTCCAGGATGAAAAGGACGCCATCGCGTGGACATGTCAAGTCGCGGCTCCCTGACCGTCGAGGCAGGTAGAGCTCCATAGAGTGAAGACATTGAGGCTAGCAGACTTCAAGGACAATTTCCATAACCGATATATGTAGACAACAGCACCAAACCCCCAACCCCACTCCATTCTGTCGATATTCATCGCTCTTCGATCCCCTTCAAGCTCTCAATTCCTACAACATAGCCTTATACCCACCCTCCCTCTTAACCTCCATCCCCAAAAACTCAAGCAACTGCCCAACATGATCCACTCCCCAAAACCCCTCCGTCCTCCCCTCCCCATTCGTCGCCACAAACCACGGCAACCCAAACGCCCCATCCCCAAACGCCTTCTTCGTATTCTCCGCCAATTGCTTCTTAACCTCCTCGCTCTTTACACCCTCCAACACACTTCCCGTCCCTCCCTTTCCCAAAACCGGTTCCAGCGCAGCCTGGATAACCTCAGGTTTCCCAATCGTCTTGGTCTCTACCCAGAATGCATGGTACAGCGCGTCTATCACTGCGGGGAGTATTTCAGGGTGGTGGGAAGCGATGTAGCATAAAGCGCGCTGGGTGTTAACGGTGGATTGGGGGAAAGGTTGGGGCATGGATTCGGAAATTGGGATTTTGAACTGTTTCGCCCAGCGAAGCCGCTCGATGTCGATCCATTTGTCTTTGTTTTTGATGTTGATGGGGGGTGTGTTGCCGGTTTGTTGCATTAGGCCGCCGAGGAGGATCGGGACGTAGGTGATTTCGAGGTTGTGGAAGGCGGGAGAGTTCTGTGGGAGGGAGTGTTGTTAAAGGACTGGTGTTGTGGTTTGTGGGGTGGGAATTGGACGGATGTAGGAGGCGATTGCGCGGTCGAGGCGCATGATGGAGGGTGTGGTGTTTAGTGAACATGATCATACGTACCCTGGTCAGCCAGTAGGCCATGTAGGCAAAGGGACTAATGATGTCGACGTATAGTGTGATCTTGCCATTGCTGATTCCTTTTCCTCCCTTCGCTCCTAGTGTGGCTTGTTCTCTTGCGTCGTCCATCTTGCATGCGATGTCGTTGTCCTACATTGTGTCAATCCTGCGACACAAAGAGGTTAACCTACCATGACGATGTTCGACAAGCCGAGGTCGAAACTTGACGGAGATTGCGCGGAGATAAAAATAGTTCAGTGCTATGGGTATGTCTATGAGGTCGTTCTGCGTAGCTCGTGTATAACATGAGTAAGATACATCGTGTTTTAGAGCTTCTCTCCAGTAGCCTGGATGCTCTCGCGATTAAAAGACGAGACGTGTCCAAACAACCTATCTCCCTCTTCCGTAGCGACAAATCGATTGATGTAGGTAAGACCCCTCAGCTGTGGTCCAAACCACCACATTCCCAGGGTGCCCGTGAAACCCAATAAAGCGAAGAATGCCATCATGCCAAAGGCCCATCCATATCCAACAGTATGCGCCCAAGGCTCGAAGAAGAACATAACAGTAGCCCCAAGGATGAAGCGATAGAAGTTAACAATGACGAAGACTTCCGTTGGATGGTTGCCAAAGCATTCAGAGATGTAGTTGATCGTGATAGGTAGCACGATCGAATCAGCAAAGCTGACGAAGAAGAATGCCACAGCGATGGCCCAGTAGGTGATATTGTACTGGAGTGCTGCACCGAACAGTCCGAGGGCGAAGGGGAGCAGGATGAGGGGCGGCAACATCAGTGGGTAGAGTCTGAACTCAGGTCGCCAGATACCGCCGTTACGTCTGCATACCCAAAGTGGGACGCGGTCGTTCAATAATAGGGCGTAGATCTCCGCAACCACGATCGAGAGCCAGGAAATGAAGGAGAAGCAGGCCACTTGGACACCTGAGAAGCCGTAGCCGCCAACCTGTTCTGGTAGCTGGAGGAAGACGCCTATCAAAGTCTGGACAGGCACTGCCCATCCGAAGGTGATGCAGATAAAGGCGCCCGAGATGAGTGTAATGGGCTGCACACCGATAAGGATCGTGTCGAATGGACTGCGGTAGATTGGTGACGGCGCAATGACCTTATGACCCGGGAAGAATGTTGCAACACGATTGGTGATGTAAGACTCGGCAAGAGTAGGTGAGGATTTGCGTGTGCCGTGTATGCGGTCGAATGTGGTGTCTTCCATCAAGAAGAAGATTAGAAGAGCAGAAAGACCAATCACAGCGGTCACCCAGTAAAACTGCACTGGCCATGGTTGTGTACCAACGATGAAGCCGGATGTTGTGCCGCCGAGGTATGCTCCAAGGATCCAGAAGGCAGTGTAAGTTGCATAAGCCTTTCCACGTTGGTGGAGGAAGAACGTGTCAAGGATGAGACCACCTCCCAGGGTGAATGATGCGGAACAGAAAGTACCAGCAAGCCAGCGCGAGATGATGAAGCTATTGTAGTCTCCTGCACCATTCATCAGCGATGACCAGACGCACATTCCAGTGGCCACAAGCTGGGTCCAGAAGATAACTGATGACCTGCCCAAGTAGTGACTGAGGGGTACCCAAAGAAGTGGGCCAGTTGCAATGCCAGCTGCATTCGCTGCTGTGCTGTACGATACTTCGATGGGTGTCTTCCCATATACAAGAGCTTGAGCATTCATGCCGAACTGGTTTGCTTGACCGACAGTGCCAGCTGCAAGAGCTGCGAAGGAGACCACGCCAAGAATTGTCAGCTTCTTTATGAGCGACCAGTTGAGGGGATCTTTGGGGTCGTCCGTTGGTTGCGGCTCAAGCAGAATGCCATGTCTCGATCGCTTCAGGTGTGCATCGTGGGAGGTGGGGGTATCGTATCCAGACTTCTTGAGGCTGCCCTCCTTCGAAGACAGATCCCTGTCCATGATTGTTTCCTGCGCTGTGCAATAGCTAGATGACCTTCGCTCTGAACGACGTGCAGCCCCCTTCATTCTCTAAGGCTAAACGAGGGCTCAAGATAGGGTATGAGATCCGTGACAGCTACATATGCACCTACCTCGGGGCACAAATCCGGAATAATGGTTGGAGGCTGGGCTAAACACTCGCTGTTCCGAGATTGTTGATCCGAGCTCTGGCTGCGACCAGTGATCATTGCAGACCATTCCACAGATCCGAGATGCCTGATTTGGTCTGGCACCATGCGAAGAACAGTGTCATGTGGGTTGTACAGAAAGTCTTGTCGTTCATGTTGCCCAGACCGGAGTCCGATATGATCTCTCGATTCCGAGCAGATGTGGTACGGTCTTGCGTCCGCGCAGCCGATCGAGGTGATAGACTAGACATCGCAGCAGGCGACCTGGATGCAGCGCATTGGCACGTGTGTTGTAATAAAAAGATCTTACGTTGGATGTAATCGTCAGATGTTGATGCGTAGGCTCTGATGCACTGGGTGGAAAGGTGCTTCCTTGATTGTAGGATGCTCTGCTTGAATGATTAGTGAGTCTACGATCATGCCAATCTTAGCCTATCGATAGGTCATGGCATTCATGTTGTTGTCGTGGTGGCAGAGCAGGAAGAAGTCGTCGATGCTTGCAAGCCATTTTCGGTAGATGGTCCAAGCTTTACTTCTAGCGGCATCTTCAAGGACATTGTTTTGCGCCAGTGACATGACACGATAAAATGGCTAAGCGACCTGCGGAATCCCCATTGGAGCAGTCATACAGCGACTCGCCGGCATCGAAAAAGGCGCGCGTGCAAGATGCGCTCGACGAAGATCTTCCTCCTCCAACACCACCACCTCCTCCACCAGCGGAAGTAGCTCAGAACGGACGTACGAATGGCGAATCGAACGGCGCAGACGAGGACGAGGACGAGGATGAGGTCGGATACAAAGGCATAGGATCGCTACGGCAGAAAGAAGCAACAGCGGGCTTTGACGACCTCTACCTCGACACAATATCTAGAACGCGCTTGGACTTTGACTTCGAAAAGTTATGCTCAGTCACACTCTCCAACATAAACGTGTACGCATGCTTAGTGTGCGGCAAATACTACACCGGACGAGGGCCTAAAACGCCTGCGTACTTCCACGCGCTCGAAGAGAACCACCATGTATACATTAACATGGAGACGAAGAAGGTGTATGTGCTGCCTGAAGGCTACGAGGTGAAGAACAAGAGCTTGGACGACATCAAAGTCGTGGTAGACCCGCGCTTCTCGCAGGAGGAGATCAGGGCACTGGACAAAGAGCCTAAGCCGCAGTGGGATCTGTTAGGCAGGAAATACATACCGGGGTTCGTGGGCCTGAACAACATCAAAGCGAACGACTACCTGAACGTCGTGGTGCAAGCGCTGTCACACGTACGGCCGCTGCGGGACTTTCTCATGCTGGAAGATCTCTCATCAAAACCTGAGCTGGTGAAGCGGTTCAGCGTCATGGTACGCAAGATCTGGAACCCAAGGTCCTTCAAATCCCATGTCTCACCACACGAGCTGATCCAAGAAATCGCTCTGAAAAGTAACAAAAAGTTCCTCCTCACAGAACAAGCCGATCCCGTCGACTTCCTCAGCTGGTTCCTCAACAACCTCCATCTCTCCCTCGGCGGCAGCAAGACCAAACCTAGAAGCTCCCTTATCCAGAAGATCTTCCAAGGCTCCCTCCGAGTAGAATCTCAAGCCATCTCTGCCCGCGCGGATGCAGGCGACCGCCTCCGCTTCGAAGACGCGGAGATCAAGTCCCAGACATCACCCTTCATGATCCTCACGCTGGACCTACCGCCCGCGCCACTCTTCCAGGACGATGTGGATACGAACATCATCCCTCAAGTCCCTCTCACCACAGTCTTGCAGAAATACAACGGCATCACCGGCCAAGAACGCATGAACACCCGAGTCCGATATCGACTGCAGCATCCCCTACCACCATACCTAATAATGCACGTGAAGCGGTTCCAGCCCAATAAGTTTCTGCAATCGCAACGTAACCCCACCATCGTAACTTTCAACCCTCGAGCTCTGGATATGTCACCTTATGTCCAGCCGGACCCGAAACTTCATGCGACGGGGGAGCCGATCATCTATGACCTGGTAGCGAACATCACATACGAAGGTGTAAAAGTCCGGGACGACTCGGTGGAGGGTGAAGCGGAGCGAAAAGTCTGGAAGGCACAGGTCAAAGAGGGAGGCGACAGTAATCAATGGTGGGAGATGCAGGATCTGTTCGTGGAGAAAGTCACTGCGGAGCTGCTAGCGACGAAGGAGAGCTATGTCATGATATGGGAGAGGCGGAGAGGGAAGGGCAAGGGAAAAGCATGATAGGAGCGCAGGGCTTCTTAGTCGAAGGTGTCTGTATACTGATATGATGAGATGTAAATTCGATGCCCGTTCACCTCGTGGCACATGACCTTCCCATGACTTTCTCACCGACCCTGAAATCAGCGTCCGGAACGAGGCGTATGGTCCCCGATTTCAGACAACCCCGTACGCCTCCGATCGACACCCTGCGAATCCTCCATCTCCCGCACCTGTCCATCCGACGACAGCTCGGAATTATGGGTATCCACAGAAGCACCTCTATAACGACCACCAGAAAGTTCAGATTTCTCTGACTCGGACCCTGGGCCAGGAACTTCAGACTTCTCATTACCAAAGTAGTCGTGCGATTCGTTCTTCCGGCGGCGCGCCATTATAAACAGGAAGATAACACCAGCGATCAGCTTCTATAGTACTGATTGTGGGAGTGCTATGAGCTTTACCAGTGTTGAGCTTGTATTCTTTACCGATGAGGGAGATTATGTTCTGCCGAGTCGGTACAAGCTACAGCAGAACAATAGCGGAACGTTGGAGGATATTTGGACTACACCGGCTTTGGTATGACGACGGTCGCTGGAGATGCTATAAACACGAGCCAGCTTCGCATTACATTTCCTCATATTGCTGAGAAGAGGACGAGGTTGCTTGAGCTTAAGGCCTACTAGAGGATCTTCCCGTCATATGCAGTAATGCCAGTAGTCAACTGCCTTTGTGGAATTTTCTCCCGCTCTCTCAGCCATCCAGACTCAAGTCCAAATCGCTGACAACAGCCTGATGATCACTGCAATATACTCCGTCGTCGAAAACATTCGCCAGCACCGCATACGTCCTCACACCCCACGCTGACTTCTTATCGACCAGGATATGATCAATCAACGTGTGCGCCTCATCGCTCCTATCAAACCCTGTAAACGTCCCAATCCTATTGCCATACCTCTCATTCTCCGGGACCTGTTCTCTCACATCCTTCACCGGAGAGCTCTCCTGCGTGAGATACTGATACGCCTCCTGGTTCGGCGTACTATTAAAGTCACCAGTAAGAATGACCGGCTTCGTTCTGTTCGCGTTGGTCTGGCGAGCATTGATCCGCTCCGTCACAATCCGCGCAGAGTTCTCGCGGGAGACGGTCCCGACGTTATCGAAGTGGGTATTCATCACTAGGACGGCTTGGCCAGACTCCTTGTGAAGAAAATCGCCAATCGTCAAAATTCTCGTGGAGCCTGCATCCCACCCTTTCGAAGGCACGTCGGGAGTCTCAGAGAGCCATATGGTGGTCCAGTTGGAGAGGGTCCAAATCGAGGGTCGGTAGAGAATGGGACTGTATTCGCCCTCTTCTTTGCCGTCTTCGCGGCCAACTCCAATGAAGGTCCACTCTGGGGAAGAGGGTTTGGCGGCGGTGCTCTTGTGATTCAGGCCGGAGAGGATGTCGTCCAACTGTCGTTTGAGGACTTCTTGCATGCAGATGAAAGCTGCTGGGGTGTTGAGAGTGGTGAAGCGGAGCTGGGAGGTTACTCGAGGGCCGCGAGTGCCTTCCCAGACTTGCTCGCCTTCTTGGAGGGAGTCGCCTGTGGCGGCGTAGCGGATGTCTGGTGGGTGCCGTCAACAATCTGATGACTGACTGTGATGTGGTATGCTCACTGTGTGTCACTACTCTGATAAGCAGAGAGCTCAATCCCACTGGGGGCTGTCTCTTGCTGTTTGATCGTTCTGTTTCGACATTCGAAGCTTCAGCTTGTGTGCCTCGAGGCTTCGACCAGTCCATCATAGATCGCCGGTCTCAGCATGGTCGCATCAATGGCATTGGCGGGATGGATAGTGCAACAAGCGTGCAGCTATTACTTCCTTCAGCATGGCAGCCAAGGATGCCCTGCAGGCGCGCATCAGCCGAGCCGGAAGCTCGGGACAGGGCTGCATACAAAAGGGCAGGAGCAGATGAATGTACTGAAGAGACACATCTAGCCTCGAGCTTGTATTTTGCAAAAGCTGTAGCAATTCATCACTCAACACATCCCGCCTCCTCGACCGCCATCACGCATGCCCATATTACCCGGGTCAGCACCACCAAACTTGCGCCCATGCAGGCCTTGTCTCCCCCCCCCCCCCCCCGAGCAGCAACTCACATAACCTCATCAATGCCCAACATAGCTGCCATGCTCAACAGTTCCGGCGCCCTGTGCAACTCCGTGAAGTAGTCGACTGCCGCCAGAACGTTCGCATCGCTAGGGAAGGCGCACTCGCCCTTAACTTCGCCAACAACTCCCCAGTATCTTCATCCTTCAAGCTATACGTCCCTAACATGATGCCAAAGTCAGGCTCCAGCACGAAACGCCGGCGGTTCACGCTGAGTTTGTATGCGCTACCGGTCGAGTCGACTCCTGACCAGGGTTCAAGGCCTCTTTCTGTCCGGATCACCTAAACAAACATGAAAGCTCGGTCCAGACAAGATCCTCGCAGCAGCCGCCAGGGGGAATGGCATCTGGCTCTGCAGAACATGGTTGCTGTTGTAGATCTTGATCCAGATGATAGGAGAAGAGAAGAGGGACTTCTTCTTCTCTTTACGCCCAATGGACTAGAGGACTTCTCTGCCGTGAGGGACTACCAGACTCTGGTGTCGTCTGTTCCGGATGGCGATATCGTCGGCCTTTAGAACTGGTAGTCCGGGGTGAGGGACTTCTTTCCTTGATGTATTGACAGCTTCTTTCTCCGTTTACTGACGACTTCTTTCTCTGTTGTTGCAATGACGACTTCTTTGCCAGGTATTAGATGACGTCGTTCTCGTCGCTAGTCGCGACGTCCTTGTGCGTATATGGCTCGATCACTTCCTTCCCTGGGTGCAGGACCACTTCTTTATCGTTGACGTGTGGGAAAACATCCTTCTCATCAGAGACTGTCTTGCCTCTTCGCAGCGAGAAAGGCATATCCCGGATCTGGCTCAATGCAATCAATGCCGCTGATGATGTTTGTTGATGGAAAGTCTTGTGCGTTGGTGTGAGGGAAATGCTTCAACCACGCCACTGTACGTGGAGCTGTACAGCTGAGAAAGGCGCAGCAACCTAGCAGCAGGAACGCCCAGAAGTATGTGACACAAGAAGGGCGGAGCCACATCCTGCGATATGGACATCTTCCATTCTCGACTTCAGCATGATGCATTCTTCCGCAGTCCACAGCGGGCGTGCTGTAGGAAGCCGTTGATCAAGCCCGTCTTGGTGTGATAGCTGTTCCCAAGTCCCTTCGCTGATTCCATGCCAATGAAGCAGGTGGATTACGGGCCTGAAAAGTGAGACCGGTGAGGTTTGGCAGCACTTCGCGGCTGCCTTGACGAGATGCATACAAAATTATCAAATGGCGCTGTCCAGCCATGATATGAGACCACCGATGGTCGAAACACTGTCCCAAATACAACCGCTACCTTTAACCCCCAAGCACCTTGCATGAAACTGTACAAATGTCGGTAATTATATTCGTATCATAACGAGCGTTGCGTGGCCAGCCAACGAGCGGATCTTGGACTGGTCGATCGTGTAAGGATGATGTGTATGCCTGGCTGCATTGTTATTGTGTGGTAAGAGAAGCACCCGCAACAGCAGGACATACCAGTGACGATCGCGTCCATCCCCTACTGCCCAATATCCTTGCTGGTGCCGTCGTTGACATAGTAGGAACCTTTGACTGCTACACTGATGCCAACACCGATTGCGACCGCCACGCCCACCAAGAACAAAGCGATGGCGAGCTTTGTCCATAGTTTCTGCTTCCTGTTCAACTTGGCCCAGCGGTTCGCTACAGGAGCAAACACGCCTCCCTTCTGTTCGCGTCGCTGCTTCTTTGCTTGCTGGTACTTCTGCTTGAGCGTCTGCTTCGATGGCCACATCTCACACTCCTTGTTGTCGACGATGGCTACATTCTTGCCGAATGGATGCTCCTCGCTCGAGGGTGACAGCGGCGTTGCATTACCATGCTCCACATCCTTCTCGAAAACGGTGGTGTCCAGCTTGCCTGGATTCGACCTGCTGTGAGCAACGATTTCGTGCGAGGCGGGCGGGTGTTGGTAGAAGGGCGAGTGTGGTGGAATTGGTCGGTTGTCGTAGTCGGAAAGTTGCGAGCCGTCACGAGAAACCGCTGGTGTGAGTGCTGGGGAGTCTGCCACTGGAAGTAGTCCGCCCTGGTTCGATTTTGGCTGAGTTGGGACAATCACGGCCCCGAAGGTTGTGTTGGAAGCCATGATGGGAATGGTAGGTGGTGATAGGAGCCGGACGTCGAAGTCAAAGGCAATTTCTTGGTTGAGGTGAGTTTCTGGCTAGCAGACTGCGATCAGGGCAGCCGCGAACGCTGGTTATTTGCTGGAAATGGTGACCAGGAGTGTTGAAAGCCACACGATTCACGCAGGTCCCGTGGCTGAGTACAGGGGAAGCAGTGTATCCAGACAAGGCTCCGTGACGTGCTGGCGAGTGGATGGAATGGCGATGAACAATTGCCGTGCAGTACAAAGTGCACCGGAAGGGAGCGTAGACGATATATCAGAGAGCGTGGTGGTGCATGCACATAGAGTGTGTAGTCACGAGTGTGGATGAGAGAGTTATCGCTGCCGCCAAGTGCCTGCCTTCACCACCGTCGCCGTGCGATCTTTTGGTTCGCGTAGGGAGCTTGCGACGCCGACGATCCCCCAGTCATATACCTGGTTCAAGCGGGAAGCCGCGGTCTGCCTCCGCCCAATCGATGGCAGGCGCGGTAACACTTAGCTCATGCCCTTGTCAAATATTGAACGACGACGCTCAAAGAGGAATCCGATTGAGTCGCGCTTGGATTGGTCGAAAACTGTTGTCTGGAAGCATGTCCGTTGGAGTTTGCATCCCTGCGAATCATATGCATCTATCTCCTTTAGCACCACCGGCTTGCGCGCACAGGCTAGAACCAGGCCATCGTTCGAGATTCACGTCGTGCTTGGAATGCACGCCTATGCCATGGTTTCTTTCTTGCTGGCCAAGCGCCCTCGACGATAGCGTGCATCGTAGCGGCACAGTTACCTTGCACTGTCGCGGTGCGCGAACGACGAGTCGTTGTTCGTCGGTAACGTTGAGAGTTTGGGTAATGGTATTGAAGCAAGCCTGTCGCAGCTCAAGCCGCGGCCAAGGAATGGAGATGACAATCGTCTCAGCCCTGCAGACTTGAACGACAAAAACGACTTCTTGTCCTTGCGCGCTGACCCGCATCATGGCTCTCCTCGCTTTGAGATTCTATTCCACCGCAGCATCGAATGACAAAGTTTGCTTCTGCTCAAGCCGACCATAATAATCTAGCCGCGTACGCACTCTCGAAGAAAGACCGGCTAGGGGCTGCGCTGCATGACAGGCGTGAACCATCAACAGGGAATGTCTCACTTTTGCCATGCCGCGACGTCAAGTCCACACCTCACGACGACGAAACGAGGAATACTACGTTTCCCAAGCTTTCGACGTTGTTAGCAGTGAAATGGAGATGCTGAGCCATGTTCCTGAACGAAGACTGCTGTGTACGTATGGCACCAGCCTCTCCCCTCCTTATCTGGCACTGATCGTCAGGAACGTCTCGCGGTCCGTGCCGTGTGGGAACTCGAGCTCATGCTGAACGAGTGAGCGACACTGCAGACGACAGCACACGTGACTTCACGCTATCCTTGTCTACTGTCATGTCCGCATGAGCTATCTGCACGTTATGTTCCAGAGCTACCAACCAATTCTGGCTCCAGCGGAGAGTACCGACTTACGGGACATCGCCACCGCGTGAATGCTATCGCAACGCGTTCTTGTGAAACGCCGCTAGTTATGCTGCTGTCTGGCTCAAAATGGAGATGCCGACAAAAGCATGAGCCGGATGGAGCAGATGAGAGACTTGGGAGACAATGACCCGTATGGGCGTCCCGTGGACACGGCCTCGAGGACATATGGGCAACGAGTGCTGCATTTGCTCGTTCAGTGCCACTGGCCCACTGATGGTATCAATCCTCGTAGTTATGCTAGAGTTGAGAGGGGCTGCAGCAGGCTTCACAATAGCGATGGTCGAGACTTCTACCTGACAAGCGTGCTTCTAGATGAGCATGAAGGTCTACGCAACGAGCTGAAGGCCTGGAGAACAGCCTAATCCCGGGTGTCGCGGTTACAGAGGGAGAAACGCAAAGCGAAGCGTATGCTAAAGCAGGCCGTGATGAACGATCCACCCTATCGACGGATCGCTCCAGTCCAGCTCCCATTTTCCAGCCGTGCAAATTCGATCTAGAGCTCAGCCGATGGCATTAGTGGTGATAGCGACGCCAGATGATAGGCAGCATCACTGACTGGCCACGGGACCTTCTTTGTATTCGGCGTGTACCAAATCGCCCTGCCCAGGCACGAGCTCAACTGAACGCAAAGTCAATTAAGCACTATGCAGCGACATCTCGATCTTGCACGACCTGACGTAGCATTCGCCCTGGCCATCGATAAGACACTAGGTCAAGCGCTGGCAAAGCAGCTGACAGTCTCGAAATCACTATGGCCCGCATGACAGCAGAAGCAAACCGCATGAAGTTCGAAGCAGATCGCCGGGCGACTGAAGCTGAGAACCCGAAGGCAGAGAAAGATCGTGTGGCTATCGAGGCTGACCGCACTGTGTCAGAGAAGCAAGATGCTGCTGAAGAGTGAAGATCGCTGAAGAATTAGTTAAAGAAGCTCGATTCGAAACATGAGACGATGTCTACATCGCAGCCGAAGAGTATTTAGAGGACCTTGAGATAGAGTGTCAGGAAGTTTGCTGTAATGACTGAAGCGATGCAGAGAGTTGGTGGCACTTTTTAATACTGAAGCCGGACCAATTCGTTCAGCAATATTGACCGCTGAGGTATTGCTTGATGACAGCCCCTACGCAGGGATGTATACGACTCTGCATACTACTGAAAGTTGATCAGGTCGTCCGAGCCTCTCAAGCAACTTTGTGCGTCGGCATGATCGATTGCTGACGACTACGAAGATGGCTACGAACTTGATGTCGAGACCTTAGACGACGTTGCCTAGCGGCAGACCCAGCAACTCTGATTCTGGTGACTGGAATTTCAGGTTTCGTTTACTCAGATCATGAGGATTGCTGACTGTCTCGTAAGGCTACGAGAAGTCAGAATAAGCTCGAGAGGGGTCGACAGAGAGCACGGAAAGCCGCTGCAGAGCCAAGCCGAAATGAAGAACATCATCAACTACGAATCAAGTAGTGTCGATAATAGGCGGCAGGTCGAGACGATTGTCTACCGTGGCCGTAATGGGCAAGGATTCAATCGATGCCTCACTCATATCCTCGTGGTCTATGCCGTACGCGTTCCCTAGTTGTCACTTCCTTCTCTCACTCCTGTCTTTCTCCACGACCAAGTCCACAACAATCGACTTGAGAAGTCGTGACTGTTTCATACATGCCTTTTCACAGGCTGAAGGGTATCCACGATACAAGCATGCCCAAGCTTGCGCTCGTCCTGTAGCCCCCTTTCTTTTCATAAATCGTTGCGCCTTGAAGATCACCTCATAACTCCATCATATCCTTGCTTGTGCAACATGGCCCAGCTTCTGTCTCATCTTGTTCACATCGAGGCTCGTTCCTCACATGAAGGCTCGAGCAATGCCCATAACACCACTCATCCCACCGAACTGATCCATCAACCCTCCGCCGCCTCGGCTGCTGTATCCGCTCGAGCCATAGTATCCACCACCGCCATGACTCGTCGCGCCATCGAGGCCGAATGGCATTCGGATGCCGAGTTGTCTCAGCAACCCATGAATCGCACCACCTGCGCTGAGGAGAGGCACGATCACTGCAAAGAATGCCTTGACGGGGTGTCGTCTCGCATAGTACCACAGATCCTTGATCATCCTCTGCAGCTTATGCACCAGATACTGGATGTATCCATCTCTAGGCCGTCTCTTATAATACGAAGACCCTCCACTGCTCCCAAAAATCCCTCTACTTCCACCGCCGTAGCCATAGTTCTTCGAACCTCCTGCACTGAAGAAGCTTCCACTGGCGCTCCGAGCATAGCCTGGTCTAGAACTGGAGTGCGAGTGTGAGGCAGGTTTCACAAAGTAGCCCTGTGACTTGCTCGATCGTCCTCCCACGCTACGGGCCGGTGAGACTCCACGACTGTGGCTGCCATGCGTGCTTCGTGATCTCACGTGGAGGAAACCATCTGGTGCGCTGTAGGAGCGACCGTCGTCGAAGAGGCCCATGTCGAAGTTTTGTAGGGTGGTCTTTGGCTATTGGTTCGGCTGGGCTCCACGATCGATGCGCTGTATGGCTGGGATTGGATGTCGATGACGGCCTGCTCGTGCCTTCGTGCGCTGGCGATTCCAGCTACCGGCTGCGGCGATGTGATCGCTGTCGTCTTAACGAGCGGACTGGGTCGGTCGATGAGTGAGAAGAGGAGATATTGACTGTTGTTCCAGCGCTCTCTCTTACTTCAAATGCTGGTGAAAGATGCGGTGTCTGCACCTGCGTGCCTGGTGGCAGGAAGGTTGAGGCTATCCCTGCTCTTCCGGAGCGCCACTTCTCGCTAAACACGAGGATTGAAAGTCTGTTGCCGAGCGGAGGCAATGCCGAAGACTGCTTTTCGGCTTCAACTTGCGGCTATGACTTTAGCAGCAACACTTCAGTCCATGAAAAGTAGTCTCTCGAGGTAGTGTACGTCTTTCCTTGGTCCTTTTGTATGTTCCGTTGCACAACAAGACTTCTCTCAGCAGGACCCGCCTTCCGCCCGACACGCAGCGTCAACATGAAGCATCATCTTATGATTGGAACGTGGTACGTGTGCCATTTCCACTTCTTCAATGATTTCCCTGTGGTCACGCGAGCAGATCGTGGGCTGGAACGCCTGCGTTCGCCTCTTTGCAGGACTTGAAGCAGAATTTACAACGCTGAGAGCCACAATTGGGAAGTCCCGCTTCCTCCGAGCTTCAGGCGGCATGCGTCCAACTGTGGAACTCAGAAGGCGTGGTTGAGAAGGACGATATGCTGAGACGTGACCACAAAGGACGCCACCGGGAGCGATATTCACTGTGCAGTTCGACGATGAGACACATGAGCTGAAGTTGGTCAAGCGGACAGAGATTCCAGAAGACCAGCCAATATCATGGATGACATTTGATGTACGGGAATAGCCATCAATTTCCATGTCGAAGAGGTATCATCTGATTCCGGGTCAATAGCACGCGCGAAAGAATATCTATGGGGCCGGCATGAAGAAATGGGGCTCTTATGCTGTGGCAAGCCCGAGCGAGATAACGCATCATGCGTCAATACCCATGGGTGGACACCGTAAGCGTGGTAGAAATTATACACTGACCTCTGGATGCTGATCATCGGCCAGCACGAGCGAACGACCGCGACACCAAGACTAGAGCCATCTTCGTCCTTGCCGCGAAGAAGGCGCCTTACTACGTCTATGGCAACCCATTCTACGATCATGCTGGCTTTCTTAACGTCCACAGTGTCGATTCGGACGGCGGGCTAGCTGAGAATGTTCAAAATGCTGAGCTTGACGAGCGATCTGCTATCCACGGCATGGTCTTTGATCCACAGGAAGAGTACCTTTACTCTGCAGACATGTGGGCCAACAAGATCTGGACGCACAAGAAGGTAGGAACGGCATAAAAAACATGAATTGGCTCGAGCTGACATCTCTAGAACCCCGATGGCACCCTCGAACTAGTCGGTTTCGTCAATGCCCCTGACTCTGGCGACCACCCGCGCTGGGTCGAAATTTCGCCCTCCGGCGCTTACCTCTACGTCCTCATGGAAGCCGGCAACCGCCTCTGCATATACCTAATCGACGAATCGACCCACCTCCCAGTCTTCACGCGCGTATCCTACTCGCTAATCCCACCAGACTTTTCTACCTTCCACCCAAAAATGTACCGCTCCGACGTTGTCTTCACCTCACAGTCAGGAGAATACCTCTTCGCAACTGCCAGAAGCAACAGCCCGAAGCTGACTGGGTACATTGCGGCTTTCAAGCTTGGGAAGGAGGGACAAGTGGAGAGGCAGATTTGCTTGAACCCGACGCCGACGAGTGGCGGCCATAGTAATGCTGTTAGTCCGTGTCCGTGGACGGATGAGTGGGTCGCGCTGTGTGATGATGAGCAAGGGTGGGTGGAGATTTATAGGTGGAAGGATGAGTTTCTTGGGAGAGTGGCGCATTTGGATATCAAGGAGCCTGGGTTCGGGATGAATGCTATTTGGTATGATTGAGTGTAGCGTGTGGTCCGTCGTTGAAAGCTCGCGAGAGAAATTCTTCATGGACGGTGTGGTACATTATAAGTAGTCGAACTCCCTTCAGTTCGACAGGAGCTGCATAGCGCTCGAAGTCAATGCAGTGGCGGAGTATGCATCGCAAGGGTCTCTCGAAAGTCAGGCGTGCTCAACGGCCAGGGCATGTGAAGGTCGCAAAGGCCAATGAGGTCAAGTCAAACGGTTGAAGAGAGGTCAACTCGAACCGTTTCATACGTAAGTGTACACAGCAATTGCTCGTGGAAGCCATCCTCAAGTTGTCAAAGCTCTTTCCACCTTACTGTTGACCTGGGCGCACTCACCTCCAAAGACAAAAGCCCACACCTGATACTGCGCACAAACTCAACCTATGGCCAACGACTGAGACTGACTTAGGCCTGAAAGCTCAATGAGTGAGCTGGCAGGAGGTTAAGGGAGGAGCTTATGGTACATGGAGCTAACAGTATTCGCTTCGTGACGAACAAATGAGCTATTGCTTTCTGAAACTATCGCTTCACCTGAGTATCGCACTTCATTCTCCAGGCCCTCTTGTACCCTTTATCGTTCCAGGCCCTCGTACCATGTATTAGAAGGCGAATAGCACACACGTCGATTGGCCATCTTGCGGCCAAGCTATGCATAATTCGAGCGAGTTTCGTAACATTGAACATGCCAATGCACCAATGCGTTCCTACAATTTAGCTCAGCACTCGTTCCTTGCTGCAGCACTTGCATAACACCTCTCATGCGAACACATTGAAGCCTGCTCACCGATAGCGCTCTGACTCATGTTGGCATGCAGAAGTGAAGTTAGGGTACTGGCGCTGAAGGGAAGCATGTGAAGCAGAAGCCTCACCGCTTCAGCTGGCTCAATCTGTGCTAACAGGATGTCGTGCAAGCCATGTTGCTCCCGTCACTACTGCTGTCCTGTGTTGTGATCAAGGCTGCGGCCCCCCATCGATCAGGTCAGGAATCTGACTGTGGACCTGCGGGTCTTTGTGACTGTCGCAAATCTGTTTCCTCGGTGGCTCTCCGGCCAAGTTGAGCAATGTAGAGGTTCATTGCGAGCTTCGACGTCTATTACACTCGTCCCCGATTCTCTTTGAGCATCTTGTCATTCTGTACGACAAGGAAGAAGCAGAAAGAGCGAGGCAGGCGAGGCCGCGTGCTGACCAGCGCTTTACTCGATAGAGTACGGAATGCCGACGTTCCCCGCGACAATGGCGTAGCTACAGGCACACGGACACAGAAGGTGGACAAAATCTACCCTTGGCCTGGGCTTGCCATTGAGCCTTGTCACTGCGACTTGACTCTTCACTTTGACTCACCACCTCGGCCTTGCATCCATAAAGCAGGTCTCTCCTCCACATACTCACCGACATCCCTTCATCCCTATTGTCATTACACCGCCATAACACAGCGGCCGCGTGAACAGAAACGAGTAGCCGAGACCGGAGCAGCGAGCTCATAATTGCAACATGTGCCCAGCACCGGATGAGGCGGCAAACGGCCATGCCAACGGCACCAACGGTGTCGCCAATGGCCAGCCAGACGCGAGCTACAAGTGAGCCGCCATCTTGATGAGCCACACTGCTTGTGAACGTGGACGCTGACCGCCTACAGGGCTTTCGAGACCAAGCAGGCATCGAGACCACAATCAACCAACCCATACGCACCAGTACAGGACTTCCTCAGCAATGTATCGAACTTCAAGATCATCGAATCCACACTGCGGGAGGGCGAGCAGTTCGCCAATGCCTTCTTCGACACCCAGACCAAGATCAAGATCGCCAAGGCACTCGACGAGTTTGGTGTGGACTACATCGAGCTCACGTCTCCAGCGGCCTCAGAACAGTCGCGACTCGACTGCGAGGAGATTTGCAAGCTCGGATTGAAGGCCAAGATCCTCACACACGTGAGGTGTAATATGTCGGATGCCAAGCTCGCCGTCGCAACAGGCGTCGACGGTGTGGATGTTGTTATCGGCACAAGCAGCCATCTCATGCAGCACAGTCACGGCAAGGACATGACATACATCAAGAACACTGCAATTGAGGTCATCGAGTACGTCAAGTCGCAGGGCAAGGAGATCCGATTCAGCTCGGAAGATTCCTTCCGCAGTGACTTGGTCGATCTCCTCACCATCTACAGCGCCGTCGACAAGGTCGGTGTGCACAGAGTCGGTATCGCAGATACTGTTGGGTGAGTTTCCCGAAATCAGCGCAGAAAGTGAAACACAGGCTGACCCACGAACAGTTGCGCCACACCCCGTCAAGTCTACGATCTCGTCCGCACACTCCGTGGTGTGGTGAGCTGCGATATCGAGACCCACTTTCACAACGACACCGGATGTGCCATCGCAAATGCATATTGTGCCCTCGAAGCCGGCGCCACCCACATTGATACCTCGGTCATTGGTATTGGTGAGCGAAATGGTATTACACCACTTGGTGGTCTCATGGCTCGCATGATTGTCGCAGACCGCGATTACGTCAAGAGCAAGTACAAGCTGGAGAAGATCAAGGAGATTGAGGATCTGGTCGCCGAGGCCGTCGAGATCAACGTGCCTTTCAATAATCCAATCACCGGATTCTGCGCATTTACGCACAAGGCTGGAATTCACGCCAAGGCCATCCTGAACAACCCATCGACATACGAGATCATCAATCCAGCCGACTTCGGAATGAGCAGATACGTCCACTTTGCCTCGAGATTGACTGGTTGGAACGCCATCAAGTCGCGTGCTGAACAACTCAGTCTTAACATGACTGAGGCTCAGATCAAGCAGGTGACGTTGAAGATCAAGGCTCTTGCAGATGTGAGGCCTCTGGCTATCGACGATGCAGACAGCATTATCAGGAACTTCCACTTCAACTTGAGCTCCGAGAAGGAGAGACCGCTTCTTGAGCTCAGTGCAGAGGAGAAGAAGAAGTTTCTCAAGGCAGAGCATGATCTCAGCAAGGAGGCGGAGAAGAGATCGATCGACGAGACAGTCGACCAGCAGGCGGACGTGCCAGTCGCCAAGAAGACCAAGACCGCGACTGTTTCCTAGAATGATACCAGCAATTTTCGGCGTTCAGAGGTAGAGGCTTGTCACTAAAAGCGAGCACCGATGGCATGTTTTGAGCAACAGGCGGGCAGCTCTGGCATATCAAGGTTCGAAACGTCCGCTCGAGCCTGTCTTTCGAGATCCTACACATCCAACCCGCTCCGATAGCAAGAGCAGCAGCTTGTAAAATATTACGATTCCCGAGATATCAGCGACAAAATCGACCGCATGACTTATGCCAACCCGCATTCGCGCCTAACATGGGCCCCGAATGACCCCGCATGCAAGCTGCATATCCCCACCTTGTGGTTCCTCTAGCATGAGGCCAATCTAGACACTTTCCAGTTCCAGCTCTGTGGTTGATTGGAATCGTAGCGAGGGAACGAGTTTGCCGACAGCATGATCGACCGCCTTGATCTTTGCGGCAGCAGGGACTATTACTACTGAACGGGCTGAGTTGAGCTGACCTGGCAGTAGCGAATCTACCACCAAATGGAGTAGCTGGAGTAGCGCGGAGGCTTGCGGCCGCGAAACAATTTCATCGGCTCTTTCGTGTAAGTAGTGCCACGTCCACGGGACACGACGCGGTTGTCGACAACTCTCGGATATGGGTCGGACGACGTTCGTAGGGAGCTCTACTGGTTTACCCATCAAGCTCCACAGGTGTCTCGCTAGAGGGTTTGTCCCTGCAGGCTACTAACGAGGTCTCATGCTCTTTCAGCTCTTACCATTTCTGGTTGCTGGGAGCGCTATAAAGCTCTTGCCATAGCTCTCGGGCCTCTTCGTATGTTGAGTTGACATTTCACTCACGGTCTTGATCTTGATTTTTGATATACTGACGATTCGTTGACGACGCATTGACGATGGCGACCAACGGCACGGCCAATGGCCACGATGTGCCTGCTCTGCATACAAATCCCGAAGATTTCCTCAAGCACGATTACGACTTCATCGTTGTTGGTGGCGGAACTGCTGGCCTTGTCGTTGCTGCACGATTGACCGAGAATGAAGATATTAGCGTTGGTGTGCTGGAAGCTGGTACCTCCAAGCTGGGGGATATGATGGTCGACTCGCCGGTTATGTTCATGCAGATGTTCAATAACCCGGATTATGATTGGGGGTTCATGACGGAGCCGCAGGTAGGACGTGTCGAGACGAGGTGTGGATTGGATTGGCTTGCTGATGCAGTGCGTGATAGAAATACAACAAAGGTCGAAGACATCACATCCCACGAGGCAAGGCGCTTGGTGGCAGCAGTGCGATAAATTATATGATGTATGTTCGTGGATCTTTACAGGACTACGACGACTGGGCCATCATTGCCGGCGACGATAGCTGGAATGCCGAGGCTTTGATGCCGTATATGCGCAAGCACCAGACCTTGGAACCAATCGATGATTCTGTGACTGATCGCTCCACCATGCCTTTCGTGGGCGAGTATCACGGCACTTCTGGACCTGCCAGAACTTCTTTCAACGACTGGCGACTGCCGATCGAAGATGACTTCATCAAGGCTTGCGATGATGCTACCGGCATGGACAAGAAGCCCAAAGACCCCTGGTCGGGAGACCACATTGGCTTCTACAACACCCTTGGCTTGGTCTCCAGGTCTGGACCAACGAAGGGTATGCGATCTTATGCTGCGCGTGGATACTTTGCTGCCAACGCACATCGGCCAAATCTTCATGTCCTGACGGATGCCATGGTGCAGCGAATTGAGCTTGATGGTGATACTGCCACTGGTGTTACGTTCAAGTGCGGTGGCAAGGAGCACACCGTCAAGGTGAAGAAGGAAGTCCTTGTTGCTGGCGGTGCTATCCAGTCTCCGCAGATTTTGGAGCTTTCTGGTATTGGTGACCCAGATATCATCAAGGCTGCTGGTGTTGAGCCGAAGATCGAGAATAAGGCAGTTGGTGCTAACTTCCAGGATCACGTTTTGACTGTTGGATGCTGGGAGGTGAAGCCTGGGATTATGACCCTCGAGGCTATCCATAATCCACAGGTTATGGAGGCTGCGCAGAAGCAGTTGGCTGAGACTGGTGGTGGGCCACTTACCTCTGTGTGCACCATGCAGGGATTCTTCCCATACAAGGTGAGTTCCACGCATGATACTCTCCTTCCTGCACAGCAAACTGACTCACAATACTCAGATGTTCGCCACGCAAGAAGAACAAGACCGCATCGTCGCCTCCATCAAATCCGACCTCCCCAATCTCACCCCCTACCAACGCAAGCAGTACGAACGCACCCTCGCCCACCTCCTCGACTCCAAATCCGCCAACCTCCAACTCGTCCTCGTCCCCTCCCACTACGGCATGGAAAAAGGAATCGAAGACCAATCCCGGGTCTTCCCTCCCCCCGACAACCCCGAAGACCCCTACGCCATCTCAGCCGCAATGTGCCTCCAATACCCGCTCTCCCGCGGCACAGTCCACATCAAGACCTCCAATCCTGACGACCACCCAGCCGTCGACCCTGCATTCCTGAAACACCAGGCGGATGTAGACGTTCTCGCCGCTGGCCTGAAAATGCTGGGGAAAGTGGAGCAGAGTAAGCACATGAAGGGTAATCTTACGAACAGGCTGTTCCCACCGCCCGAGGCGGATATGAATGATACTGAGCAGATGAGGGAGTGTGTTAGAGATATTTGTATGAGTGAGTATCATGCTTGTGGCACGGTTGCTATGGGCGACGCCGTGGATAGTAAGTTGAAGGTGTACGGCACGAAGAATATTAGGGTGGTGGATGCGAGTATTTTCCCGAACCATGTGAGTGGAAATATTGTGAGCTCGGTGTATGCTGTCGCAGAGAAGGCGGCGGATATTATTAAGGAGGAGTATTTGTATGGTGCGTTGAAGGCTTAGAGAGGGGGATGATATTGGGATAGTTTGGTGCTGTATCCTCGAATGAACGGTCTTCTTGATGGCGATGCATGAAGCGGTCACTTCGACTGCGTGTGCGCTATTCACGCGGTGCAAGGTCTGTGTGCTGATCGTGGTCCGCTACCTGAGGTTGGGAAAGTTGTTATCCCACTACTTCGCGCGCTGCAGCTCGTGAATGAACGACTTTTGATGGCGACGCACGAAACGGTTGACTCGACTGTATAATCGCTACCGACGCGTGACAGCGCCTGTATGCTGACTGTGGCCTCCTACCAGAGGTCTGAGGTGGTATTAGTCCCATTGGTTCACGCACTGAATGCTAGTACCCTGTCTAAGCTCGAGGGAGCGGCTTTACCCGCTCGCATGTGATTCTAGCTTAGCTTCGGCCACCATCAGCAAAACCGCCCGATGTCACTTCCACTTTCCTGTAGACCCAGCACATCACACACACCTCCGATGCGTATGGTCGGTTCGCTGCGTCAAAATGGCTACAAGAGAGCACTCTGTGCCTCCTGGTGACAATGTCGATAACGCGATCGAGCAGCTCCTAGCACCATATTCGACTTCTGAACAATTCAACCGCGATATCGTCTCCCGACTTCTGACTATCGCCAAGCGCAAGTTTGCGTTCAGCCGACGGGCCTGTACCGAGTACGACGCTGCGCTAGATGTTGTTAACGGCAAATATTGTGAGTCGATGCCTACAGATCAAACCAGATTGTGCTAATTTATATCGCAGTGAGCGGGAAACCCGATCCTGCGATCGCCGCGCAACTTACTATAGTACGAGCAAACAAGGGGAAAGCACTGGCAGAGCTAGGCTACGACCCGGACAAGGCGCTCGACGCAGCCTCTGAGAGATTCTGGGCAGGGGAGAGCAAGAAGGAGCGGCGCACGAAGAGAAAGGAGCCGCAGCGCAGAACTCGACAAGAACAATCGAGCGCAGGAGAGGGAGAGCAGAAGAGCACAGAAGAGAAGAAGCAGAAGAGGAGCCGCAAGCGTAAATTCCAAGCTGAGCAACTGCCGGCGCGGCCACCAACACCACCAGGTAGCGACCTGGACCTCGCAGAGATCGCAAGGAGGCTCCCAGAGCATCCATGCACCGAACTCCTGTGCTCGACCAGCTCCGATGGACCGTGGACAATGCTGAAGGCATCATACAGGAGGAATGGAGATCCCTTGGCCAGCGCTAAGTCTCATGCTAACATGACAGCAGATCATGGCAAACATCGAGGAACGCTGCTTGAAGTATCATGGTCCCATCATCCGCAAAGGCCGCACTCAGAATGGCAAGCGAGTCGCTCTCACGAACCAGAGCCTCGCAAATTGCATCCGCGGGATCTTCGACAGTAAGCAGCGAATACGCTCTCGAGTCGAAGCACTGCTTGAGCGCTTCATACGCTGGAACCTGGATACGTTCCCGGAGAGAAAAGAGCACAACAAGTCACTAGCCTCCGGTCCATTCATCGATACGATCGAGCTTTTGCAGGAGAAGGACGTCCTGGTGCTTGACGCCCCTTTGACGCTCGAGAAGGCGGAACTTACGGCCGAGGCAATCTTCGATGTCTTGGTCAAGCGGTTCCAACGAGAGGCGCCCTTTTCAACGCGCTTTAGACCACCTAAGGGACCAAACAAGAAGGAGAAGAAGCGGCGCAAGTTGGGACCCGGCACCCAGGTACATGTCAGTCGTGAAGAGAAGTACTCGTTGGCGCCAGTAGAAGGCAGTGGAGGAATGAGATTCAATTTCAAGGACACCCTGAAGGCTTGTTTCGCAAGTCAGCATGATACGTTGGAAGCATTGGAGGTGGAAGTGTACCGACTTGCTGAGCTTGAGCATAAGGCGTTCCCAGAGCTGACGGGATGGCCTGAGGCGTGAGTCTGGAGCGCGGTGTGTCGCGCGCTGTTTGTTATTCGCGCAACAATGCTCTCCATGCTTTGAACGACGCCGCTGTAAGTTTTTCTGTAGAACGTTTGTAATGAAGCGGCGGCGCGCGGTGGCGATTTGACACCTATTATATGCCAGTCCACGTGGAAGATGTCTCCAAGTATCGTGTCCCCAAACTCCTTCATGTGAGAGCAGGAGACTGGTGACCGCGGAGCCTGTGCTATTTTGTAACAGAGCCGTATGCGTTCTCGCATATCGGCCGGATCGTGCTCGCGTGCATAACATCTCCAGCAGCATACGATACCGCCCACTACCAAAATGACTTGCCACAAAAACCATGTATGGCAAGCATTCGAGTACCGGCGAGCAGCCTGCATACAGCACAGGCTCGACAGATATACCCGCACTGTTGTTCCCAGTACCGGCGCGGGCAACGCGTTCACAGACATCCTTTTGCGCAAATTTTGCATACCAGTCAAAGACAAATCGCCTCGGTGACCCAGAAAGCACGGTCCGATACAGCGCAGTGCTGAAAGAGTTGGTACTAGACCAAATCTGCATGACACCAGTTACCCGCAACGCATGACACTGCTCCAAAAATAGTTCGTCAGAGGCACCAAGCAGCAGTGCGAACGCTTGTGTGCTTGACTTCCTGATTCGGCTAAGTTGCCGCCTCGACCTTTGAGGGTATATGTAATATTAAATTCTGCATATTTCACTTCACCCCAGGCGATCCGGCATAGTTTGGGCTCTGAACTAAAATTGGCTACTCGTGTGCTCTCTTCGGAGACCGTCCGGGTAGCATGTCGTTATGTTCCGCCGAAATCCATTTTTGCTGTTGGGCGTGCAGCGAGAGCAGGTTTGCGTGGTATGTGGTAGCGTCTGTAGGGCACCGTGGTGCAGTCCATCGTGTTCTTCGTCGCCGCTCCCTACCTAAGCAGCAAGCCCTGCGATACTTCTTATGGTGGAAGACCATAATCTGTTCGACATGCTCATTTGTTCTCGTTTGGCTTTCCTCGTAGGCTTCGAACGGAGCAGCGGGCTCCTCAATATTATCGGCTTCCTCCAGTCACTTCCATGGACTCACAATTGTGACCCGTATCAAGGTCATCGTGTCCCAGACCATATGACCATCTCTTTCTGTGCTTGCTGCTGCGTCTTTAGAAGACGCAGATCTGAAAGCTGGCAACTATGGAGGTCGGGAAGGGCGTAGACTCGAGGGAGGATCATATGATCAGATGAGAATCCCATGGACCATATCTTCCATAGGGGCTGTAGCATGATCCGATGTCTCGATGTGGTCATCATGTTGTGAAAGAAGAGTCGAGCGGGTCGAAGTGCTGTTGACGCGAAATCATTTGCCCCACTTTTCCGTGACGCGCCTGCCAATCGCAGTTAGGACAAGACGGCACGGCTGCAACATCATCCATATCATCTCCAAGATGATTCGATGATTTCTCTCAGTATGTGATCGCGATGGCACTTGAAGATAAGAAAGAGATACTGGTGACTGGAGGATCTGGGTACCTGGGACGAGGCATTGTGAGAACACTACTGGATCGGTATCCGAAATGGAGCATCACCGTTTTGGACCTGCAGCCACCGGCAGATGATGTACGGCACCGCCTGGCTGCATATATCAAAGCAGACATCACGTCTGAAGAAAGTGTGAAGAAGGCGTTCGCCAACTTGCATCCGGATCTTGTCGTCCACACGGCCGGCATCGTACCTGCTCGGACTCAGCGGTACAGCACGAACAAATGTCAATGGGAGAAGGTCAAGGCAATCAACTATGATGGCACTCGGCATGTTGTCGACAACATTCTGTCCGGCCCGTGTCGCAGACTTGTCTTCACTAGTAGCTGTACCGTCGTGATAGATGATCTGAAACACGACTACTATCATATGGATGAGAAGACACCATTAGGTCGCGCACATCTGCATTACGGGAAATCGAAAGGTCTCGCCGAGCAGTACGTCCTGTCTCCCAAGCACCACGACCAAGGTCTCATTGCTTGTGCTCTACGACCATGCACCATAATCGGACCCGGCGACACCGCCGTCGTCAGCATCTTCTACGACTGTATCGCGAAAGGAGAAACGTACTTCATCGTAGGCGACGGCGACAACATCTACGACTTCATGTACATCGATAACGCTGTGGACGCACATATCCTCGCCGTGGAGAATCTCCTGACCACCCAGACAGCCGTCGGCGAGGCAATGTTCATCTCGAATCAGGAGCCGATTTACTTCTGGGACTTTCTGGCATATGTATGGGCGCAATTTGATCATGTGCCGAGCTTTCGGGTTCACATACCGATGCAAATCGCATGGTTCGTAGGCTTGATCTTGGAGATGATCACCTTCTTGACCGGCACGCCCAGCACACTTGATACTGGTAGTGTCGCGGACGGTGTTCGGACACAGTACTCGAACAACGAGAAAGCACAGCGGATTCTTGGCTACTATCCGAAGGTGGGAATTTCGGAAGGAGTGAGAAGGGCTTGTGAGGTTTGTACATCGGCCTGGTTCGAGTGATGCGTTTGACACTGACTTTGAAGCAGGACTACAAGCGACATGTGGCAAGGAAGCGAAATTCTCTCAAGACTTGATCGTTCCCGCCCGCCTTTATACTCTCACTACTACCTTGCCCGGCGCAGTCCAAATCGTCGCCAACTCGAGCAGCTTTGTAATCTGCGGATGGATCTTATGCTTCTCGAGGAATGCCGAGAGCTCTTCAGTCAGCTCTCTGCTTCCTGCACCGATGATTGCATGAACTGAATATACTGTTAGCATCGGGGTAAACAAATCGCTCTCCGTGTCACTTACTGGTCTTCCCCGCAGTACAACAGCTCGTTCGAAATGTCGACAGGTCTTGAGAGATCCTTCGAAAGCACACCTACCAGTTCGAACGATCGACCCCATCTGGTAGCCTTGACACTTTGCTCTATGCTATCCGCACCGACGACTTCGACTACAATGTCAACATCCTTACCATCGGTCAATTTCAAGACTTCAGGTCCCCATTCTGGATGCTTCCGGTAATTGATCAAGTGCTTAGCTCCCAGCTTCTTCGTAACCGCCAGCTTCTCGTCTGATGGTGAGGTCGCAATGAGAGTAGCACTGTGTGCTGCGGCAATCTCGAGCCGTCAGCGATAGGCACGAACTTACCTTAATCCCTGGGCACCTAACCTGAATAGCAAAGCAGCTCACCCCTCCAGTGCCCTGCGTAAGGACCTTCATACCTGGCTCTAGCTTGATATGCCCATGGAACAGCGCATGCCACGCAGTCACGCCAGCCGTATAGATTGTACAGGCCTCCTCATAACACATTCCCTTCGGCGCATGCACAAATCTCTCGTCGTCCGTGACCATGTATCTCCGGAACGTGCCGTCTATCTCACCTCCACCAAGAGTTTTGGTCAGATCATTGTCACGAACATCGGTACCAGACTTCCAAGTGTTTGGCTGAACAATGACACGATCGCCCTTCTTCCAGCTCGCATCCGGTCCGCCTTCCTCAACGACAATTGTGCCGTCACTCCCGGGCACGAGATCTGGCTTGGCGATCCATGGGTATGCTGGATTGTGAGCGACGATCCAGACGTCCCGGTAGTTGAAGACTACTGCGGGGATACGGACGAGGGCGTGGTTCGTGTCTGGCTTCGGCATAGGTCCAAGTTCGACGAGCGAGAGCTGTCCTGGACGTGGGATTTGCCCTGCTTGGGTTGCCAAAGTGCTCAAGGAGCTTCGCTGGAGGTAGTGGCCGATGGTAGTTGAGACGACTGACAACTTTCGCACATCCCATATGCATCCATCTCATCCACACTTATACCACCTCTTACCTCTTCCAATTCCCGCTCTTTTCCAGCAGATCACGCATCACATTTACAACCACGGCATCTCGCCTTACAACTGTCCGACTGTGTCGACAGTGCCTATAGCATTCTGCCCACGGCGTGCATCTCCAAAGCTCCCATGTGTTCGCATATCCTGCAACATCCCGTCGACCACAATCAACGACACGATAAACAGATGCCAAAGAATCTTGGGACAATGTCGACTCTACTGGAAGTCTCCATCCTTCACCAGTCGCCAGCCTAGAAATACCCTATGCGTCCGCTTCTCTTCAGCCGCTGCGGGGCACATGCTCCTACTGTGCACTGGGGTTGAGGTAGTGCGCGAGGCAAACTGGTGGGATGGGAGTCGTAAAAACATCTCTCAAGGTGTGTGTGTGTGTTATCAGCAGTGATATATGGTGGTAGCCGCTAGATGGAAATATACCATGAACTTTATGAGCACATCGGTGGGTGGTTTCGTTGTTACCATGATAGATAGTCGAAGTCATCGATCGTCTGCTGGAAGAATTTTGCAACAGCAGGTTTCTTGAAGATTTGTTGACTGATGGACGGTGGATTTGTGAGGTAACTATCCCTCTTTGCCTAAGAAGCACTGAGATATATCGGGATGTTGATACAGTTTGAACACCTGTGCGACTCTTCTGCGCTGCTTGCAGATCCCACGGACCGATATTGCGCAAACATCGAGGTTAACGAGGTCGAGAATCTGTCGCCGACCGCGATCGACGAAGAACTCCAGACGTGCTGCTCTGACTTGGAGGCTGATTCGGCAACGTAGAGCGACCACGCACTAGCAGAAATGGCGAGGTGAGAAACGAGCAGGGAGAAAGATCAATGTCAAATTATTCATTCGACACCTTCGAGTCCATCTCATGCTAGCAGGACTCTATCCAAGTCATCTCTACGCCCATCAAGTACCCAACAACGCCTCGCTAATCCATAACAACAGTCCCTCGCCGACTCACGCCATCAGATACAAATGCAGAGTCATGCCATGCTCGCTACAACGCAAACCCAGAAATCCACCGTCCCTTACAATCCATTTCCTTCCAACATCTCCCGCAACAGATCGCCGCCAGGTCCCTCCAGAGCACCAGAAAGCTCCTTCGCACTGACAGCACTTGCAACCCTTCTCTCATCACCGATAGCTGCACCGCCGAAAGCACCCTTCGGCTTCCTGCCTGGTGTTCTCGAAGGGGTGAGCGGGACAGCAAAGCTGCCGTTCTTTCCATCAATACCAGACACGAGGCTCAGAGTCTCAAGTCCGGAGACGACATCGCGGAATTCCAAGCTCGAGAGGGCGTGGAAGAGATTCTCGTGTTTGCAGAGACCGGTGTAAGCTTCGAAGAGCTGCTTCACGGAAGGTGCACTGCTGTTGTTCGTCTTAGATGGCGTGGCGAACATGGTCTTCTCGATCTGAAGTTCGCGTTTGCGCCTCTCAAGAGCTGCTAGAGCGCAAAGCACTGCCTTTTGCTGCAGGTTGAGTCCACCGAGTCTTTGTGTCGCACCATTGCTGAAGGCCAGTGCTGTTACTCGCGCCATGTGGGCGATCGTTGCCTTTGGCGCAGTCTCCACGTTGTATTCCGCCCGTTCCTTTGCTGGCGAGGTTCCTTTGGCGGGTGATGATAGATTGATGTTCTCCATTAGTGGTGTCTTCGACGGGCTGTTCTCAAGTGCAGCTTTCACATCCCTCTCCCGAGTCTCGCGGTCCACCAGATCGATCGCTCTTTTGCAAATGTCAAAGGCTTTGCGAAGGTCTCCCGTCTGTGCTGCGACCTTCTTGGCGCAGAATTGAATCGCTGCCGGGTGCAAGAATGGCACGTTCTGCGAGTCTTTCGATACCAAAGTCTTGAGCTTCGAGGTGACAACATCGGCGATTTGTGTTGCGCTGTATGGCATGAATGGAAGTAGCTCCGGCTTGAGGTTTCGCGACTTCAGTCGTGGCAGGAAGCGGTCTGTTAGATCCAAGGCGTTTGCAATGCCGATCAGGATCAGCCGTGAAGTGTTGTGCATCGACCACTCAAAGAGGCTGTAAAGGAGGTCCAGATCCAGATCCACAAGCTGATCAACTTCGTCCAGAACCACCAAGTATTTCTGGCTGTCGCGTGCCTTGCCTCGAATGAAGCACGATCGGAGGGAGTCGAAGCCAGCGTTTTCCTTGATGTCCAAATCTTCCGAGAGTTTCTGGCTCAGGTCCTTCGTGTTTCGTACGCTCATGCAGTTGATCACCGAGACTGGAATCTGGCTGTCTTGAGTGTGCTCTTGAATCACCTCGTCGAGCAGCGCACTTTTGCCAGTGCCTGGTGGACCTGATACGTAGAGACATCCTGTCACTTTCGACTCCACCGCATTCTTGATGAAGCTCGAGATCTGGGCTCTTTCATCCTCGCGGCCAACCAGTCTTCCCGGATTTGAGCATCGTGAGAAGAGCTGCCTTGCCTGGTTGTACACGGAGTTGACGACGGAAGGTGTGTGCGGCGTCTTCGGCGTTCGTCGTGGTGTGACTTGACTGCCGACAATGAGGACTCGGTGCCGTGGCGTGACTGGCACCTTCTTCGAGAGCTGGTCGCGATGTCTCGGGGTTTGAGGTTCCACGTTTTCTTGGTCGCTCTTTCCATCGATCGCAGCCTTGGACACCTTGAAGTGTGATCCGACTTTGGCAGGAGACAGCTCGACGCGAGATTCAGGCACGCCATGCTTAGCAGATGCAGTCCTCCCCGACGACCGCGTCTTCTTGGTGGGTCGCGTTTCAACATCCTCATCTTCTTCCGCCTCTGCATCCTTGTGCGTGATGAATGGATTCTCGTTCTCGTCACGGGGCTCGTTGATTGCTATCCGTCGCTTTGATCGTGTTGCAGTGGATGCGTTGCCTGCACATGATGATACGGCAGCCTTGACGCGCCTTGTCGTTTCCTCCGTTGGGAGTTTCGTGCTTGCAGCGGCGGCAGCGTTTCGCGTCCTCTTGCCCAGGACCGTGTCGGGCATGGTGGTAATGAGGCAAGTGCAGAGCAGAAAAGCAGAAAGCGCAATGCGGAACACGAAGGGGATGTGGAAGGTGGGTGTGGTGTTATAGAGAGAGAGAGAGAAGGTACTCGAGCGCGCTTGCCGAAGAAAGTCGCGTCAAGGGAAGCGCGTACTAGCGTGTTTTCTCATCGCGATCGCCAATGCACCATTTTGACCAGCCACATTCACATGTGGAACGCGTTAATGAACTGACATCATGGTTCTTGTGTATTCATGGTGAATTATGGCGCTACCACATCTGATGGAAAAGCTGGCTTGGCGTACTTCTTAGGTTCTGTGATACTGGACTACCGCAATAGCATAGCAGACAGTTCCACGCCCAAATCGGTGTTCTGATTCTGAACACACATCCATGTGTACTTGCGCCCTGAATGTCCCCCATATCTATCGGTTTCAATGTCTATCCAACGAACATGAATATGTACTCCGCAGACGGAGCTCACCCATCATGTCATGCCATCGCGACATGGAGCGTTGTCCCTTTCTCGACGTCCCAGCAATGCCTGATGTCGTTCTTCATGGCCGTTACTATGTTCGGAACAAGTTACAGTCGCTGCGGCGCCATATCATGCGGTTCCTGCATCGCAGATATCGAGACACCAGACGCTGCAGCCGTATCTCGGCATGTCATACTTCCTGTCCTCGATTGCTGGTCCCGAACATCTTTCAGTAACATCTTGCGCTACCTCCGCCATCCACACGGGCCAAGTGTATGCACTCCAGCGGAGCTTAATTCGTTCCCACGATGCGTCCCGTCGTGTCCAGATATCCTCACTCCGCATACCGCTGGCCACGCATGGGGCATCATACTCCCCCAATCACGACCCATCCACTTCGCGCCATACCACCGCTCAGCACCATCATCTCCCTGCGATTGCTTCTTCCATCTGACCCTTCATTCCTTCTTCGCCGTTAACTCCTCTTCCATCCCCGTCAACCTCCCCACTTCCCCCTCAAGCCTCTGAATCTCCTCCCGCTTCTCCCTCTTAACCTCCAAGCTCTCCAACTTCAACCAGCCCCAATAGAGCACCTGAAACGTCGCCATCGCAACCAAGAAGTTGAAGGCTACAGCACGCCCTAGTCCGCCCCGGTAAAATTCGCGATGAGGGTTCGGTTTCTGCGCGGTTGTCTGGGTAGGAGCTTGGTACTGGGGTTGTTGTTCTGTCGCGTAGGAGCGGATATTTCGTAGGGGGTGCGTGCGAAGGGGCACGAGGCGGAAGGGTGCCAGATAAGAGATGCGGAGAGTGGACATTGCGTATGTGCGTGGTTGGTAAGGTATGATGATGGTCAAGGGTTGGAATGAGAGGTTTGAGATGGAGCTTGAAATGTGGCACGTGCACTCTGGGAAGCGAGGTCAATTCAGGTCGGAATATTATCATATTATCATCTACGGGGTATCAAGTTTCTATTTGCAAGCGCTTCGCGGTCTCATCTTCGTGTCATGCTCCTAGACAGTATGGAACTCACTTCCTCTATCTTTCTCGTAATGCCACAGCAACAGCTCTACGCTGCCGAAGCTTCACCTTCCATGCGCTGCTCAGCAGCTTCAGCCCTCAGATGACGGCCAACTTCCTGCTCTGCTGCAGCATTCGTCGCCTTCTGGGCCTTGCCGAAAAGGCACTGCCATAAGTCGTCGTTCCTCACCAATTCACCACCTCCCTTACCAGCAACGAGAAGCTTCGTCAATGGCGCGGCTTGCAACTCTTCCGAGTTCGCAGCATCGATCGCGTTCTCTTGCAGTGGCGCGGGCGTAGACGATCGAGACTTCTCACTTCTCTTTGACTGCACACGTGCTCGGACATGTGCCTGGCGACGAGCAACCGACATCTCGTATATCGCTTCCTCCACGGTATCGTTAATCAAATACATCCACACGGTCGTTGGACGCGTCTGCCCGATCCTGTGCACCCGGGCAATGGCTTGCAGCTCGACCGCGGTCTGGATGAGAGGCTCGCAGATGAAGACGTGAGTGGCGTTGACAAGTGTCAAGCCGGACGAGTCAGTCTTAGCATCAAGTAGCAGACAATCGATGCTGGGATCGTGGCGGAACTTATCAGCAGCACCAGCTCGTCCCAATCGTGCGAAACCAATCTTGAACTCCTTAAGTGCGGTGCCGAGCACGTCCAGAAATTCGCGGTACTGTGAAAAGACGATAGACTTCGCACCTGGGTCGTGCTCCCGAATCCAATGTAGATGTCGACCGAGTGTATCGACCTTTGTGCCATATGAGGCAGGCAAGTCGATGGTTTTGATCTCGTCCAGAAGCTTGGAGTCAACATCTGTATAGATCGATGATTGCGTGGAAGGCGACGACAAACCGGACGCGTCTGAAGATGCTTCGGACTGCACCTCTTCTTGCGCACGAGCCTCCCGCGGCTTCAACGTGACAGGGTGCATGTCGTTCCGAGAGAGCTTGCGCTTGCACATTGGGCAGGTTTTGTGCGACTTTTGCCAATGGTCGATGCACTCTTTGCAATACTGATGCCCACAGACAGTCATCACGCCGTTCTCGAAGGTTGATGTGCAGATGATGCACGTCTTGGGCTCGGACTGCGAGCCAGACTCATCCTTCATCGACAAAAGGTAGCGATTTCGAGAGCGGTGCCTGTCTCTCTCCTGCTCGGCTTCCTCTTCATGGTGTATAGCAAATGCTAGCGCACGCTGATCGAGTTCTGGATCTAGCTCCTCTTTGTATGGCTGGACAGCATCCGAAAGTTCTTGTAATTGGCGGTAGAACTCGACCCGTTGATTCTGCGTGGTGCGGAACAGCTCAATCTCCTTATCAAGCCCCGACAAAGCCTTGGTGTACGACGATGAGATGCTTTGTAGGGCCGTGAGGTACTGACGGGCAATAGTTTGCTCAGCGTCGGCACGCGACCCAGTCTGATGCCACCCCAGAGACGATTCGAGTGCCCGAGCTTCTTGCATCAGTCTTCGAACTGAACCGACATCCTTGTGCTGCGCGCGTAACTTGTTTCGGACTGCATACAGCTCAAGCAGTAGCTTAGGCGCATGTACACCTTGAGGCTTCATCTCTTCTGGAGTCTCTGGATCGAGGTACTTCTTGGCTGCTTTGACCAATTCCCTCGCTTCGTGGTCGATGAGTGGAGCAGCTTCGCCGGCGATCAGAGTGTTCAAATCAGCGTGCATCGACTTGAGTGCATCAAAATAGACATAGAGCTCGTCCTGTTGCTTCGTCGAATCTTCGTACTCCTCGCCTGTAGTCTCGATGCCATCAAGTTCCTCATCAACCAGAGGCTTCACGAGGTACTCGGCCATCTTCGAACGCCAATCTTGTATAACTTTGGCCTGCTGGCGAATGACGTCGAAAAGGTCATCGGCCTTCTCGACGATCTTGCGGCTTTCGATGCCACCAATGATGACGAGGTCTTTGATCTTCGGTAACTTCGTTGCTGTTCCTTGGCCCTCCAGGTCCCTAATCCGCCTGATCGAGCCTTCAGCTTTGCGAGAGATGTCGATTAGGATCTTTCTGCGCAAAGCCTTGGCAATTTCGTAGAGCTCGACTTCTTTCGCTTCGAGTCGCTTGAATTCGTCTGAACCTTCCTGAGTCAGAGCTTCGTTCGTCTTGACCTGATAATAAGCTGTCGCTGTGAAGAAAGTGCAAACGTGGTGAAGTTTGAGCGCCTCTCGCAGAGCGCCGCGGTAGCGAGTCAGCGCTTGTGAAGACTCTGAAGATTCGTCCTCCGTCTCGGTCTCGCTGATGGCATCAGATCCCTTGGCGCCATTTGCTATGACGGTTTCGAGTTGTTGTCTCGCCTCTTCCACCATCTTCTGCGTCTTGGCAAAAGCGTCCTTGTATATGTTGAGCGCTTGCTCACTACGGTGGTCGTCCTGCCCGTTGTTGCCGATGATATGAGCGTGCTTGAGTGCTGCGGTAATGACCTCCCTCTCTTTAATGCGCAAAAATGTCTCATTCTGCTCGATCATCAACTCAAGTACTTCGGCAACTGTGCGCAGGGGAGCGTTTCCTCTACCAAGGGCTTTCCGGTTCTTTCCACCGACCTGAGGGTGCAGGCAAGTCTGTCGCAAGCGAACTAGCCAAGAACGCATGCTTGATAAGGTGCCTTCGTTGTTCGGGTTCCAGTCATCCACGGTTGGCGAGCCGCTCGTACTTAGACCGACATCGTCGCACATCTCCTGAAAAAGCTCGGTATATCGCTGTTGCTCTATTACAGAAAATGGCACTGTGACAACCACTCGCTTCTGCGGCGGTAGACGCAGCTCGTCGCGGATGAGCGCCTTCGTGTGCCGTAGTGCAATCTCCCCGAAGACTTTACGGAACAGATGCTTATGGTTCCTGACAAGATGTGACCACAGCTTAGCGCTCTCACTGAGCGGCTTGTAGCGAAAGAAGATCAACAAGCCGTGAAGGTCCTGCACATCCTTCCGTAACGGAGTCCCGCTGATTGCCCAACTGTGTATCCTCGGAAGTCGGCAGGCGACACGAGCTGCCTTTGTGACGCCAGATTCCACCATTTGTGCCTCGTCAAGACAGACACGCCACCACTCAATCTGAACCAGCGGACTCTTCTTTCGCTCGAATTTGGGAGCCTTGCGCATGTCCCGGGCCGGTGGATCTTCTGCATAGTGGATCTCACGTGTCAGCACAGCATATGTCGTCAGAACCACATCGTAACTTGTTGCAAGGTCTTGCACCAGAGCGTCAGCTGTGGGATCCTTCTTCTTGCTTCCCGGAATGCCTTGATAGTGATACACATTAAGATGGGAAGCATGGCGACTAAGCTCGCTCTGCCACTGTCGCAAGATTGAGGCGGGCGTGACGATCAGTGTAGCCCTTGACTGTGTGACCTGTGTGCCGGATGCTGAGTCCAGAACTTTGTTCGGGGTCAGCGTGGACCGGCCGTGCAGTGATATCAGTGCCATGAGCTCGACGGTCTTTCCAAGTCCCATCTCCTCGGCAAGCAAGCCACCTGAGAGCTGCCCGTCTCCATCTGGCACATTGCGAGATACAATGCCCTGGAGATGATCCACGAAGCACTCATTCCCTTCTAGATCCTGCACTGCCGTGTAGAAAGACGATCGAGGACTCCCAGCATCGCGGTGGGCGCCCTCGCGTTCCATCATCCACGACACTGCGCGCTTCTGGAATGGGTAAAGATCACTCCCGAGGACGCCAGAGACACCTTGTGTGCAGTCATCCTTTGAAGGTACGTGGACGCTTTCGTAGAAGTCCTGTGGGGTCCAGGGTTGATTGCTGAGGTTGGCAGCTGTTCGCCTGTGATCTGGGAATGCCTCAAGTAAGAGATCGTAGTCGGGGTAAATCCTTGAAGAGCCAGTCGGTGCGCCTGCAGGGAAGGCCGAAACACCAGATTGCCATGAAAGCGTTGCAGTGAACCTAACAACAGTGTATAGCTGACCGGCTGATCTAGACAGAGAGCACGTGGTTGTCGTGGCAGGTTGCTCCGCGCTCCGTGTTCTGTACGGCGCGTTCGATAGATGATAGCCAGGGACAGTCAGCTTGCGGAGAAAATCGAGGGTCTGCTGTGGCACTGGGCCCGACTCGAGTACCATCACAGACTGCCTCGAGCCAGCAGGTGACAAGCGCAAAGTGAGACCTTGGTCGTCTTCTTCGATGCCGTGGAGCGCCACGTCCAGCTGCGGCATGTCCTGGAAATCGACATTCTCGAGTATCTTCTGGTCGGTCACGGCACGTGAATGTGCCGACTCCAAGAATACGAAATCGATGGCCACCTGAGCAAGCGGTATGAGGTCCAGAGTTTTCGATGAGGTATTTGTATCTTTTTTGTCGCGATCGATCTTCCTTCGCTTCTTCGGTGGTCTTTCGTCATCTATCGCTTGCCGTGACCCATGTTCGAGGAAGTATCTCATGGGTGTAAATCCTCCAGCTTCCAAGATTATGGACTCCTCGTCGTGCGATCGCACTTGTGTTGAGATCACCGTCGCCACAGCGTGCTCCATCCGCGGCGCCATGGCGAAAAGTGTATGGTGAATGTTGGGTTGAGGTGAAGGTAACGCCGACGTTGATAATTGAAGTGCCACTTGAAGCAGACCCTTGTCGCGACGGACGCGCTTTCTGCCTGACCTTGTCGATAGACCAGGATCTCCGCGCTAGCTCTGCACCAGCCACACCCTATTGGAGTGGATGCAGCGGGACCACGAAACAGCGAAGACTTCGCGTGTGGCGTTCGATGACCTTCACGGCAACCGCTCTGTTTTTGCATTTCCCGGCGTTACGGTGCTGCGCTATGTTTTTACGAGGTGTTGGAGTGACGATACCGCAATGAGCTCAGCCAAAGAACATCTACCAACGAAATTATGAGCGCTGGGCGCGAAGAGGCCGCTCGCCTTGACAAGGTGAGATTCGCTGGAATCTGACGACGGATCAAGTATGTTGACATGAATGCGCCGGAAGCCAAGACATGTCAAGTACTGGTTGAGATGCCTCAAGACATTGCTGCCGCACCATTATACTGGCAATGAGAGCAATCGAATGTACTTGGCCTTCTTCATTATTTCGGCGTTGGACCTTCTGGATGCATGGCATACTGGGACGAATGAACAAGAACGAAAGGAATATGTAGACTGGATCTACCACTGCCAACATCCCAGAGGCGGTTTCCGTATGTGGCCAGGCACTGACTTCGGCGTGTTGGCCAGTGAGGACAACGCAAGGTGGGATCCCGCAAACGTGCCGGCAACATACTTTGCTTTGTGTGCACTGCTGGCTGTGGGTGACGATCTAAAGCGAATCAAGAGAAGAGAGACTCTGAACTGGCTGCGTCAGATGCAGCGCGGAGATGGGTCATTCGGCGAGACGCTTGTGGATGGAGTCGTCGAAGGTGGTCTGGATCCACGATTTGGCTATTGTGCTACTGGTGCCAGGCGCATTCTGCGCGGCGACGTCGAAGATGGACCTCTCATGATTGACGGCATGTTGGTCAAGGACATCGATGTGGACCAGCACGTCAAGTGCGTCGAGCTTTCAGAGGTAGGCTTTCTAGAATTCTTTGGAGAAATCTAGCTGACTTCATGCAATAGAGCTTCGACGGTGGAATAGCAGACCAGCCTTTCCACGAGCCACATGCCGGCTACACGTTCTGTTCTCTCGGCTGCCTGAAGTTTGTTGGCCGCCTCAATACCTCTGGACAGCACGACACTGCCAGCAAGCCAAACGGACCTTCAGATCTGCGCTTGACGTTAGGCTGGCTTGTTGCTCGTCAGACGGATCTTCTTGACCCCGATGCGGAAGACGAAGACATTACCGAGGCCTCAGCTTCACAAGACGCATCGAGCGAGAAGCCGAAAGCGAACTCGGATCCTGATGTGCCCATACATCAAAGTCCTGACAAGTCAACGGTCGATCCTGCCGATGTCATCACTCCCTTTGGACCAGTCGCGATTGAAGCTGGCATGAACGGCCGCACTAACAAAGTGGCAGACACATGCTACGCTTGGTGGACGTGCGGTGCGCTCCACATGCTGGAGCAACCCTCTCTATACAACAAGGAACTTATCGAGAACTACCTGCTAGGTAAGACTCAGCATCCAGCTCTCGGCGGTTTCGGAAAGTACCCAGGCGATCTGCCAGATCTCTATCACAGCTATCTGGGTCTCGCAGCGCTGGGTTTGGGTGATGTTGACGGCATCAAACCCGTGTGCGGAACAATGTGCATCAGCAAAGAAGCAAGTGCTCGGATGCACAATCTGTGGAAGGAGGAACCTCAAAAATGATACCCACATCAAGTATCTCACCACACCGCTACCATCACTTTCCCACTGGGAACCTCCTCTCCAACCACTCCTTAATATTGCTCGCAATCTCCTCCGGCTTCTCGTACAAACACCAATGCCCCGCATCCACCACACTCTCCTCCAAGTCCTCAACCAACCCTTCCTTCACTGCATCCTGCATCAAATCCACCCTACAAACCCAATCGCCTGTCTGTCCAATATACAACAACGGCACCTCAATCTTCTTCGACTTCTCATCCCTACAAAGTTCCTTCTCATCCTCAAGCATAGTATTGTTTTTCAACGAATGATAATACTGCACCGGGCCCTCGAACCCATCACGAGACATCCTCTCCTTAAACCGCTGGAAGATGGAGGCATCATTCTTCGCGTAATCCTTCAACTCCACAATGCGGTTCGTCCACGCGCCGGTTTGGGTGACGTATTGATACATTGCATTGCCCTTGACAGTTCCGTCGCCAGTGTCGAACATCTCGCGCATCCAGATATCTCTTCCGGGCTCGTCTCCCTTGGTCGCCAAAGCTCCACTTTTCGGCCTGTTATCAGTCTCCTTGTTGGGAGAAGGAAATTTCCCGTGGTTGACTTCGAAGAAGCGCTCCATGTTCTGCCGCATCAGCTCGGCCGCTTCAGGCGCCGTGAAGAAGTTCCAGTACTCCCATTGTGGGTATCCAAAGCGTGCGGCGGTGGCTTTGTTCGCGGTGGGGAGGTCGAAGGGTCTGGGGGAAGGGACCTGGTAGGCTAGAGAGAGGAGGGTGAGGCCGATGCAGCGGGATTTGTGGTAGAGGTAGAAACGTTGCGAGGTTGCTGAGCCCCAGTCGTGGCCTATAAGGCATTTCTGTTAGGAGAGGTTCAAGTATGGGTCATAGAGGGCGGTACCGACCTATAGGAATGACATTATTTGGTACTTTCTCAGCATCAAGAATCTGGGAAATTGAATTCGCCTGGGCTTTGTAGTTGTAATTCTTGGCGTCAATTGGCTTGGAGCTGTGGCCGAAGCCGAGCAGGTCGAGGACGAGGAATGGGTAAGGCATTTCGAGAAAAGTTGGAATGGCGCCTGCCCACATGTATGCGTCGTCAGGGTAGCCATGGACGAACATGAGAGTTGGTACATTCTGGGAGAGTTTGCGAGAGAAGTCGGGAGAGAGGTAGTAGGAATATGTTAAGTTGTTTGGAGTGGTGATTAACGATTTGTGTTCGAGTTTGGACATTTCGGCGGTTGAGTAAGGCATATTGACGGTATTGATGTTGTGTCACGCTGGCTTAGCTTTCGTTGTCCTTGGTGTGTTGTCGTCACAGGAGGGCCGGGAGAGGACGTATATCAACAAACAGCTAAGTCTTCCAATGCTCATCAGGGTCTTGGATCGTGACGTCTGAAGCCATAGAGCTGTAATTACCCCTCCTGGAGATATGGACTGGTTTAAACTTTAGTTGTGCGCCAATTTTGTCAAATCAATATGTTGCCCCTCACTGCATTGATGTGTCTCTCAAGAAAGCTCGAACGCCACGTGAGCGATATTTGGGAATAGGAGGCTCCAGCTGCTTGTTCGAGACACCAGGTATTAGTTAGTCCCTCGAGTTCGTAACAGTACTCATCATGGTGGCAATCCTATGCTGAAAGTAAGCGACTGTCGGATGTATGTAACAAAGCAGGCAATGTAGACCGATGTATCGACGGTCCTGATCTTGCACGTGAACTCCAGGAACACCACATAGTACTGCGACTCTCGACTGAGAAAGGTGGGTACTGGAACTTGGCCATGAGCGGATCCTGGATCCTGGTCAGTACGAGACGATCACGTCCTTCACGCGCAAAGAAACATGGAGGCCATCTTACCGATATATGATTACAGTACACTACTCCTGTCATCTCTCCAACTCGTCGCAGCGACTTTCTATCGCAGTCTCTGTAATCAATACTGGCACCATCAGACAAGGCGTATTAGTCCAGTGATGGCGTCTCATCTCGTCTCGCATGCAGATCCATTCGCTCGCGTCTCTAGACAGTGGCTAATCATACAATACCGCCCTATTGGGCGTTGTCAGTAAGCAAGTAAAAGCAGGAAGGACAATTCATCCTTCTTTTGCGTCGCATGCATCTCAAGTCTTCGCCGATCGTCTCAAACCATCAACCTTTTGCGCCCAGCGCCCATGCCCACGTAGTGATTGATAGATCCCATCATATAGCGATGTGACCACCACAGCGGTTCGCCGAGGTTCTTCAAAACAGTAAGGAAAAACGCCGTTGTGCTCCGTGACCTCGCATGTCTGGGTATCCCGAAAAGTGATGGAGCCGTGATGATGATTTCATAGGTATTATGCTGTCGCCTCACGTTTGCCGCGAAGGCCAAACGCACGGGCTGCCAGTCTATCGTATTACGGATGAGCCTGCCTCTCGTACCCTTCCGCGATGCCTGATGACAACGGTAAACTAGGGTTCCGAGCCAACAACTGGCATGTCGCAGAGACCGCTGGTGCAAGGACTATCCTCGTTGTGCCATGCGATGTACGTCAGCGCTGTGCGTGGACAGGAAACGACCAGTCAGCATCGCCGTTGGTCTTGACGGGCGTCGGGGGCAGATCGCTTCTGCTGCGACTGTGACCCACGCGTGGCGTGGTCGTGGTGCTGCTAGATCGATTGTTGATGCCCACAGTGTCGTTGTTGACGCTCTGCATGCCGGTCATCATGCCATCGACAGGCGCATTGCGATTGTCCGCCGTGGCTGGTCGCTTGTGTTCGTCATTGATTCCGAGACCGACCGCGCCGTTCGAGAAACCCTTGGCACCTTGTGGGAGGTAAGTCGCTGGCTTAGCATTCTCCCGTGGACGAGAATTGTCGCGCGAGTGCGACTTGCCGCTGTCATCATAACCCACCATTGGCCTGCTCGCAGTACTACCGGTGCCGCTGCTAATCGCCCGATCATCGAAGGAGTGTGCTTCAGATGCACTGTCATCAAGTGTAGTCGCTCGCATGGAAGACTCCAGAGAGGCCGAGTCACCACGACCAGAGTCCGATGGTGCATGTGGATCATGGCCGGCCTCGACCGCCTCCTCAGTCTTCAGAGCATCCTTCTCCGTGTAGCACCCCTGCCAGCAGTGCCGCCAATCACCAACGAGATAGTTGAATAACCAACGCTCGAGGTTGAGGCACGGGCCGACACAGACGGCCAGATTGTTCAGATCCATCTTGTTACGCTCCTTGTTGGTCAGCAACAACGAAAGGTGGCAGGTGATGGCGAACAGGAGGTAGTAGTTGAAGGGCGGTAGATCAGAGAGAGCGTCGCGTAGCTTCTGCGATGCGGGCTGTCCAACGTTCTTGTACTGCGGATTCTCTTCCTCGAGCTCTTTGGCAAGCTGTTTCTGAATGTCGACGGGCATGATCTCGGTCGGCAGTTCTCGGAGCCAGGCCTTTAGCATACTGGCAATCTCGTTCGTGTCCCGCACTTCCTCCGAAAGAAGATCGATGTCGAGCTCGGTGTCGAATCTGCGCTGCCAGTGCTTGACCTGAGGTCCACTTCCAGGAATACGGTAGAGACCCTCATTCTCGCAGTTCGTGTTGAGGTAGCTATCAGATGTCAGTATTATATCTCCTTACAACCAGGGTGAAATCAGACTTACTCGATGCATCTCCAAGGCAGACTTGGCATCCAGTACTCAGTCTTGTCGCGGCAGCCAGACAACTGCTTGCTGATGCGCGTAATTCGTGTCTGCTCGATCAGTGGCAGGTTAATGACCCGCAGCTGATACTCGGCATCGGTCACCTCACGCTCTTTGTGGCTGCTCCCATTACGGCCAAACTTGTGCAAGAAGCCCTTGCTCGTCCGGCTGATCTGCTTCATGCCAGCGCCAAATGGATTGCTAGTCCGAAGGCCGCTGCCCTGTTGCCTGCTCTTGCCATGGAGATTCTCCTCGCTTTGGTGTGCTAAAACACGCTCGGCTGACTTTCCACGCTTGTCTGCCTCTTTCCCTTTGCCCTGCGTCCGAGCATTGGAGCCCGGCCAGTCTGACTGAACAGGTGCAGCGTTTGACGGCTGCTCAAAGGAGTCCTTGGTGTTCATCTTCGGACGTGTTTTGTTCGAGTCGGAGTCTTGTCGGATCGATTTCGATCTGAATATCCTGGGCTTATTACCGCCTTGTTCTCTGTGCCGCCGCTGTTGACTCGTAGTGCTTTCTTCACTCTGATGAGGTGTCGCTTGAGGTCTCGGACCTGGTAAAGGAGGCGCGTCGCGGTCTGATACAAGCGCTGGTCAGCAAACTGACGATCTAGATGGCGCGCAAGAAGCAATATCAAGGCGTTGTTAGCAATGGCGATCAGTAGCAGCGTGCCATGTCGATGTCTCTGGTGTTGATCAAGCCAAGTTGACAAGATCACGCAGAAGAGTCGTTTCCATGTCATGCCATATCCTTCGCTTCCACCGCACCCTCACTATGCCTCAATACCGCTCGTCCCTAGTGGCTCTCATCTGCCCGTCCACCCAATTGCTCTGCGCTGCTCTGCCCAGTCCTCACTTTCGCTCACTCTGGTCCGCTTGCTGCTGTTGCTGTGCCATCACTTCACGTCGCGTCACGTCACGCACGATAAACACAAGATCACGCGACTTACCCTCTGCTGAGTCCTTGCGCGATTTCTCGTTGCTGCCCACCAAGCTCAGTTCCGGCGTGCTTCCGTTGCGCCGCAAAGTGTATATCTTGGAGGCCATGCTGTTTGTGCTGCTGGTCGGTGGCCGGTCGGCGTCCTCCTCATTGCTCCCCTGCGGCGAGTCCTTCTTCTGCTGCCGTTGCTCCTGTTCAGGCGAGATCCTGCTCTTGAAGTTGGTCAAGAAGCTCTTGGACGGGTCCCTGTCTCTGTGGGTGGCCTGCCGGGGAGAGCCAGGCGGTGATGCCGGCAGGGAGGGCAACGGTGTGAGGCCTGCCGCAACGTCGTGTTCGAAGCCGCCGCCGAAGGAGCCGAGATCGACGCCCTGGAGGTTCATTGGGCTACTGTTGGGACTCGGTTGCACTCCGTTCGTAGGGCCATGATTCTTGCTCTGCAGCGTAAGCTCGGGGGGTTTCTGGTGTCGAGGCATTTCTGCCTGCGCAGCGCAGACTGCACCGTGGTTGTGCTACCGGAAAAGGGCAGCGGCCCAGTCGGATGTCCTTTGTTCGCGGCTGTAGCTACCCGCAACGCAGCCAACGCAGTCGGCGGCTGTGTTTCTGTGGTTATGCGGTCCTACGGTAGAGTGCGATTGGGGGGAGCGTCGGCTTCTGGGTGATGAGGTATTCCGCGGCTGGCGTTCAGGGCTAGTAAGCTGGAGGTTCCCCTGCGAGTGCTCTCCGTTGTTATGCTCATCAGTGTCACTGCGGTCCGGCCATGTCTGCCCAACTTCAGCACCAGCGCTCGTATAGCTGCACACTGACTTGACGACTATGCGTGCAGGAGCGTGAACTGTATCCGGGGCCACAGGAGGCAGGCCACTGCGGCGTATGTACTTTATTTAATCCCAGTCCGGTTTCTCCACTTTCAGGTACCCGAAGCCAATGCTTGCAGTCAAAGCTTGACACTAACAACAGATAGAAGTTAGAACTACCCTCTGCCGCCGCACGAGTGCACAGTTTGGTTACGCTTATGTGCCTACAGCGAGCCGCCGACGTCGCATATATTGCCGCCCACTTCACCTCACCTCACCGGTACAGAGACGACACGATTGTTGACGACCCGTTACCGAGCGGCAGGCATCTGCTTATCGCGCCACGCCGTTAGGCGTCATCTTAGTGTACTGTACACCGTAATTTGACGTCTTGGAGCCGAAGACAGTCCTCACTTTCATCACGACATGTCTCTCGCTGCCGGCCCTGGTCGAGGAGGAGGTGCTTCTTCGGGCCAGCTGCCCGATGAACTGCAGCTGGTGGCAGACAAGCATGTCTCGTACATCAAAAGCCTCGACACCGTAAGTGGGAGATGATGTTGCAGAAGGTTATTCGAGCTGACACTGACGACGCAGTAGCGCAGAGATGAGCTCGAATATCACATGACAGAACACCTCCGTATGAGCGGTGTCTACTGGGGCTTCACTGCATTACATCTGCTCGGTCACCCAGAAGCTCTGCCACGAGATGGACTGTTGGATTTCGTCTTCAGCTGTCTGCACGAAAATGGAGGATTTGGTGCATCTCCTGGCCATGACCCTCACATGCTCTACACATGCTCAGCAGTGCAGATTCTGGCCATGATCGATGGCTTCGATGAACTCGACAAAAAATTGCCAGATGGCAGAGAGAAAGTGGCGACCTTCATCGCCGCTTTACAGCAACCGAATGGAACCTTTGCAGGCGACAAATGGGGTGAGACAGACAGCCGATTCCTCTTCTGTGCGCTGCTTGCACTTTCACTACTCCACAGACTACCGCACCAGCGGTCCCACGGGCCGCCAGTGATCAATCTCAAAGCCGCCATGGACTTCATCAAATCTTGCCAGAACTTCGATGGCGCTTTTGGCATTGCACCAGGTGCGGAATCACATTCTGGTCAAGTCTACACGTGCGTTGGCGCTCTCACACTTGGAGGCGAGCTCGACTCGTACCTTGGCGAGGAGGGCAAAGACAGGCTAGGCGCCTGGCTGAGCGAACGTCAGCTTGCAAGCGGTGGACTCAATGGTCGGCCAGAGAAGCTAGTGGATGTGTGCTACAGCTGGTGGGTCCTGACGAGCATGGCCATGATCGATCGGATACACTGGATTGACGGCACGAAACTGGCACACTTCATCCTGAGCGCACAAGACCCCGATCAAGGCGGCATCGCCGACAGACCCGGAGACATGGTGGATGTATTTCACACCGTGTTTGGAATCGCCGGCCTGAGCCTGCTCAAATATCCCGGTCTCAAGCCGGTGGACCCGGCTTAGTGAGTCTTAAAAATGCTCTTTTTGAGTGAGAAAGTGTTATTGACTTCTCCCCAGTTGCATGCCAAAGGAGATCGTGGACAAAATTCTCGCACGGCAGATTTGAAGGTCGAACTGTGACGATTCAGGGCACATTTCTGAAAGAGTATCTCGTGAAGCAGGAGGCATAGCTACTATAAATGTAGCCATGGCCAGTACTCTTCGCGAATGGTGTGCACTTAGAGCTTTCAGCCGTAAGAATGTCTGCTGAACGGCAAAGTGGTCACGTTAAGCCTTGCTTCTGCCACCAGTCAAGCGATATGGGCCTCCAAGAACGCTTCGCCCAAGCTCCTTGAGCAGCAGGCGTGGCGTGCCATCCTCACGAACGTGACCACTCTAGTGCATGCTCGCACCTCCACCTCTCGCGATCTAATAACCCGTGTCGAGCACATCAATGAGACCGGGCTACAATGCGAGCGAAGATCGATCTTTGAGCTATTTGACAATTGACCCGACTGCTACGGTAGCTACGGCCGGGTTACTTCAGGCTCATCACACATCTGTAGCAAAAATCGTAGGTGGTCGCGTAACCACCGCGTTACCATGGCACGTGGACGGCAAGTATCACTCTAGCTATCCCATTGTATTGAAAGACCTCACTGTCGTTGCTGCAATGTGAAAGCGGTCATGTGCGCGCGCGATACGCGACATCGGCACGTCCCAGGCACAGACGACAGGCATTGACGCCACACACAGCAGCTTTCCCACCGACTCTTCAGCAACACAGCTACCAGCCTCACGAGAAGCGACTTCCTCTTCCCACACCCGTCCAGCACACTCCGCTCCTGAAGCAGCAAGAACCACTACCACCCGCGGCAGCATCCTGCGTCTGGGCTTGTCGCCTGGCTGCACTTCACCCTCCTTTGTGTTCCTCTCCTCCTCCTCCTCCTCCTCCTTCATCACTCCAACCACACAACAACTCTCTTGCCTTCGTGCTGCGTTCTTTTGGATTGTCCTTCGTCCCTCCTTTGGTGTTTTTCAGCGTTCGTGCCGCATCAGCGAGCCACAGCATACCACAGCACGCTGCTTCCGACCACATGCATTAATCGACCTCGCCGTCTTCGTCAGCAGCAACGAGCAGCCACCAGCTTACGAGGACCACTTGCACCCCATAAACGACAGAGCCAGTGGCAGCCACTGCAATTGCCGCCACCTCGCCCGAACAGCGGCGTCTCAGCATTCACTCCTTCACCACCCCTGAAACAGCTCCAGCTTCCAACGGCTGCACCGTTGCCAAGCATGAGCTTGTTAGCACAAGATGCGAGCAACATACCCCTCCATTGCAACATCTGCCCCAAGCGGCCAGACTTCTCAGACGTCAGCCATCTTCTCACCCACATTGCGAGCAAGGGCCACCTCAGCTGGTACTTCAGGACCAAAGTCAAGGGCAGCACCGATGCCAGCGCACAAAAGGTCATTGATGACTACGATGAATGGTATGAAGAGTGGGATGTGGCCACACTGATGCAAGAGCGGATGAGCCAGAAGGAGAAGAAGCGTGCTTCGGGTGCGCGCCGTAACGACACCTCGCGTAGAGGATCTGGTGGTGCGTTCCACACAGCTTCTGCCATCACTTTGCTAATCGAGTACAGCTTCAACTGCATCGAACTCAGCACGCAATACACCAGTGCCATCCGGTCATGGTCAACGTCAGCGTCTTCTGAGGCACAACCTCCACATGCTCGATCCACAGCTCAACCGCCACCAGATGGCAGAGCCAATGTCACGATCTGTCACACCTCATTCACACTTCTCCTTTGACCGTGGCATGAACCACCCATTCGCGCCGCCGATCGGCAACTTCGCACCCAGTGGCATGAACATCTCTTTCTCTGGCTCCGGCTCAAATTCGCCGTACGTCAAACAGGAGAGCATGAGCTCCTTCTCCGACAACGACGACGATGATGACGACAGTTTCGTTCTGAACACGCGCCGCCGCCGTCCAGCTACCCGTCGCCGTCAACACAATCCAAGCGAATCTCTCGGCTCCTTGCTCGACGATGACGCCAGCATTGACGACATGCCGAATGACGAGACAAAGCTCAAAGGCATCAAGTGGCCGGGCATGGACATCTTCGACTCTGCTACAGCTGAGATGAGACGGAAGCGTAATCAAAAGAAACATGCATCTGTGTTGAGATCACTACAAGCCACAAGCGAGGTCGTTGAGCCTACTGAAAGCGTCTGGGATACCGAAGGCATACTCCGCAAAGAGAGACTGATCACCGGTAGTCCAGCCTCTGACGATAGTCTCATCGAGGGAGAGTCCGAGCCAGAGCCAGAGGTCACGGAGAAGAAGCGTCCACGTCGTCGTGCCAGACCTGCTTTGGTGGACAAGGATGTCAACACTGGCCGCATCCTCCGCAATCGTGGTCGATCTCACCACCCTCCATTCGGTCGCAGCACTCGAGTCTCTGCAGTGATGAAGATCGAGAAAGATGATGACGACCTCACGTTTGCTCCTGCTCGCCAGCGCAAGCGGGCCGGCTTCAGCATTCATCGCGACAACAGTGGTCCGGACATCACCTTCGAGAATCCACCGCCGATGAACTACCTCACGTCGGGATTCCGCAACCCTTTCCAGCAGAACAACCCTCGTGACAATCTTTACCGACAGTACCAGAATGACATGAATGTCCCTCGTGCTCACGGACGACAACCATCCTGGGGTAATGTCAATGGTAGTTTCCGGCCTACATCTGGCGGAAACAATGCAGTGCCAACCCCAGGTCTCACTAACTTCGGCAATTTCCTGAATCACCAGACGGTTGGTCACCCAACAAGTGCTGCTACGAACCACCACACTCCCAATCCATTCCAGCAGCACTTCTCCTTTGGTCCACAATCGCTGCAGACTGGCATCGCCAATCCAATGTATCAGCCACAGAACAACGATCCGTTTGCTGGGCTCTTTGACATCAACCCTCTTGCGATGGATCTGACCTTCCCTAAGATCGAAGGTGGCCTCCATGCTCAACAAGACATGGCTCCGGCCAATCCACTTTTCCTCAGCAGCAACCCTGTCAAGGAGGACGATGAAGTCACCGTCTCGGCCCATGACAGCGTCAATGGCGAAGAGAAGTGAACGCACCTGACAACAACTTCAGGGCAGCAACAAGCATGCTCTCCCACCATGACATGACACTGGAAAGAACGCCCTCTTGGTCCTCCGGAACAGACGACCAACTACGACCACGACGACAGGGGACCGCTTGGAAGCATCCAGGGCGGCAAGCACCCAGATACTGAGGTATTGCTAATATTAATGTGTGCTGTGAAATGGATGAGCAGAAAGATGGATGGAGGGACTTCTAAGGGCATATGGTTCTGTTTGGCTTACCAGGTAGCATGAGCGAGCACTTTCGTTTTCATGTAGACAGCGGGGGGACCATGGGCCCAAGAAGACTCCAACTGAGGCGGACTGATGGTATTATAGCTGGCTTATGTTTGGGAAATACAATGATATCTCTTCTCATCATTGGCTTTGGGCTCGGCTACCGGCACCACGTTCCTCCGAGACATCAAGGCGAACGCGACTGGACAAAGAAAATCGACCTCACGTCACGGGCAATAGTTTGTTCTTGACAACAGCGTGCACTACGATCGGGTCGAAGGTGGTTACAATGCTCGCGAGGCCCTTCGCGTACAGTATGCAGCATCGCGTCACCACTCTCAGCTTTGAGCATTCGAAACTAGCTCAGCGGAATCCTTCGTGGCTGGCTGCTTGAATCCTTCTCCGCCTGTGAACAACGTGGCCGCCAGGCCGCCACTGTTTGTCTTTTGTTCCCCGTTAGCCCACATCCTAACTTTTGCTCCTGATCCTCTCTCTTGAGCTGAGGTGCGAAGTCCACGTGAAACTGCACCGCGGCTTCGGGGGGGGATCTCTACGAACTTGGAAAGAGAGAGAGGGAGAGGGAGAGCCGAGGATGCCTACGAAAAGCACAGGCTGCGCTACATGTCGCAAACGTAAGATCCGCTGTGATGAGGCACGGCCGGGGTGTGAGAGGTGTAGGGTACATGGGGTTGTTTGTGGAGGGTATAGATTGCCGGAGAAGGGGAAGGTGTTGTTTGTTGAGGAGGGGAGTTTTGGGAAGTTGAGAGGGAGGAAGGGGGCGAGGGGGGTTGGTGTGAGTGTGAGTGTGAGGATGGAGGGGAGTATGAGTTCGAGGGATGTTGCTGGCGGAAGGGAGATGGTGTGGGATTTGATTGATGGGGCACAGGGCTTGGGGTTTGATGCGGTTGGGTTGGGGAATTTTGGGGTGGGGGTTGGGACTGGGGCAGGAGGAGGAGGAGGAGGAGGAGGATTTGATCTCAATGCGATGATTGTGAATGCTATGCCTACTGCTACTGGATCTCCGAAGCAGGTGCATCCGCATGATGATGGATTGAATGAGTTCTGGTTTAAGGACCGGAACGGATCTCCCATGGACATCACGCGAGCTATGGAATTGTACACCACACCTTCCATAATCCACAGTCCCATGATGGAGAAACAGATGATCTACTCGACGTTCATGGATACATACCTCCCACAACGCATCGGAGAACAAGACGCCCATTTCTCTTTCCTGCAAAAATTGATCCAAACCCCTAACCTCCGTCCTGAAGTGAGCGCGGGTCTTGACGCGATGTCGTTAGTCCAGGTGGGGAGTATTTTCAGGGACCAGAATTTACTGAAGCAAGCTGTGAAAGCATATCACAAAGCCATTTCGGGCCTGTTGAAGACGTTCCAATCGAGCGAGAAGGATTTCGCCACGGATGATTACGTCCTCGCAACAGTGACGGTGCTTGCGAACTGCGAGTTCTTTGATGAGATAAGTCAAGTGGGCGATGGATGGACTAAACACATTGAGGGACAGCAGCAATTGCTTGCGGCGAGAGGGCCCGCGAGTATTCAGAGTGATTTGTCCCTGCTGTTGTACTCGAACATGAGGCATGGGGCGCTGAGTCATGCGTTGCTGGTAAGGAAGGCGTGTTTCATGGGGACCGCGGAGTGGAGTAGTGTCGCGTGGAGGGCGCCGTATATTGATGCTGCAACGATCTTCTATGATTCTGCTCTGCAGGTCCCAGCGATTCTGGAGAGGCACGATCGGGTGACGGCGGAGGATGGAGTGGAGGAAATTGATGCCATTCTAAAGGATGCGAGGAAGCTGGAGCGGGAGATGAGGACATGGTTCGCCGATTACCAGATCCGATCAAAGTGGAACGAGCACAAGCTGTTCAAACTTGCTCCGATCGAGGTCTTCGAGACCTTCGCGAGTCTTTGTCCGGACCGCGCGATCGAGGAGGCGTATGTGTTCCCAACGTTCATGGTGTCGTATCTCATCTGTGTGTACTGGGACGTCATGCATTTCCTGCGGACGACAATGCAGAAGCTGCATATGGCTAAACACAAGAGGGACACGACCTGGTACCCAGAAGCGGAAGACGAAGTGCAAGAAGTCGAACTGCGCGAGTATATCCTGAACCTCTGCAGATGCTTCCCGTACTTTTGCGAGCCAGTGTCTTCGTCGACCGGGCAGATCGGTATGTTCTTGCCATTGCGGACAGCGGCCTTCTACTTCATGGAGCATGGCGACTGGAAGATGCTTAAGTGGTGTGGCGCTGTTAAAGACAACGTGTTTGTCAAGGGCATGCACCCACCTACCGTGCGAAAAGCGCGAGATCCATCAAAGGGTCATGGACCATTGTCGGCAGCCATCAAGACGCTAGAAGACATGCCTGGCGAATCAGGACGTCAATCGCCGTCCGGGTTCAGCAGAAGCTCTTCACCTCGTTCAAGCTCTTCAGCATAGCGGAGCTCCTCGTCCAGCTCTGCAACATCTGGATCAACCTTCTCCCCAAGATCCGCCGACTTCAGGAACACTCGTCCTTCAAGTTTGTCCGGAAGATAGTCCTGAACCACTCGGCCGTCCTTGAAGTCCGGATTGTATTTATACTCCTTGCCGTATCCGAGCTCTTTCATAAGCTTGGTGGGAGCATTGCGTAGATGCACCGGTACAGGTAGACCTGCCACACCTGGCTCGTTAAGAGCAGCATACGCAGCGTTGAGTCCACGATACGCCCTGACAGACTTTGGTGCCTGACATAAGGCGACGGTGCAGTGGGCAAGGTTAATGCGACACTCTGGCATACCGATCTTCTCGGCGGCGGTATATGTGGCTGTGGCAAGAGACAGCAAGCTGTTGTCTGCGATTCCGACATCCTCGCTGGCGATGACGACCATTCGTCTTGCGATATACAGCGGATCTTCGCCCGATTGGAGCATTCGCGCCAAGTAATATAGTGCAGCATCAGCGTTGCTGCCACGGACGGACTTGTGGAAGGCCGAGATGGTATCGTAGTGCTGATCACCAGCTCGATCGTACACCAAGGTTTGAGTCAGACTTTTCTTGATGTCCTCTGTGGTGACGCCCGGCTTCTTGCATAGATCAAGAGCGAGCTCTAGTAGGTTGAGACCAGTCCTGGCATCGCCATCGGCGAAAGCCGCAAGGTATAATACCAGTGAGTAATCATTCTCTGTGAGCAGAGACACGCTGTCCTCATCCACGATTGGGACATGATCCTTACTTTCTGTTTGCTCTGCAGAAGACGGACTGGGCGATGGCGTAGGTAGGCTAGGAACTTCGCGCAAGAGCGCTCGCTTCAAGATGGCGAAGATGTGTTCATCGCTGAGCTTTGCGAGGGTGAAGGTTCTACACCTGCTCAGAAGTGCATTTACAACCTTGAAAGAAGGATTCTCAGTCGTCGCTCCAATCAGTGTGACCTGTCCAGCTTCAACGGGACCGAGGAATACGTCCTGCTGGCTTTTACTGAAGCGGTGAATCTCGTCACAGAATACGATCGTCTTCCTTCCCGTCAAGCCCAGCTCGTTCTTTGCCTCTGCAAAGAGTTTCTTGCACTCTGCCACTCCACTTGACGTGCTGTTGATCTCCACGAAGCGCGTGCCAGCTGTCTGCGCGATCAGACGTGCTATCGTTGTCTTTCCGGTTCCCGGTCCTCCCCACAGTATCATTGATGGCACGCGATCGGTAACGATCAGATTCCGCAGTACACCGTTCGGTCCGACGAGCTCTTGTCCAGCTACTTCGTCCAGGCTCTGTGGCCGCATCCTCTCTGCCAGTGGTTGATGTGCATTCTTCGGCTTCTTTGCAGGCGGAGCTGCTGGTGGTGCCTTCTCTTGTCCTCCATCTGCCTGTTCATCCTCTTCCCGCGATCGTTTCGCTGGTGCTGTGCTCGGGAACGCGATGGGTGCTGATTTGACAGACGGGATCTGCGTGCTTGCTATAGGCGAAGATGCATCTTCTGGCCTCAGGCTCAGGCTCAGGCTCTTCTTCGCTGCGGGCGTGAAGAAGCCGGCGACTTTGGGTGTTTTCGCGGTCGATGGATTGGCCTGCGTTGGTGGTGGTGGCGGACTCGGTTCCTCAAGGAAGGCCTTGCAGTCGGAGTCGATGTGCCTGTTGATGTTGGCCTCTCTCACCGGTTTCTCACAGATCGGACACGCGACCATTTGTCCAGCAGACCGAGGACCATCAGCTTGGTATTCTCTGATGGTGGAACTTGACGCGTGTGAGTCGACGCGATCTGAAAACATACCCCTGCTAGTATACACTCTATATCAAACGCTTCTCCCCCGGCCGTGAGGTTTCTTCCCTCGTCTCCATCAGTATGTACACACAGCAGAGAGGAGTCCAGCCCAGAAACGATGTGGCGGAGGCGGAAGGACGGAGAAGCTCGATACAGTCGATCCCACATTCATTGAAATGAATCGAGAGGAAAGGGAGTGAAAGCGGCGTCTGATTGAGAAGCACGCCAGCAACGGGAGAGCTCGCGTTGAATGTCTACCTCTAGCGCCAAGAAAAAGTACCGCCATGAGCCAGAAGCATCATGTACGCGAGCCACCCATCGTATAAACCGCTTCCTGCACGGGAAACACCTCAGCATGGGTCGCTAAGGCCAGGCTATTGTTCTCCGATCCGTGGTCACGGAAGCCACGTCCAATGATGAAGTGATGGTCACTTGAACATCGTCGCCACAAAACCTGTTCATTCCTTCGTCAAAATCACCTCCCCATGCATACACCCAAAACATCCATCCTCAGCCTCAATCCACTCCTCCCACGCCTCCGCCATCCGATCCATCTCCCCCTCATCCCAACCCAACCCCTTCTCCAGAACTTTCTTCCGCATCTCCCCATCCCTAATTCTGTCCCTCATCACCCCTCCCCACACTTCCCGTTCCTCTCTCGTACTGTAGCACCACGTTCCCATACTGGCCTTTATCCTCTCCCTCGGCACTTCAGCCTGCATCGCCAATGACACCAGCCTTGCGCCCATGTCATTAGAGCCTCCTGCTGCACTCATCACGGCCATGATGCATCTGTGGAACTCTGCGAGTCCGGGGAGCGCAGGGTGCCAGTTCCACATGCGCATGTCGCATTCCCGTAGCGCTACGATCCCGCCGGGTTTGCAGACGCGGAGCATAGATTTCAATGCTTCGAGGGGTTGGTCTAGGTGGCAGAGGACTTGTTGGGCATGCACGATGTCGAAGGATCCGTCAAGAAATGGGAGGTCGTAGATGCTCGCTGTTTGGCAGTGCATGTTGGTGATACCCTGGGAGCGAGCATGGTCTGTTGCCTGCTGGATTACTTCTGAGGAGAGGTCTGTGGCGGTTATGGTGCCGCGGGGCATGTACTTTGAGAAAGAGGCGGCGATGGTGCCGGGTCCGGTGCCGCAGTCGAGGAGTTGGAGGGAGGGGTTGGCTTTGGCCATGGATTGGAGGGTGGAGATCAGGTAGGCTGCGCTGTTTTCTGCTGTGCGCCAGGAATGGTTCTTGATGTGCGAGGGTTTATAGCCGGGGACGTAGGTGTTGTGTTCTTTTTGGTTCGAGGATGGAGTCGCCATGTTGGGTGGTGATTTGATCTTGGTCTTGGCTCGTTGTTCAAACGCTTATAGTCAGTCTATTCCGGTATGATATTTGAATGTTGTGAATAGATGATGGAACTGCAGAATCGAAGAAATGCTTTTCGGAATACACGTATTGAAGTACCTACCTATCTCCGTTCAGGCCGGGCATCAAGATGCAGGTATACATTAGTGAAAGGCATTCCTTCTATGACTCAAGCTTGAATGCCACTAAGAGGACGCAGCCTTGTATTATATTCTCCACGCGTAGAAGGAGGAAAAAGTGAGGTCTGTGCTCTTCTAAGAATAGATTGCCAAAGTTGAGTGCACTTGATGGATAACGGCAGCACCTCAAAACCGATTATAAGTGCCGGAAATGATCAGTCGTTAGCCAACGCTGACTGGCAAAGCATCGGATAACTGTTTGAAACGTAGGTACCAAAGGTAGGGCGACCGCTGGTTGAGGACGCAGACACAGCTGTATTACAATCTAGACCACCTATCACTAGCGATGGCCTCACATCTACGAGTCGAGCCTTCACGCGAAGAGGACATCACTCGCCTCATGCAGCTTCTGATACCAACCTTCGAAGGTCTGCACTACTTCACTCTCGTTGGCGATACCAACACGCCTGAGAACCTCAAAGCAGCAGGAAAGCGTCATGTTCATGCCTGGAATGAGCAAGCAAAACACACCGCTATCCCCATGGGCATCAAATGTGTCCATACCGACTCCGCGACTGGCAAAGAGACCATCGCATCGACCGCCGAGTGGGTCATCTACGACCGTGAACGACCTGAACAGGAATACCTCAAGCCAAATTATCTCCTCACAGCCGCGTGGGTGACAGATGACAAGGTCCGAGAAGAGGCAGTGCAATGGATGAAACCGGTCGTGGATGGTCGCATCCGGTGGTTTGCGGGCAAGCCGTATGGAGTGCTGCACTATATGACCACCGATTCAGCTTTCCAGCGGCAGGGTGCTGCGACAAAGTGCGTCCAGTGGGGCCTTGATCGCTGCGCCGAGCTTGGTATACCAGCATATCTCGAGGCAAGCGATGCGGGAGCTCCAGTCTATACCAAGCTCGGCTTTGAGATCATGGACAGGATAACTGTCCCTGGAACTGCAGGGTCGAAGCCGAAGACGATGCCTGCGATGATCTGGTGGCCACCTGGGACGAAGGACGAGGACAAGAAGCCTGCGTTGCCAGGGTATGGGCTGAAGGTAGATGCCGCAGGAGAATCCTAGGTCGCTCAGTCGAACATGTTCAAGATGCTCGACCAAGAATCTCGCGCATGACGCGAACTTCTGCTTCGGATTCAGCGAGCTTCAGCTTTGTTGCTTCGAGTGTCTTGTTTGCATCGGCTACTTCTTGTTCCAGCTCCGTGACTCGATCTGCTTTTCGCTGTCGATACCTTCGTGCCGCTTCCATGTTGCGATGGCGCTTTGCCTTGACATCTCCACCTGCATGGCCACCCGAGGATGGTTGTGGGTGCTTTGCAGCATATGCTTTCATTGCTCCAGAGGGCGGAGGTCCGTGTAGGACTGATCCTAGCCGCGACTCGACGTTTCCTGACTCCTCGTGAGTCGGCTTTGGCAGGATGGAATAGAAGTCTGCTCTTCCTGCGTCTGGTTGGTCCAGACAATTCCGGAGAGCATCCCACGTCATATCGCAGTCAATTCCGACCTTTTTCTTTAGCTGCTGCAGGCCTTGAGAGGTGTCCGACAGCATATTGGAAGAAGCCTGCAGGCCTGGCAGCTACCTCTTTACGATCTAAAGGGTCGAAGGTCCTCGAAATGCTTCTGCAAAAAGTGATGTTGACTCAGTGAGGCTGGTAAGGAAAGAGTAGGGCTCGACATTGCGGACTGGCGCGCAGAGAGACCTGGTCGATCTATACCGATCTGCTTAGAAATCAGATGCAAGGGACGTGCTGACTGATTGTGCTGTCTGCTGTATCAAGTACTGTCTTTACGAACTTCCACGGAGCTAGCTTCAACAATAACTCAATGCAGCGGTAAACGAAATTCTCCTCATGGCCGCTCAAACCCTCTTCTCAACAGTCGACGGCATCGGTGGACTACGGACGACTTGGTCCTTGTCTTTCCTGACATCCTTCCATTCGACCACGCATGACGCAGCAAGTGCAAGACACGCGCAAGCCGTTGCCACGATGAAAGTGTCGGTGACAGCATCGTTATACGCCGAGAGCACTCTCGGGAGCTGCTGCGCATTCACCTGACCTCGTATCGAGGCACCCGTGGCGTCAAGAGAGTCGACGTCTATGCCGGGAACGCCATCAAGTCTAGTGTGCAGACCGTTCATAAAGATGGCCTGATCGATTGCGAGGAAGACAGAACCCGCCAAAGACTGCGCGAAGAAGTTCAGTGAAATGGCTTGAGGCGCTCCCATCTTTGTGAGCACAGTCTGAGCCACGAGGCCGCCAGATTGGATACCTGGGCGAGTCAGCAGGCGCACAACAGTTTAGCAGCGAACACTTACCAAGACCTGCACCGAAGCCCCAGATGAACTGGTAACCGACCCATGCTGCCTGACCGGTCGAGGGGTTGAACGTTGTCAGTAAGCCTGCGCCAATTGCCATCAATGCGGAACAGCCGAGCATGAAGGGCACGTAGGATCCCACCAGCTTCGAGATTACAATTCCAGAAAGTAGTCCAGCGACTCCAGAGGGCACTACCATGGGCAGCATCATGACTCCGGATCTGGTAGGGCTTGCTGATTTGATCGCCTGGAACCACACCGGCAAGTAATAAGTCAACGTCATCATCGATCCAGAGACTCCCAGGGTGTAAACTAACGCGGCCGCGATGCTTCGCTGCTTGAATAGCTTCGGTGGCACAGTTGCATTATCCCCAAGCCAGACCTGGATCCCGACGAAAGCCAGACCCAGCACTCCTGCCAAGACCAGAAGAGCAACGACCCGACCATCACTCCAAGCATATGTTGTCCCTCCCCACTGCAACGCCAGCAACAGGCAAATGACCGCCGGCATTAAGCACAGATTTCCCAGAGGATCCATCTGCTTAATCTGCTCCACCCACGGCGTTCCCGCCTTCCTCGCCGGCGGGAGGTGCAACGTAACGAACACAATTCCCAGCGCCACCGCTCCGAGTGAAAGATTGATCCAAAAGCACCACCTCCAACTCGCATGCTGCGCCAATGCCCCTCCAATGAGCGGTCCAATAATGCTCGCAATAGCGAACACCACCCCAAAAATTCCAGAATAAATCGGCCTCAAATGCAACGGCACAGTGAAGAACGTAATAATCACACTCCCTCCAAAAATCCCACTACTCCCTAAGCCCGCAATCGCCCTCCCCACAATCAGTACAATCGAACTTTGCGCCGCACCACAGATGGCACTTCCAGCCAGAAAAATTACAACAGCAGTCATGAAGACCCACTTCGCATTATAGAAAGCGTACATCTTCCCAAACAGCAGCTGGAAACAGCAGAAGGTGAAAAGATAAGCGCTGCCGTACCAGCCAATGTCCTGAATGGAGTCGAATTTTGCTATTATGGTGGGGATCGCGTTGACCATGATTGTGCGGTCCAGCGCTGTGAGGAATCCGGCTATGTAGAGGGCGGAGATCATGGAGTAGAGTTTCAGACCGGAGGGGTATTGGATTGGTGGGCCGCCGCCGAAACCTGGCAGGTCCCCTCCTCCGCCTGCGCCGGGTCTTGGAGGTCTGCCGTGGGGTTGCTGGGCTAAGGAAGTTGTCGAGGATGCTGCTGTGGTGTCGAAGGGTCTCTTTTCGAAGAAGCTGGCTGGTGGTGGATCCCCGATTGTGGTAGGGCGGGAGTCTGGCATGATATCATCTGTGATCTCGAAAGGCTCGCCGGCTGCAGTTGTCGTGGTCTTCTCACTGCCTGTTTCCTGATATCTCTCGTCGACACTTGCCGTCGTCGTCGCCAGGCTGTGAGTTCGCACTGTGCTCACTTCACTCAAATCAAGTCCGAAATTTCTACCAGAGCTAGGTCTTGGATCTGTTGGTGAGAGAGTCTGGGATTCGTGCTTGGCTGTCTCTCTCTCAAGCTCAGACATGAGTTGTAGTTCGTTGTAAGAATGACTCCGGGCTCGAAGGAGGCCTTCGAGCTTTGCGAGCGTTTCAGTTGAGAGGGTGAGCTGGAAGGGATGCGAGCGGCGGTCGCGGTCAGATGGCATTGTGGGCTAGAGTTGGAGAGGCTAGAGCTAGAGAGAGAAAAGGCGAGATGAAGTGGTAGTGCGGACGTTACAGTATCTCTACCAATGTGCCGGATCGCATCGCAACGATCTGGAGACTGAGCACGGAGAAGCTCTGCGACCGAACGATGATGGACATGCCATGGTATCGCCGTGGTTATCTCGTGGTTGGCAGGAAGCTTCTGCTGTACGCGCAACACACTCTCTGGCTGTGTAGGACTCCTGGAGGGCTTCTTACTTCGGGTGCCGTGCAGCTGTGGTGATAGGGCTGTGATTGATCGGCCGAGTCATGGTGAGATCCTGTCCGGTCAAAGTGGTTGGGATGTTCCATGCAGAGCCTCGTCGCCAGATCTTCGGACCAGGACCGGGATACCATGCGAGTTCACTTTTAAACATGAAGTTGCACTGTTGCATACGCACGCTTCATGCTGCTTCGAGAACGCGTGGTGAGCGGGAATGTGGCCCGGTCAGATGTCACTATATCCGGCAATCGAGGCATGTATGTGAATCATCCGCTCGGTGAAGGAGTCAATGCAACTGTCTTGCCCATAGACTCTGCTGCTGTAACATCCAGGCGACGAGAGTTCAGAATGGGATGGCGTGAAGCTCCTGCCTTCGAGGCACTTGCTCTGGCTCAAGCAGACGTCCGATCCCTTCTGGCACCAGCTGCTTTCACACTCAAAATGACGCTACCAAGACCCATCGCAGCCGAGATTTTCGACATCAGCGATTGCATCGCAGTCGTGACCGGTAGAGACATCAGTCTTCCCGCCTTGAAATCTTGATGATTACACTTACCCAGTCCAGATTGCTGCAGCTCCTACGGTATAGCCTAGGATTCCCCAGAGACAGCCGTGGCAAAGCATGGTCCCAGCAAGAATCCTAGCAAATGGACAGCTACTGCGTTCACCACAATGTTCGGTACCTGCCAGAAGATTATTTGTAATGCCACGCTGAGCACAGCACTGACAAGAACCACGCGCTTCTCCCCAAAGTGATGTATTGGTTCTGCCAATAGAAACCGACCTGCCACCATATCACCACTGAAAGCTGCCGAGATGTCCCAAACTTGGGCCAGGCGACCCTTCCTAGCTTCAACCAGGAATTCGACAACCCATCCACCTGCCGTGATTGCCTCGCCGAGCTAGAGAAGAAACAAATGGTGATCAGCCAGACATTCTTCTGCTTGACAGTAGCCTTTAGCTCCACTAGAGCAGTTCTGCTTAGCCTCTTGTGCGCTGATGGTCAATCAACCGGTGGAATGCAATCCCGTCGCGGTAGGCATAGCTGCAGAATGCCAAGTTAACTGCGCGTATTCCAGTAGGGACTCAGTACAACGCAGCCCATTCATCGTACAGGTCTGATACGGTGGCGTAGGCTACGAGAGGTTCAACCAGCGAACCAACAGCGTAGCAGCCATAAAGCACTCCAAGCCATCGATGAGCAGGCTTTAGCGTAGCAACAAATGTATTCGCTTAAGGCTCTTAAAGACCTTGTCCCAAAGCTCTCACGAAGAACGTAGAGGAGAACAGCCCAAAAGGTGGGTTCTAGAACCTCAGAAACTGTGCTAGAAGCTAGAGTAGTGCTCCGGCGATAATGATCCCGCCTGTGCCAATGGTAATCCTGACAGTGCCACCAACCATGGTCGCAAGGAACCAGTCTGGTAATGCTACGTCGTGGGGAATGGCCATCCATGCTGTTGAGCTCATGTAATGGAAGAGAATATATGGGATCAGAGCTCCGAGGGATTCATCGTTGATACCACAGTTGAGGAAGTGGAATATAGCACTGATGAGCTTCAGGGCAGTCGGATCACGGACTTCGAGAGGCTGAATGGCGGATGTAGTATTGACATGGTGAACAGCACCGATTACTGCAAGGTTGGTGTTGTACAGGAAAGGACTTGTGCCTCGCGAGAGTCACCGGACGTTCGTGCCGCAACGCCGAGATCAGCGGTTAAGCTCTCCTAGCGCGTACCCTTGTACTATCCTTGCGAACCACTTTCCAACAGTCATCACTGACATGTTCACGTCGATGCTCACTTGACAAAACCACCTACGCGATCACGCTCCACGAACACCGCCCACTGTTACCGATGTCAGCCTTACACGGAGGCATCTGAACACGGCCCTCTTCCACCGAGGCGCTGGAGCAGGCGACACACGATTAGTACGCGTGCACACCACATACTACATGAAATAATACATCCACATCGTCCATATCTGATGACACAATGCCTAGCGATGGCAGTTACCACACAGCGGAGGGCAGCTCGCGTAAGAGAGTTAAGATATCTCGCGATGCCGGCCGTCCGGCTGGCATGTCGAAGAGCCCGGAAACGGTGGACCTTGTTACCCCCGCCAAGATCGAAGTAGCAGCATCCGCGATCAAGACCGAGGGCGACACCAATACCCCGAGCAAGACACCGTGCCACCATGAGCAGTCACTGCGAAGCCTGCAGGGCGACTTGGACGAGATGCGCCAGCTTATCACCTGCAAGATCTGCCAACGACTCCTCTATGAACCTTATGCGCTCACATGCGGGCATACCTTCTGCTATAGCTGCCTCTCGCAGTGGATGGGCCAGAATAAGATAAAGACCTGCCCCGACTGCCGGACTGTGATTAAGGACGAGCCGGTGCCCTCATACCTGATCAGAGAGCTGGTGTTGATCTTCGTTGGCCGAAGTGCGCTGCTGCCTGATGGGGAGACTAGTGAAGAGCATAACCAGCTTGCTAAGGAGGAAGCCGATATCGTCGCCAAGGACCGGGCGAACACCCACGTGGAAACTGGTGGTCTGTTCAAGGGCAGCTTCAAGAGGGGCACGAGACGAGCACTGGTGGAGGCAATACGGGACCACAGCGACAATGTCTACAGATGTCCAGAATGCACGAGTGAGGTCGAAGATGGCCGATGCAGTGGGTGTGGCATTAGAGTGCGCACCGAGGAGGACGATCTGGCCTGGAGTAGTGACGAAGACTCAGAGGACAGTGACGACCTTGAGCTGGATCATGAACTGGAAGCGGAGGACTACGACGATGATACAGAACAGGGTCTGATTGATGCCCACACCCACGTGTGGGATCCTTACCAGCAGCCCCAACCACCACGGCAGCGTAACGAATGGGGAGAGCCGGCACCCTCGTCCGAGGTCGACCTCTCACAGGACGAGCACGATGAGTTCATGGATGGCTTCATCGATGACGAGCCAATCCGTGACGCGTACTGGAGCAGTGATGATGAACAAGGTGGCCGGTCGGAAGCCACGGAGGTCAATAACAATGCACGTCAACGTCGCCGAAGAGTCGAGGTTATTGAGAGCGACGAGGGGGAAGAGGAAGACGAGGAGCCCACACAGCCAAGGCGACGGCGCACTCTGACCGTGAGAGTCCCACATGAAGTCAGCTCCGAGGAGCCATCTACTGTCGCTGCAAGCGTCGTCTCTAATCCAAGTGACTCAGAAGATCAGGAGGAAGGGTCTGACGAGGAGGGGGAGGAGGAGGAGGAGGACGGGGATGATGAACCAACCAGAACGAGTCAGCGCAACCGTGGCAGACGCGTTCTAGGTAGGTCACATCGTGTGGTCACGGTCAGAAGTGACGATGAAGGCGATTCTGATGCAGAGACGAACGCAGTGAACCAGTCTGAAGCTGGAGGCTTCTCGCCGATACAGCCAGCTCCTCATGCACCACAGCAGCAGGAACATGTCAACTACTACGACGACTCGGATGTTGAGAGTGTAGAAGAAGACGAGGAGACTGAACATGAGCACGACTACAACCACAATCAGTACGGAGATGCTTACAACCACGACAATGGCAGCTACGATGAGGATGAAAGTGACAGTGACGGGTACGATGACCAAAGTACGGCTACTGGATGCGCTCCAAGGTGCTCGTACTGCGCAAGGATGATAATATGCTAACAATGCCATCAGGTGGTAGAGCTCAAGCACCGAGCACTGGTTCGTACACTTATCGCCTCCATACCCTCGGCCCGCATCGCAGCCGCCACGTCAACCGATCAGCCGAGCCATCAAGCGGGGGTTCGTTGTACCCAGAGGAAGCAACGGCAGCGTACAGTCGTCACTTGGAGTCTGACGGATCTGGTGTGCACGACTTCAATCGCCGCTTCTATCAGCCACAAGCACGCCGAGCCGCTGCTACTGCCCCAAGTGGCCAGTACCGTCCTCCAACTCTCTCCTACCGACACCCCTTCAATCTCGAAAATACCCTCGCGCGCATCCATCAACGCACTGGGCCACTCCGAGGTGGTGGTCGAGGAAAAACCGATGGACGTGGCCCTCGCAACTCAGGCTTCAGCAGTCAGAGCAGCGCCGGTGGCGTCGACGTGTCATCGCAGGGATCTGGTTCGAGCGGTAGTAGCAGGACGGTTCGCTAGACGAATGCGAGATGGCGCTGTGGACACCGACTGCTTGCGGATGACAATGAGATGATGATTCTGCGATGAAGCGCTCAGCACCATTAGTCGTGCCTCGAAGACAGAGCTTGATGTGTTACAAGCACACTTCCAACACCTCACTTCTCCTTCCTCATACCTCATAAAACTACTGGATAAACTCCCTTCCCCTCTCAAACCCGGAAATGCTCTTCGTCTGCGCCAGATACGGCGGATTCGCCATGAGGCCCTCTTTATCGAATGTTGCGAATAGTGTCTTGAAGTGTTCCTCTTTCGTATGCTTGTCTGCCGCTTCCTTGTTCTTGTATCTGTTTTGACCTCTTGTCAGCTTTCACCTCTTCCTGCTGTTTTTCCTTGGGGTGGATAAGATGCGACTCACGTCTCGATCATGACAATATCAGCCGTGGTAGGCTTCTCAGGACCGATCTGTTGGGTTGCGACGTAGCGGAGAGTGTAGTCTTCTTTAAGGTGCACGTCGCGGCACATGCCTTTGAGGAGGGAGATGAGCTGGAACGTGTTAGTAAATGGGTATTGGAGGGGAGGACGTGGGGTGTACGCGGTCTTCTTTGCCTGGGGTTGGGTGGATGATTGCCACGATGTGGACTTCTTCGTTGGAGGGCATTTGTGGGTGGTAGTTCTTGAGAGTTGAGGGTTTGTCTTAGTCGTCAAAGACGTGAATTCGGTAGGGTGATTCGTTCTATTGGGGCGGTCAGTTTGATTAAGGACTAACTCGAGTGAAATGGAACGGTAGTTGAGTGACCGTGATTGCGTCTCACATGCTCAACACTTCTTCCTCGACGCGACACAAACACAACAGCTTCTTAGCACACACATCCACGCATCGGAGCACTACAATAGCACAAGTATCACCCACATCGCAGCAACGCCACTGATCGAGACATAGGCGCGATTGACGGAAGGCATATTGGTAAATCAACACCGCACAACATATGACAACATGCTGTCCAAAATATCCTCTGATGTCAACAAGACAATCCGAGCATCTACAATCCGAGCAGCACCATACGTCTGTCCATCCGGAGACACCATGCTTCAACGCACGATCAACCCCCCCCCCACCGCCACCACCGATCATTCGCGTCATAATGCTGTATGGGGCAGACGAGTATATTACCTCGTCCTTCGCGCAGCGCCTCGCAACGGACCTCAGCGGCTACCACCAACTCAACATCCGCCATGCCATAAAGTACGTGCATCACCTTCGCCACGATGACCCTTACAAGAAGAAAGCCTTGTGCAACCTCGATCCGTACTCGTTCGATGATCTCATGGCGAGGGGTCACTATCCGCCCGAAATGCATCTCGCGGAGATCATACGGCAACAAATCGATGACAGGATAGCTTTGGGCCAAAAGAAGTTTGTCATATGCGGCATGCCGGATGACCCTGGCGCTCTCTGGCATTTCAGTCACAAGGTAACTAACTGTAATACCGGCTCGGCGCCTTCCAGGCGTCGCTTGTTGCGCAGCTAATTCATTAGCAGGTCGCCGAGCCCAATGCCATCATCTTTCTGGACGGTCCACCACGACCACCAGCATGGCACCAACAGGTTGCAGATGAATACAAGTACAAGGGCGATAACAAAGTTCTTTCTGTACCTGATTGGTCCAATACCGAAGAGACATGGCAGAACTTGGTGCTTGCATTGGCTACGAGGGTTCAAGCCAGTGTGAAGAGGAATCTACCGGCGTATCAGGAAGCCAATCCGCCAAAGCTACACGATCAGAAGAATGCTAACATGGCTTCTCTAGCTCTGCCTGATGTCGAGATCGAGCGCATGGATACGCCGGTGCAGAGTGCAGCTGGGGGAGACTTGCTAGACAATTTGGAGAACGCTCTCAACTCGGTGCCTGATTGCTAGGGGCTAGATCAGGCACTAGGGATGCAGCAGCTGCATATCACAAACGAGCGACTCTTCACTCCTGAGGAGCAAAACACGAGCCATGTTCATTGGCTTCACCCGCACACTGAATCCGAGCATCTCTCATCAGCAACATGCAACACCATCAAGTGGTTATCAGAAAGGTGGCCACCGAAGACGTCGACGCATGTCTTGCATTCATCAGTGATGCTCGCCATCCTCTGTTTCCTGGCATGAAGTTCAGGAATACTGTTCTTGCCGAGGATGTGGCACACTGGATCAAGACTGGTCGCTTTCTTGCAGTCTACACCAAAGAAGCGTTCCTGCCGGGAGCTGTGGAGTTTTGGACGAAATTGGGCTTCAAAGTCCTTGATGTGGAAGAGGATGAGACTTAGCCCACTGTGCATATGAAGCTGGCCCTGCGGGACCATGGACCCTAGCGGACGAACCCCTCTACTTTCTGTCCAGATTTGAAGCAACCAGCAAGACTTCTCCAACATTATCTCCATAGCCTGGACAGTATCTGCGTACCGGCGATCCCGGCCGCAATACCGATCAGCACGCCGGCAAGCATGCCCTTTCTGGAAAGCTGGATGCAATCATGATGCTCAAGCTGCAATGCGTGAAATTGATCCGCAGGGGATTTTGACCGATCCAGATTCACCTTCGCCATCTTCTGCAATTCAATGTCACTCTCGTCCGCTTCATTCGCCGTATCGCCCTCTAGATCGTTAACATTGATAGTCTCGAACACTTTTGGTGGCAGACTCTATATGCGAGTGTGAGCAATATGCACAGGACGTGGTCCTGAGACCAGCGCGAGACCGGCTCGAAAGCGATCAGACTTACTGTATCTGTTGTGTTGGTAGAGGCCTTACGACTCAGCGCCCTCAGGTCTCGACTCCAATCGGGCGACAAATAATGCCACAGGCAAAGGGTGTCGGCGGCGGTTTTGTACATCTTCGGTGTTGCGCAGGAGGCCGGTCTGATCATGTTGACGCAAAATTCACCTCGATGATGAATGGCCTCATTGATTGCTGCGCTTGCAGCAGGAAGACTTTGCGTCTCTTTTGAGCCTTTCGCGAAGCAGCTGCTCTTTGGTCGTCCGGGAGAAGCACACACCCAGGCCTTTATGCGGCAATTCGCTATCATGGCTACTACCAGGTCTGACTTGTAGCTCCAGCTCGACGATCAGTCAAGGCTCACACATGCACCCTACCTTGAGAAGAGCCTTCACCATAACTTGCAGCCAGCTTGACCTGAGCGACTGGGTTCGGCCCTTCTTCTCGAAGTCTCATTGAACACCTCCGTCTTCACGCCTCACGACATCGTTCGGCGAGCCCTGCACTCCGAGTATCAACTCACCAACTACTACCACCTCGCAGAAGGCGCAGGTGACGTCTAAAAGCCTCCAGAAATCGTCTACGACTACAACTGGGAGCGCCGCGAAGTTGCCGCCATGGGCACAAGTGGCTGCAGGTCCCGCGCTTGCGTCTACGACCGCCTTGAGGATGGCAAGTGCTTTGCCGAAAATATCAAGGCTGCGATCCATGGTGATGTGCCTGGTATCATGTACGACAGGGTCCGGACTCCTGAGCAGGGGAAACGGCTGAAAGAAAGCCTTCTTGAGACCCTCGCACACTGGCCTGGCCCCAAGGACAACGATGACAAAGATCACAAGTACGATGACAAGAGCATCATCGTGTGCCCTGAAATGGTTTCTGACGGCAAGTTCTCGACTGGGACGTATATCGTCCAAGCACTTCAAGAGTTCTTCGACGTTAGGGAGACTACGGGTAATAGGATCCATCTCTTTGTGGTCTATCACTTGTACGATAAGCAAGAGCTCTGGGTCGATCGCTAGAGGAAGTAGACGGCGGTTGGGTAATGCAGGAGGATCCGCGTGAGAAATGTGGCTTCTAGAGATGCAATCCGAAAACGTGGGATGAGGATGTTAAAACGCACCCGAGGTCTCTTGTAAGATTTCAGGGAAGGTGGATGTCGGCGAGGGAGGAAATGATATGTGGGCCCCCGGGGAGGGGAAGGGGCCGCGGGCGGGTGCCCGCCGAAGGCGATGTCCCGGGAGTGTGTTGTTCTAAGGCGGTTTGATAGTTTAATGTTGCTCCAAGGTGAGCATGTGCCCTATGGCCTCCGCCGATAGATGATTACAGAATCACACTGACAGCGTGGATCCAGGATATCATTCACATCCAGTACGCAGAATTACTCATCACCAGTCAGTGAGGGGGTTTTCGTTCACTTGAATCATCAAATCATCAGGTAGGCGGCACGAGTAGAGCGCCATCATGACGGAAAGATCGACTACCTTCGCAACGAAATCGCCACTCAAGATCTTTATACATTGGTTTGCTGCCAAAACTACAAGATAGCACGTTCATACCAGGATGACAAGGCATGTCACCGACAAGTACTGACACTACCATGCAAGCATTTCGAAAGAGAGCCCTCAAAATCACACCACCCTCGCATATCCTTCCCAACTTTAACAACTGCAGCAGATCCTTCACGCCGAATGCCCTAAGCGAACCAGACCCAAGAACACCACAGCCCCCTTCCACCTGCAAACCCCCTTTAATACCATACTACCACCTCCCCGAAGGCGACGGCTCAATCTACACCTTATCCTTCTCCTTCACAACCAACATACTCCTCAAGAGGCTCTGGCATGGCTACACCAGCTTCCACCACTCCGTCAACGCAATCGGCACCCACGGTTGTAAATTCTGCGCGTGTGTTTACATTCGTCTTCACGATGATGAGTGCTTCGCCGCGCACCTGAAAGCTTACATTCATGTTGATAAAGAGGATTGGGAAACGGCGAAGGAATGGATCCCGACGTCTGAGCAGGGCGAGAATTTAAGGATGGTTGTGGGGAAACCTCTGAGGGCGCGACTTGGCGCGAAGTTGGTAGAGACGGCGAGGGCGAGGAGAGAGGAGAGTTTTGTGGTCTGTCCGGATGCTGTCTACAGGGGAGAGAGGTCTACTGGATTCTACCTTTGCCAGGCCGTCAGGGATGTCTTCGGAGATATCCCAGATAGGGGCACAGGTGCGCACGGATACGTGGTCGATCACATGCGCGACAAGCAGCAAGTTCTTGCTCGCGGGCCCGATGTTGATTGTGAAGGACATTCAGTGGAGCATGCGCCAGAAGAGTATGGCTTCACGAGACGTAATCCCTTCGAGCACGGAGAAAGTGAGGTGGGTGCCGAGTGGTCGTTTGTCTTGCACTGGGGGTTTGGAAGCCGAGTAAGTTGTTCATGGCGCAAAATGGGGATCCGCGGTATGTCTGGCGGCAGAATGCGTTCTATGGTAGGTGGCCGTTCTTTTGAGGGGTTTTGCCAATTGTGATGAAAGATGTTAGTAGGTAGAGTAGGTCGGCGTAGTGGTTACGTTAGGCTGCATGTCCCATGAAAGTCGTCTGAGTATTTGCCATCAATGCTCAAGCTAAGGATGTCCGTGAAAGATAGTGAGTGCAGGCTCCGAGCATAACGCTCTCGGCTAAGTCCAGCATCTAAGGGGCTGATCTGATCCAGAGCCTAGCGAAGCCTGTAATTCTGACGGAGAGCTGTTGCATTGGTCGCTCATGTTACTCAGCTTAGTGGGCGGCCGCGATCAGCACAGCGTCCTGCCGCCTATCGTCTGCCCTGTAGAGTCGTACACCTCCTCCGAGCACGCAAAAATATTACACAGGATCACCATGACCTTGCTATCCTCCAAACATAGCCAAGATAACCTGACCCTCAGCTATCCACTCCAGTCTATTTCCATTATCTCTGCTGCTGCGGCTGACAATTCTCGTCCAGCCACCACTCCACGCTGTCAAACATAAATCTTAGCAGTCAATGTCCTTGGTGCCAGGCTCGTACTGTCCTCCACTCGTGACTGTCGGAAGCCGCTCCGTCTCGACCGCAGCTATTGCCATATCCCACGTGCTTTCATAGTCCACTATGGAAAAGAGAAGACTGAGCGACTGCTTCTCTGCCGGCTTCAAGATGGAAATCGATTTGAGCACTTTATGGCCAAGATCGTGTCCCGCTCTTTCTCGTTGCTGGACGAGTAGCAAAGCGATGTCGTTGTTTCCGGCTTCGAGGAGGGTAGAGAAGCACCTTTGAGAAGAGTCAGTCGGCAGATAGATCTCTTTAGAGGGTTCTGTTGCTTACCAATGTCCCACACCGAACGCCGCTCGGTCCTGCATCGTGGAAGGATCGGGAACGTCTCTGGATAGAAGCCACTTCTGTCCGACCGCTTCTCAACCACCTGATTCCTCGATGAATCACTGTAAGGCTAAAACTTTGCTAGAGGATTGCGGCTATTGGTCTCGTCCTTCGAAATGTAGCCAAGGGGTCTGTCGGAGGAGGAGAAGAAGAAGAAGAACTAGTGTTTGCATCTATCCCGGCATCTCAGCTCATTCCAAAGAAAATAGGTGAGCTTTCCCCGTCCATCAGGGGTCGAGAGTTAGACATCGGTCAGCGCTTGGCTTCCACTGTTCGAACTCGCGCCGCCTTGCTGTGACTGGCCTCTGGACGTAGCTTGAACGATCACAATACCATCGACGATATTGTACAGGTTTTCATATAAGTCGCTCGTTGCCTATCTCCACGCCAGACTTGGAGCTTACCTCTGGGTGCTGCGGCTGGATAAAATACCTCGTATTCTCTAGTAGGGAGCCTCCTGTTGTTGGCGGACATGTACGCTCCGCCTGCTCCATCATTGGTCTTTCCTGTCGTCGGCCCATTCCGCAAACGTGGAGGCCTTGTACCTTCTTGTCTTGGGAGAGCTTCGCCGTGATCCAGGGTCCTTTTGGATACAGCGCTGTGTAAGGCTGAGTAATATCAGGTCTTTGCACTGTCAAACCCTTGGGAGGATTGATTTTGAGCGCCGAAATCGACTTCTCGAAGCCCGCGAGTCGAGCGTTGTTAGCCTGCGTTTGGAGCTGTGCCTCGAAGACGTACTGGTTGAGTATGCCTTCGGGCGGCACGAGTCATTAGTATGTTGAACATACCTTCAAGCTTATTCTCCGCAAGTGAAGGCGTGATATCCTCACATGACCAGTACTCTGACGCGTAGTTCTTCGAAGGATTAGTGTGGTGCCATTGGCGCATCTTGGACTCTGGGTGCTCCCGATGCTTGACGAGCATCTCGTCAAGCTGTGCTAAGTCGTTTGCGAACATCTATGCATTGACTTGCAGTCTTCCGTAATATTCAGCCTTGGGAATGCGCTCAGGGTCGCCAGGTTGCGGACCCGACGGTCGACCGAGCATTGCAGGATCAATGGTTCCTGCCTCACGGTTCCATAGACTGGCCAAACCGCTGACCAGTAGCAGAGACACTGACAGTAGAAGGGTGGTGTACATCGCGTTTCACAATCCGTATCAGTGCAAAACTGCTCGCGGGTGTTCAATGTTGGAGAAGAAGATCAGGTTCAAGGGGCAAAGGGCAGAAAACTGATACGCATTACCTGCGTCGTTCACATGATCGTATCAACGACACGACATCCATCAATCCGTCACATCATGCTCTATCCCTTCCAACGCATGGCAGCAACACACGCCTGACACCCCAGCCGCGCTCAATGTAAACAATGATTCTAGCAACCCGCTTTTCCATCAATCATACGTTGAGGCCCCTCTACTCGACCTCAATCGATTGCTGGTGTTGGCGCTCAGGTGCATTGCGCTGTCTCCTATCAGGTCGGTACCCTTGACCATTCTGAACACCCGCACCAGTCAACTCCGCCTCCTTCTCCTTGATGTACTCTGCCTTCTGCGCGCGGATGACTTCCAACACATTCGTCAAACTGCTGCGCCATGTCTCGAGCCGACTTGCGACCTCTCTCCATTGGTTGTCGGTGAAGACACGGTATGTGCTGCGGTGCACGAGGAACTCTTGCTTCGCTTGGCTGAGCTTCCCTTCCACGAGTCCGCTGCGGATGCTGTCAATCACCCACATCTCTACATCCTCGGTGGGGACGTTGAGCTCCTTGGCGATCCGGCCGTATGGGAGTGTGCGTGTTGATGATGCTTGAGCTGACAGTGATGCAAGTGTGAGCTGGCGCATCTTCTTGTCGAGTATGTCCTCATCGAGCTCGTTGGCGGATAGAAAGTCGTTGTTGGCCTCCTTGAAGTCTAAGAAGTCATCGTAGTTCTGTGCGCTGAAGATCTCCAGGAGCTCGGACCAGACTTGGTCAGACTTTCGTAGCGACTGGATGCTATCCAGTGCTGTGAGATCTTGGAAGTCGAAGTGCTTGTCGTTCTGGAGTGCGAGCTTGAGTGCGCGGATCGAGAGGTCGCGGGCTTCAGGAGATGATGCCTCGTTCTGGGCGGTCTTGAGGGCCTTGAGGAGATAGAAGTAGCTCTGTTCTGGCTCCTTGGCAGCAGCTGCAGCGTCGGAGATGGACAGATACAAGCTGCGTGCCTCCTTTGCCTCGAGCTCCCACTCCTGAATCCAGCTGTCGACATTCTTGAGCTGTGGCTCGAGTGTCTCGAAGTTGCCTGTGCCCTTGATCACCTCCACGATTGCAAGCAGTACGTTGAACCGGGTAGAGTCATCCGGCTCGACGGTGTTGTAGAGCGTGCTCAGTATGCCAAGCGCAATGCCCGCGCCGTTATGTGGTGAAGACGTGATGGGTGACTTGAGGTAGTGGCAGATGCGCGCAATGTACATGTCTGGATCCTCGGCCTGCGACACGAGGTGTATGAGGAGATTGTATGCGGCCTGCAATTCTCTCTCTGGTGCGCCATTCAGGATGGAGCATGCGCCAACCAACTTCTTCAGCACGGCATCGCGGTCCGTCTCTTTCGGCCTGTCCGCCTTTTCTGGGTCTGCGAGAAGGGGTGTGATCTCTCCCACGAGGTTGGAGCTCTCGCCTTTTGCGGTATCGAGGTAAGACGCGAGCTCGAGAGAAAGCTCTTCGAATGCGCCTTCCACGAGGGAGAGCTTTGGGAAGCCCGGCATGTTGGGTGGTCGTGTCTGCGAGTTTGATTGTTCGGCTTGGTCGACTGGTGGTGTGGCGTGTTCTGTGGTATAGTGTGAAGGATGCCGATGATGAGACTATGTGCACAGAATTCCGTCACACAACGTCCGGAAATGCTGCTGGCGGTTTCGGCGGGTGAAGTGATCTCTGTGGCCAGTCGCGTATCAATCTATTGGTCTTCACGTGAGGTGGGACATTTTTGATCGGGAACTCTTGGCGCGCCGCTATGTAGTGGGACATGGAAACCATGCAAACCATCTTTCTCTCTTCCTTCCACTTTCACGTCTCATCTCCATCAAGCGAAGCATCACCGGGCAGTATTTGACTGCCTTAGTTCCACACATCTTATTCGCCGTCAGCCTGTTGGCAAAGAAAGCGGCGTGCCTGAAATGTGGTATCAAGAAACAATATTTGATGCAGAAAAATGCATTGTTCAGGTACCGATTCCTCACCGCGTTGCACATCAGCGGCCACAGATTGGATGCTGTCGTGAGGAGAGACGCCTCCACAGTACCATTCATTCCGAAGTCGCGACGTCCGCAAGCGTGACTTGAACAGCTAACTATCAACATGAAGCCCTTTTTGAGAGGGGACCTCGTCGACTGTGACATGTCCCAGAGAAAGATATGAAGCAGCGATGCAGTAGCTTCGGCGATAATGCACTCTGGATCTCTAAACGGCGTACTCTCCATGTACATTACGAGGACGAAGAAAGGTTGTCCGACAGTTCGACCGGTCCCGTGCGCCGTCTCAAGATCATCGCATTTATGCAGGCCATCAGGCATCAGGGAGTATTCTGCAGCGTGCACAGCAGCACAACAGCACAGCAGCACAACAGCACAACAGCACAGCAGCACAAGCGGCACGATGCAGACTGGAATGCACCAATGTGCCGATTTTCCGTTCCCAAGACGCATCGTTTACGGTAGGCGAGCCTCGTGGCGGTCGAGCTCATCTCAAAAACTCGACTGAGCAGTTCATCTTTCTCTCTCGATGTGCAACCAAAGAAAAGCGACAGCACTTCATTCCGACCATCGACTTCCGATATACTGTAATCCTGGTTGTAGCGCTGACTTTCTGGAGCAACCCGGCAGGAAGGAAGCTCATGGGCGCTTCCTTCGTCACCTGGGCAGCACGTGGAGACACGCCGAGGTAAGCTTGGCCCCACGTCCAGATGAGAGTGTGCATCGCACCGACAACAGTATGATGGCATCGAAGCGGCGGCAAGCGACGTACGAATTGACAATGGTTTCATATAGTACCATAGCGCAGCATGGCTGCCCAAAGCGGCCAACAGGGCCAGCAGAAAGGCGTTGCTGGATATTCTGGCAGCGATCTGCCTGAGCTAGCACGTATAGCGTGTCAAGAGGGCCACGATGCAGACATCCCATTAAACGAAGGCGTGGTCGAATCATCTTCGATTGGCAACCTGTACCAGACGCTATCAAGCTCTGCCCGTAAAGAAGTCGAGCTGGAGAAAGGCGAGCCACTGGACAAATCAGAAACGACATCACTCGACGGCAGTCACATTCAACACGGTGAGACTAGTACAGAGAAGCCGCATCTTGGAACAGATACTGAAGAAGAGGCCGATCCTAACATCGTCTTCTGGGATGGCGACGATGATCCAGCAAATCCCCTCAACTGGTCAACCGGTCTCAAGTGGGGCAACATCGCCGTCCTTTCGGCTATGACCTTCTTGACACCACTTGCATCCTCCATGTTCGCACCCGGCGTGCCCGACGTTATGAGAGAGTTTGAATCTAACAGCAATCTGATAGCGACATTTGTTGTCTCCATCTACGTCCTCGGCTTCGCATTCGGACCCTTGGTGTGCGCACCATTGTCCGAGCTCTATGGCCGTCTGTACGTCTATCACGTATGCAACGTTGGCTTCCTGGCCTTCACCATTGCATGCGCAGTCGCACCGAGCATGGGCTCCCTGATAGCATTCCGTTTCCTTGCGGGCGTGATCGGTGTCGCACCGGTAACGATAGGAGGTGGAACGATAGCAGATCTCATGCCACCGGCGAGGCGTGGTGGAGCTATGGCAATCTGGGCGATGGGTCCTCTGCTAGGGCCGGTAGTTGGTCCTGTTGGAGGAGGTTTCTTGTCTCAAGCGCAAGGCTGGCGGTGAGGACTGATCGAGCAAAGCAGAGGATGTATCGCTAACTGTGCGATAGATGGATCTTCTGGGTCATAGCCATGGCCACCGGCGTCACAACTTTTTCAGCTCTAATATTCTTGCGCGAAACGTACGGACCCACCATCCTCCAGCGAAAGACCACACGTCTACAGAAAGAAACCGGTAACATGAACCTTCGATCTAAGCTCGACACAGGCCTTTCCCCGAAGCAACTTTTCACCCGCGCAATTGTCAGGCCTACCAAGTTAATGCTCTTCTCTCCGATCTGCGCCCTGATGTCCCTCTACATGGCCATCGTCTACGGCTTCCTCTATCTCCTCTTCACGACCTTCACCTTTGTCTTCGAGGATCAGTACGGTTTCTCCAACAGCATAGTCGGTCTGGTCTACCTCGGCCTGGGCATTGGGAACTTCATTGGCCTGGGCATTCTAGGCTTTGCATCCGACCGTGTCATGGCTTTGCTGGCAAGAAAGCATGGTAGCGATATCAAACCTGAGTATCGACTTCCACTTCTGATGTATGCGGGACCTTTCATTCCGATCGGACTATTCATATATGGATGGACCGCTCAATACGAAGTGCATTGGATTGTGCCAATAATCGGAACATGCTTCGTTGGCGTCGGCCTCATTGCTTGCTTCATGTGCATTAACACGTATCTGGTCGATAGCTTTACGCTCTACGCAGCGAGCGCAATGGCCGCAAACACGATTCTGAGGTCCATCTTTGGTGGAGTCTTTCCCCTCTTCGGCCTACAGATGTATGATGGACTGGGACTGGGATGGGGTAACAGCTTGTTGGCGTTCTTGGCGCTGGCGATGTGTCCCATACCGTGGTTCTTCTATCATTATGGTGAGAAGATACGGACACATCCTAGATTTCAGATCAAGTTTTGAGGAGCGAAGTGCAGTTGTGGCAGCATACACCGCATCAAAGGTGCCTGGACAGGGATCATCTGCAGCATGATATGTGCTTTTGAAGGCGGAGGTAGCCCAAATGGGCTCATATGTCACACAGCTCCGACCGAATATCGACATATTTCCTCAGAGGTCTCGTTCATTGACGACAAGAAATATATGCTTTCACTGAGCGCGGACAAAAAGGCCTGTGCGGGGTCTGTGCTATGAAAGAGCTTCTTCAGCGAGGATAGCACGTAGACAACTTCCACTCGAACGACCGGAAATCCTCCAGCAGACAAAATTGTTTGAGACAATGGTCTCACGCAAGAGCAACGAAACTTGACTACGACCTTGCGGCCGCGCCACCACATCAATATCAGTCAGGACAATAGCTAGACTGGTTCTTGAGAATTGCTCAATACTTTGTTGAGTCCAGACCCAACTGCCGAATATGACGGCGATCGCAAGAAGACCGACACAAGCGGTTTCGTCAAGTACCAGCGTCAGACCATTGAATTATCCTCAATACAGTCATAAGTCGACCGCAGTGTCTGGAAATAGAAGCCCAACCTGCGGGGAGGACTCCAAGCACAAGCAGCAGACTAGAGCCTCGCCATCCGATGGCACTAAGCCGGCCATAGCTCCAGTGCAGAAGCCGCAGTCTCAGCGCAAGGCCAGGACGGCCGAGGTCAACGCGCAGAAGCCGCGGCAGAATGTGGCACGCATGCCGCGAACTCAGCTGCCCGACTTACGCAATGGCACAACGTCTACCGACGCTACTGAGACGAAGGAGCCAGACATGGGAGACCTCCAGCTATCTCTGCCGATGATACAAGCACAGCCTCTGACTACCGCCCAAGGTACTTGCACGTCCATGGTGAAGAGGCTCGTAACCCGCCTCCTTCAACGACCTACACCAACGGCAGCACAATAGTTGGGAAGCCGTTGCAGCTCAACGTCAAGCAACACACGGACAACCGCACCGATTGTGGCAAGACTTCACCATGTCCGTCAACAGTCGGATGGGACCTTGCGATGTCCTGGCGGACGCATGCAGACACTGGCCTTCGTGCAACCGTCCGCTGTTTTGGCGCGACGCACGCTTCAAGGAGAACAAGATTGAGGACAAGACTCTGGCAGATGTACGTATTGAGGCTGAGACTGGTCCGTGAGGCGAGCGATGATGCTAATATCTCATGCCTGTGCTCCGTATCGACGGCAAGATGGTCGTTGATCTTTGTGGATGGCTCGTTTGAGCTACCATACCCGTCATCACCTTCGAGTTGAGCATCTCTCATGGAAACGAGACATTTGGTGCCGACCTGGGTGACGGATCACCGTGAACTGGCCGGAGCCGGCCGTACATCGTAAGAAAGAACATAGCCACCGCGTCAAAGCTGTCGCGCTGCTGCTGAGGTGCAGAAGAAAGCGTCGTGCTACAGCCACGGAAATCGAAGATACAGTTCTACTACAGTCTCTGAAGATGAAGGCAGAATGTAGCTTTCGAAACAGCGACAAGCTCGAGCTCTATGAATCGAAATGAAATCATGACTGTTCTGTTCCTCTACCAATACATCGTACCCCTGAAGCCAGCAGAGTGTCCCTTTTGGTTCTCCACTATCATCGCTCCTCCTAATTCTCACAGTCCGCACACGTGCATGCCCCATCATAAGCGGCTCCATGGTGCCTTGGACGTGCCATCGAAGACGCTTCTGCGATAGGTAATTGTGTGCTGTGAACAATCACCGGACCATCGTTGGGCTCCTCGGCGTCGTTCCCTATCGAGTATATCAGCAGATATCAACAATCTACGACCCTTCAACTCCCATTGCAGCGCAAACAGACATGGCGCAGATCGTCTATCCTTTCCCTCGGAGTGAGGCTCCTACCTGTGAACGACGCGAGAGCAACCGGTTCTCCCCGAGACCGCGGCATGGCGACTTCGATTACGGGCCGTATCCATCCTGGGCGTCGTGAGGTCCGGACGGTAGTCGTCTCCCAAAGCCGCGGAAATCACCATACGACGTTATGAAGGCTGAGCGTCTCTTCCTGCTCGACCTCCGCCACGGGGCCTCCGTCACGAAGACTCGGCCGCACCTCCAACGTCTCGTCTGGACCTGCGGTCGAAAAGCTGTGCTGCACATCTTCAGGCTGCGTACCCATGTCAATGCTGTTGTATTCGTCCGGATCCACATTGCTCGCCACGGTTTCCGAGCGTCGCCACGGCTCCCGAGCAGCTTCGATTTCTGCGAATGTCGTGGGGGGACTCTGACATGGCGAAAACCGACGTGGCGGACGACTGTCTGGACGGAGTTGTGGTGGGATGAAGCGTGGTGGGAAATGTGTGCTTTGGTATGTGCACGGTGTTGGTCTTGATGGTGGAAAATCTCGAACCCAGACATCGGCGTTGATCGGATGCCAAGGGCCGGGAGTGTTGAAGTGCAGTGGTATGAAAGATGGCCCGTTCTTCTCGTCGGGCTGGCGGATGCATCTTGCGAGTGCGCCATCGACGAGGACCATTCTCCCAAGCGAGGGTTCATTCCCAGCGCTGACGACGAGAATGCAGAATCCGGATCAGGTCCTAAGCCCGCTCTGTCCCAGTGGTACCGTCCCTCTCGATCTCTCACAGTTCTCACCCCAGGAATCGCTCTACCCGTCGGGTCAATCACACTGAGCACAGTCAAAGAGACCGGTGCGTCCCGATTCACCACACCTGCACTCTCTGCCTGCTCTCTTTCACCAAGTCCCTTCGTCTCAGCCTTCCGATACAACTCCCTGCGACAAGTCGGACAAGTATTCTTCTCCCCGAACCACTTCCTCGCACACGGTGCGCAAAAATTGTGGCCGCACACAATCCTCACCGGCTTCGTAATCTCGCGATAGCAGACGGGGCAGTCGTCCGGCTCGAGGCTGTTGAGGAAATCTTGCTTGGAGGGCAAATTTGCTGAGTCTATAGCGTCGCTGTGAGTACGGAAATGGAAGACCATGCTCTAGCGAATGGAGTTGACGTACTTTGCTTTGCCCTTGCCCTTCCATTGGACACGGGACGGTGCGCTGTCGTCTGGACGCTCTTCGTGATCGCTAGGGAGCCGAGTCCGAGCGAAGCTCGCCATGGTCAGGGTATGCTAGTACCCTGCGCATGGGAATAGAGGTCAAATGTTGCGCTGGAAGATGCTCCGATCCTTTCGATGTAAATTTCGAAATTAGCTGTGCTCAAACAAATGGTGCTTAGCAGCTTGTGAAATGGATAGGGAAAGCCATGCCGATGGCTCGGTACAAACCAAGTCGAGGTGGTCAGCATGCAAAAAGGTTTTATGTTCAGAAGTCTACCTGCGTCCACCTTTCCTTCTCCTTGCCTCGGGGCTCCCTTTCGCAGGAGTTCCAGAAGACGTTCTGTCTACTGGCGGAGACGCTCGAGAGGCTTGCCTCACAGCATAGCCTCCATTCTCCTGTGGCAGAACGTCGACCTGCACACCTGCTCCTTCACTGCTGTCGGAACTGCTCGTCTCGACTCGGCCCAAAGCTCTGCCATGAGAGCCCGAAGAAGTTCTTGCAGCGACTGGTGATGATCTACCAGCAGGCTGAGCTCGCGGGGCCAGTGGACTGCCGCCTGGATTCTGTCTGCGCAGATTGGCATATCTTACATCAGGCGGCCCACTGACATTACGTCGCCCATGCGCTGCAGGCATCGGCGGTGCCATGTCGTAGTCGTCTGGTGGAGGGTACCGACCATACTGCGCATTCGAAGCGGATCGCGTCCTAGAGGGCGGCGGATACCAGTCGACATCCTCTGGCAGCGATCGATTCGAGCCGGACGACTCCGGTCGCATGCCAGGATATCGGGATGCAAACTGCTGCAGCTGCTCGGGCGGCGTTGACTCGCGTCGGCTGTGCTTTGAGGAAGATCTTGAGCCGACTGGTTGCGCACGCTGCAGTTCGGGGCTTGGCGGACCATAGGTGATCGGCGTCCACACAGGTCTGCCGTCAGGTTTGGGTACCATGATACCAGGTGGAGCGGCAGGCACGCGCTCTATCGAGTTCTTGCGCGGTACCTTGGCCTTCGAGGTCGACTTCGCTGGGGACCCGAAGAAGCCAGATGTGCTCTTCTTGCGTGTTTTCTGCCCAGTCAGACTGCCGCTGCTACTCTGCCTGCTACTGGCTTTGATCCGGGAAGACTTCGCAGGCGTGACAGGTGGTGACGCAAGACTCGGCGAAGGCTCCAGCTGCTGGCTTCTCCCTGCGCTTAGAGCGTCCATCTCCTCTCGCGACAAATTCACGTTCGTCTTGCCCGTTTCTTTCGCCCATGCTATCCTGTCCAATGCCGTCTGCAGCAGCGAATCCTGCTTGTCTCTGACCGGCGCCTGATATCGGGCTCCTTGTTGCTGTAGATACTCCTCTTCTGAAATGTAATCGTCATAATACGCATCGTCGTGCACTCCCCTTCTAACCGTTCTACCCGCACCCAAATCATAACCATCAAAATACAATTCATCGCCGCGAAAACCTCGCTGGCGCGCATCCCGCCATGCATAACCATTCGGATCCAGTGAAACGCCGTCTCCATCGTCGTCCTCGCTTTCCAGCTCCTCAACAAATCGGTCGCCGTAGCGTGCTGGATCACGAAGCTCCCAGTTGTGCGGATACGCTCTTCGCCTATTCCCGCTGCGAGCTCCGGGTGGTCCTCCCATTTCATAGGGCGAAGAGTGCGCGGCCGACCACCTAGACCGCCTCTTCGGAGAAACTAGCTGCAACATCTTTCTCCATCAGCGCTGCGTGGCCGAGGATGGTGACGCCGGAGGCACCGATGAGCCAGAGGATTGAAGTTACTGGCGATGCCCAGAAGAAGAGGGGCTAATCATCAATCAGTGATGCGCACAGTGCGTGATCTCGCCCCAAACTTACCACCGAGATGACAAACAGACCAGTGTAGAGCTGCGAAACAGTCGCCCTCGCAAAGCCAACGTCCAGATCACGCCCTTCCAATCTGCCGATACCGTACATTCCACCAATAATCAAGATCAATGCGAAGAACAGTGTCAGGTTCGTGAGCAAGCTGTAGATGCTCAACATGACAAAGACCATGGCATAGTTGGAGGAGAAGTATGACAAGTTATAGTTGACGCGATTCTGGACCACGCCAAAGTCCTGCGGCTTGCCCATGCGTTTGATGTCGAGGAACTCGCTGATGGGTCGGAGGTTGGCGAAGCGCGATGTGAGGGATGTGCTGCGCACCGAGTCGAACCGACCTTGGAGGCTGCACATAAGAGGTCAGTATGGTATCCACGCATCTCCTGGGATACATCACATACTTGAGACGGCTGGTGATAGCGTCGATGGGGATGCTGATACGCGACATGATTGCTGTGGTATGTATGTGCTGGTGATTCGTAGATGGATGTGCTGTGCTGGTGCTGGCTGTCGTGGGAGTGGTGCTGAATGTGCTTCTCTCGAGTCTCGAAGGTCTGTGTGGTGGTATGTGTTAGTTCTAGTGCCTGGTCGTGTGCACGTGCTGACGGCAGCATTCAATGCATGCACGTTGCCAGGTGGCCGCGCGAGGCAGCAGAGAACAACGGCACGCGTGGCTGCAGTCGGCAGGGTGTGGGCCTTACATTAGGGAAGGGAGCGAGCGACGGGGATGGGGTAACCGTTAAATATACGGCGGCCTGATGTGTCCTCAATTATTAGGAGTCTGGGAGTGTCGGAAGATGAGTAGGTTAAGTTTGGAGCACAGAGGTACAGTAAGTAGCACGTGAGTAGTTGCCAAAACGCTCCCCGTCCTTCCAACCAGGATGCTGCTCCCGCCAAGACTGTGGAGCAACCCCCCTGAGCTGAATTGATTGATCCCGTTCCGCCGCTGCTCTATTCGTGGCAGTAATCAGCATGTGATGGTCGATCCCGCTGCCATGATGATATCGACGTGCACGCGCCGGAAAGAGAGGTGAATGAAGTGAGTGCAAGCAGCTGCGACTTTCTTCGCGCACAGCTTTGTCGTCGGTCTTTGATGAGAGGGCTGGCTTCCCACGTTTCCGCGGATGCTGCAAGCCAACGCACCGCTGCCACGGCTCTCGTACACGTAGCTCCAACTCCCTCACGCTAGCACCAAAGCATCACTAGAAATTCGCCAACTCGCTGGCCGACGTTAGCACACCCTCGACAGCATCCACTTTCTCTGCATCGCACCACAACCCCGACGTGTTCCACCATGCGGGACGTTGCAAGAGTGGCCATCGTGCTGCTCACCTGCATAGTTGCGCTGGCAGCCGCCTGGTCGAAGGAGGATCACGAAATATTTCGCCTGCGGGATGAGGTTATTGCCAGCGAAGGCCACAATGTCACCTTCTACTCCTTCCTCGGCATCAAACCCAATGCCAACCAGGACGACATCAACAAGGCCTACCGCAAGCTGTCGCGGACCCTGCACCCTGACAAGGCCCGAAGCACCTGGATCGCCAACTACAACAAGCCAAAGTTTGGCAACAAGGGAGACACGCCCAAGGTCCACGTCACCAAGAACAAGCAGCCTTCACAGTCCGAGATCAAGAAGTTCAACAAGGAGGCTTCCGCCCGCTTCGAGCGTCTGTCCTTGGTTACGAGCGTCCTCCGTGGCCCTGAGCGTGCTCGCTACGACCACTTTCTCTACAATGGATTCCCAGCTTGGCGTGGAACTGGCTATTACTACGAACGATTCCGGCCAGGCCTTGGAAGCGTGCTGTTCGGCCTGTTCATCTTCGTCGGGGGTGGTGTGCACTACGGCTTCCTCTACTTGACATGGAAGAGACAGCGCGAGTTCGTGCAGCGATACATTGGATACGCCAGAGAAAAGGCTTGGGGTGACAAGGGTGGCATTGGAGCCATTCCCGGTCTTGGTGGAGCCACAAATGGAGCGCCGCCGACGCAGACTCCACCAGACGCAGAGGACAGCATGCAATGGAACAGGAGGCAGAAGCGTGAGATGGAGAGGCAGAGGAGGAAGGATGGCAAGAACCCAACCAAGAGCGCAAGGGCCGCGGCCAAGGCGAGAGAGGAGGGCATCTCTACACCAGTCGAAGCTGAGATCACCTCTGGGCCAGTTGGTGCAAAGAAGCGAACTGTCGCAGAGAATGGCAAGGTCTTGATTGTCGACAGCGTAGGCAACGTCTTCCTCGAGGAAGAGACCGAAGAGGGTGACATTCAAGAGTTCCTGCTTGACGTAAGTCGTCGTTTACCTGCATTCCACAACAGTCTGCTAACTTTCCTTCCAGCCCGACGAGATCCCACCACCAACCATCACCAACACATGGCTCGTCCGCCTCCCCATTTACCTCTACAACCAATCACTCGGCCGAGTCCTCAACAAGCAAACACCCGAGCAAATCGTTTATGAAGCCACCCGAGGCCAAGAAGGAGAAGAAGTCGACGAAGCCACCGCAGCTCTCAACTCTGCCCTGCCACCCAACGCAAACGGCGAGAGCCGCAAGCGCAAGTCGAAAGCCAGGTCATAGATGGAATATCTGTCCTGGCACTTAGAAAACGTTCCATATAATGCAACAAGCTGTATCAGGGGTATCTGCGCCCAAATCTTGAAGCGAACTCTAAATCTAGTGTTCCGCACGCTTTTCGTCCTGATCTGACCAGAGACCACTCTCTTCCTGCCGTGCCTGTGGAATGCGCCTTTAACTCCCGCTATGCCCGTAATGTCACGTCGCCTTCCCGCTTATCCCTCGTCCCCATGTCCAGATGTACGATCATTCGTCACTTTCGCTAAAAGTATCCGGCGATTATTCTGAGGATCTCGAAGATTAGGCCGCCGCAGACGACGAAGATGAGGGTGTCTGCCCTTCGAAGTCAGCATTGAGAAAAACAATCACGGCGGCGCAAAGTGTCTCGTAGTCGACGTACAAACCCAGAACGGACTAATCGGCGGCTTCTCCTTCTTCTGCTGCTTCGTTGGAAATGCCGATTCTGGCTTGCCCATCTTTGCTTCCTGCTTCTTCGCGAAGGCGGCGTTTGCTTTCCGTTGTTGGGGTGTTTGCGCCTAAGTCACGCATGTCAGTCAGCTCGCTCCTGCGTTCCAAGCATGTGATGGAGGAGTTCTGTACCATTGTGAGGGATGTCGCGTGTGCTACTTGAGCGCGAGGTGTGGAAATCGATCGCCCTGTCCGTTTGTGGCTTGAGGATGAGATATACTGGGATTTGGATGAATATACGATGAGTAATGGGCACGATGCTTCACGAGGTGCTCGATAGTTGTCAAGATGCTCCTTCCCTCAAAGGTGGCATCTATGGAGCCAAGGCCCTCGTCCCTGTCGTATCGTGGAGCCGAAGATCCGGGTGCAGCCACGCGCATTGAACCCTGCGTACGCCACACCACGAACTGCTTGTGCTCAACTTTTTGTCCGACGACATCTCTTCTCGAGTAAACACAGTGTATATGTATCTTACTGGCGCATAGTGTTTGCTGCAAAGCCTCGAGACCACCGCACACGAGGAACAGGCTCTCCTCTGCTCCTCGCTTCCGGATGGCACCATAATGAGCAGTTTTCGAAGACCATCGACACAAACGGGCAAACATGGCTCGCTGTCCGACATTCGATGAATATGCCAAAAAGGGGAACTATGAAGATGGCGTCAAGCGATGTGACGAGCTCTTGAACCGAATGCCAAAGGACGTACAGCTTCTTGTCACCAAGATCCAGCTACAAGCAGCAGCAGGCCAAGACCTAACACCAGTCCTTGAGCAATTGTCGACCATTACGCCACCAATACGGCAGCTGGAGGAACTCATACCGATAGAAGCAGCAGTCGTCCACGCGTCGAAGGATGTCTATCCACGACCTATTACGGCAGGCCCAACCGTAGCGAAGCTCTGGGACAACGCAGCGAAGGTGACCACGATCGCGAACCAGAAGCTGGATCTCCTTACAGTGCGCTTTGAAAGAGCAGTGCTCGATGACCGGTTGCAAGACGCTCAGCAGGCTTTGATAGCAATGAGAGCCTTTCAGCCGAAGAATCGATCCATTTACATGGCTCATGCCGCGTACACTCAGCTGCTTTCTACCTCGAAGGATGACTTGCATTCCAAATTGGCGCTCGGGCTGGCTCGGAAAGCTGTTACAGAGAAGTTCGACGAAGATAAGACACTCGATGTCCGAGTCGCTGGTCAGATCTTTGCCATTCAGGGGAGCGAGAGGGATCTAGAGAGTATCAAAGATCGGCCGTTCAGGGAGAGTGGGCACGTGTACAAGGCATTGAAACTGAGCGACCCTGTCAAACTTGCAGAGAATGGGGTTGTGTCGTCGGCCAAAGCAGATCCTTCGAAATTGCCTTCTCGAGAATGGCTTGACCTCGAAGTCACTACTCTCAAAGATGGATTCGCGAAGCTGGCTGCAGACTCTGCTGCATCTGATGTGGTGAAGCAGTTCTCGGCCAACGCCATTCGCCTCTTTCACACTGCAATCACCTCCCTAGATCTGAGTGGGCGAGATCGAGGCGCAGCAGATGCCTGCTTCCTTGCTATCTCCGGGCTGGTCAACCTCTATGCCGACCTTGCCGACACAACATACCTGCTCCAAGCAGCATACTTGGCAGATCGGTTGCTGAAGCATAACGAACATATCCACGAAGCGCGATTGATCCTGGTGTATCTTTACATGCGACTGGGGCTTGGTAGCTCAGCTATGAGACTGTTCGACTCGCTAAATGTGAAGGAAATACAATTCGATACTGTCGGGCATACACTTTTGACACGTCTGTCAATTACACATCCGTTTCGCACGCTGCTTTCCAGCGGAGATTGGTTCGAGCCTCATGAGCGTACACATAAGGCTCTCGGCGTCTATCCACGGCACGAAGATAAGCTATCCGAAACAGAAGCAAGCATCATCGAGCATGGTCAGAGCGGCATGATCTTCGATTTGAACGGGTTGCGCAAGAACTTGCGATCCAGCTACACCAGAAGACTGATCCTGCTCGAGCATAGAAGAACAGCACGTCTGACTGGCAAAGGCTCAGCCAAGTCCCTGAGTGACGTCGGCCCTCGAAAAGTCGCGGACTGGACCAAGGTGCTTGACAACCGCGACTTCAACGAAGCTTTTGACTACGGCTTCAACGTCGAAAGTCATCTCTACGGCGACGGAACAATCATCATCCCCGGACAGAAGTGGCTGCTCCACACCCTAGCCACAGACACAGCCTGGGCTCTCGCAAAAGGGACCCAAAGCCCTCTCATCCTCGACGCCGAGAACCTCGCACCAGCTGTCTCCGCCACTCGTCGAGACGGCACAAGAGACGTCGAACATCTCGCTGGCTCACTGTCCCTCCATCTCATCGACATCCTCCTCAGAGTCCGATCCAGCTCCTCACCCTCAAAGGCTTCCATCGACTCCATCATAACCGCAGTCAAAGCCCTCCCCATCGAACCCCTCGTCGCAACGAAAGACCCCCTAGCAGAACATCTGGTAGACCACTACGTCTACATTGACACCCTGCGAATCGTCCTTGCGACTTGCAAGAACATAAAAGATCACGCCGAGCACATTCCCATGGAAGTAGCTGAACTGCAGAGTCTCGCGAGGAAACTTGTTGGGATTTTGCAGACTCATGTCAATGAACAGGTCGCATCTTTGAAAGCGAGTCAGGTCCGATTGCGTTTGACAGAGGACGCGAGTCTGAAAGACGCGATGGAACTCTTCGGGAAGGAGAGTCTCGAGACCTTTGCGGAGAGTGTGGTGGCGAGCGCGAAAGAAGGGTGGGAGGGTGTGACGAAGATTACGGCGTTATGACTGGGGATTGATGTCTTTGTTGGTACGTCTGTACGTGCATTTGCATTTGCGGTGCTGTTGCTACTGATGGCTGGGATGCTGATTGCGGTGCTGTTCATGTAGTGTGAGTGCCACTCAGGTCCATACCTTATCCCTGGACGCCGGTGCTTGAACGACACAATCGAAAATTCTCCTATCTCTATGGACAGTTTTCAAGGCCTGGTATCCTTGTCCTCCTCGTTATTGGGTATCTGCGGAACATCGTTGTCTTGCTCATCATCTGTCGCAAGAGGCGTAGGAAGCTGACTTGGTTCATCTGCCGTTGTTACAGGCGCAATCGCTGGCGAAGAAGCTGGCGGCGTAGCTTCCTCCACTAGACCCCGATCTGCAGCGACTCTCTGTGCCTCTGATCTGCGTCGCTCTACTTCAGCTTCCTCTTCTTCCTCCAGCTGCCGTTCTTCCTGCTTCAACTCCGTAAGACTCGGCACGGCCTCCTCCTGCCGCATCTCCTCCACTGGAGTAACGGTCACGGACCCTTTCTTACCGCTCGCGATACTCCTGTTGCTTGCGGTACGATTCGTCGACCGCCTGCTTGCTGCATTGCTGGGTCGCTTGCCTCGCCGCAGAGAGGAATTCCTCCTTGTCTTCCCCGAACTCGACTCCGTTTCCGGCCCACTTCTCTCTCCCTGGCTTTGTGTCGTTCGCCGTTCTAACACCATAGCAAACTCATCGTCCAACGGGATCGCATCGTCAAGCTCTTCATCGCTAGGAAAGATATCCCCGCGACTGCTGTAGCTGCTCGTCGTGGTCTGCGTACTCGACCTCACACGTCTGTGCCCTGTCTCCCCTTCCTCCTCAGCCTCGATGTCTTCAAGCAGTGCTTCGCCCTCTGTCAAATCCCTCCTCTTTGCCTTCCGCGCCCCGGGATGTTCTTGTAAATCCGCTGCGCTAGGCCGGTAATGTAGTGCCTTTCCCTTCCCACCAAAGAGTCGACTCCAGAACCCCGAACTCCCAGGTATCACAGTCGGGTCTGGACCTCCATCGTGCGGGAGCACAGCAGTTTTACTTTTCCTCCTGGGCTTGCTGTAACTCATGCCTCTCGTCCGCCCGGGTTGTGCAGCACTAATACTCCCATACCCTCCTGCACCCGCGCTCCCTTCGAATGGATCATTGCCCCAACCCAGCAGACCCTCCCCCTCGTCATCGTCCCAATCATCGTAGAAGTCAAAGGATAGCTCTGCACGCCCTCGTGTGCGACCGCGTGCGCGGCGACGCTGTAGTTCGCGCTGCGAGAGATTTAGGCTGGGGCATGATGCGTCCACGCAGGTTGTGAGGCAGGAGCCGATTGATTGGAAACAGGGTCGTATGTAGTTATGGCCGAAGACGTACAGGCCGCTTTGCGCGGACTCGTTGGCGGACTCGAGCGTGTGGGAGAGATCGTTGAGGCGGCGGCGGAAGCGTGGGTCGGTGGTCCTGTACATCCTCTCTGGCGATCATGTATGTCGGTGCATGGAGGCTAGGATGTCGCGCTGAGGTTGGCGCACGGGCGCGAGGTGAATGATGATGGTATCGCAGGTGACGAGGTGGGTCTGCTGGGGTAAGGCTGGGGAGGTGCCGCTGTCCGGTGGCATTCGGTGCCGCGGTTGGCGTGATGAGTGGTGGAGAGGGGAGCTACGCTAGTCAATGTATCTGCTTGGCAACGGACGACAGGCCTTTTGTGTGACGGGTGGCTGAGCTTTCTAACCACTTGTGTTCAGTCCCACCGACGGCTCAGGCAGGATCCTGGAAATGCACGAAGAAACGGATCACGAAGGCTGCACAATAGCCTGGTTCCAGGCATTACCTTTCCGCAACATAACCATCCAGTATCCAGTACCGTCGGATGCTACTGGCGCAGCCACCTTTGCGAGGACTCGATGGCGAAATGGGGTCCGAGTTCAGCAGACAGCCAGGTTCGGACAGAGCTGGCCATCGTGACAACATGGGTAACCGCGTAAGCGAATCGTCCAGCGCTGGACAACATCTTGTGAGTGTGATCGCTTACTCACACGAAAACATCACTATTGGAGACATCCTGGACGTTGTCAGACCACCGAAGGCGAAGCGTAGTGATGAAGCCATTTGATCGGATGGCTACATTAGTAGCAGTGGTCGTGGTAATCCGTTCTGTCCCACCATGTCTCAGGAGGTCGAAATGGCAGATTTTGGCTCGCACGAACAAGGCAGGGCAGAGCTCTCACCAGAAAGCAAGCAAGAAGTAATGAGCATCATTCGGAACCCCGAGCTGGTGGCAGATCAGTAGTGGAAAATCCATGCCAGTGAACCTGCATGGTAGCGGATGGGATTGCTTCGGTCAAAAGATGGTAGGTAGCTTCATATCGCTCATGAGGGGCTATCGACTGGCCAGCGCAAACTATTCTTCTCCCATCTCCCCTCGATACATCACACATATCATCCAAAAGCACGAAAACTTGATGCGCATGGGCCCTGGACTGCCCTCTCCTGTCCTCAGCCACAACGGTAACCCTATCCGGATGCTACCTCCGTCTCGCGGACTTCAGGTCCAGACCAGGAGTCGACGAGAGGATTTCTCGGATGCAACATGCCGCCAGCGGTAATAATGGTCCGTAGTAGATGCGGCACTCCCTTCCTGAACACACTCATCCCTCCAGTTGAGGGGTCGGCGGGCACGGGAAGACACAGCATTGAGCCTAGTTGGCGAAATCCAGCTCCATACAACGACGCCAGTATTCGATAGATGCCCACTGGTTACGGTAGTCTTTGTTGAATCCGAATTGAGGCTTTGTTTCAGATCTTGGCTTCTCGTCTTCTTCTTCTGCCTCTTCTCTTAGTTGGTGGCAATCGGGTTGGTCTTGTGCTTCTGAGTGCTTAGGTTTGACATCTGGCTGTTCTTGCTGCTGTCCCTTATTGCGCTCGGCGACCTGAGCCCGGAGATGATCGACGAGGCTTCCCAAGCTGCGGAGTCGGCTGGTGGTGCTGGTTAGGCGGTAGCTGAGGACGCAGGTGAAGAGAAAGCAGATGGCGAGGCGGCAGCAAAGCAGGACGGAATAGGAATTTCGTGACTTCAGCCGGGCTTGCACTGCTTGCAACGCTCTGCTCGTAAGCCGACAGTGGCACTGTGACTGCTGTAGGTGTCGGTAGTGAGATCCCTTCGATTATTGGCTTGGGTACTGAATCGACAAAAGTCTCGAGTTTGCGCCAGGCATAGTGCGAAAGGTTGCTCGTGATTTGGGCTGCACTTCTGAGTTGGTATAATGTTCTTGACATGGTCGTGTACATCCCTCTATTCGTTCAAGTTATACCATCGCTCCTGCTCAAGCGATGAGGCGCGGAACAGATATATAGATCCGTCGTAGGCATTGTCGTGGAAAGGGACAGAGTTACTCTTAATCTGAGGTAAGTCTTGGATCTCGTGCCGGGCCCGTAATGACCCTTATTCTAATACATGAAGTCAGCGATGGATGGTTGCGATACAGAGCTTGGCTACACACCTCGCTGTCGCCCTATGCGAATAGCAGATCTACGGGCATTTGGTAGAGCCAATGCTTTCCAGTGTCGCCGAACGTCGGCAGCTAGTGAGAGGACATGGCGATGCAGTGCCGATGTCTGAAGGTGGGGGCCATATACCTTATACGCAGACTGCATTTGCGCTCGCCCTGCTGTTTGCTGCCACAAACCAGACTTAGGTGAATGTCAATGAAGCGACTCATGTCGACTAGTCCATGATAGAGGCGCCACCTGCGGAGAATGTCCTCTACGCTTAGTTGTGCCTTCAAGATGCTGCTTGAGGCTGAAGCATGAAGATCTCCTTCAGCGAGTTGGCATTCATCGAAGCCATGCGCTTCTGCATGATGTAACGGTGTCGGACTGCATGGCGGCCTCCGACCCTGATAATGGGCGGTGTAGAGGTTCCTCCGCTCTCACTCGGTGCAGCTGAAGTCTGAGTTGACTGCTGCGCGAGGTCCGCATTCTGTTTCGCAGCTCTCTTCGCGCGCTTCTCTTCCTTCCGTCTCCGACGCTGTTCTTTCATCGCACGCTGCTCTTCTTTGAATCGAGCTTTCTGGCCCTCTTCTGTAGTGATCTTCTCCGCCTTTACTTCCTTATTGGCCTGCTTGCTTTCCCTTTTCCGCCTCTTCTCTTGCTTGGCTTTGTCTTCCTTGCTCGATTCTGATGTCGATGCATCTTCCTCAGCAGCCTTCTTTTTGTCTTTGCCCTTCGATTCCTTCTCTGGGATGGCATACAGATCTGCTCTCTCTTGCTCCTCTTCCTTGATTCCTTCACCAGAATCGGACTTGCTCTTCTTCGGCTTGACCTCAGCCCTATGGTCACTGGACTTCCGCTTGAGACTTTTACCTGACACCGTTCCGTCCGCCTTGATGTCCTCGATCTTAGTGCTCTTTGGTGGCTCCATCTTGTCTCCTACAAGCAGCCCGCCACGGACAAAGTTCATGAAGCCGTACTTTGTATTCTGGTAAGCCCGCAGCTCAGCATCTCTCAGCGCATCCTGCTTCTTTTGCACCTCCGCGTCGCTCTTGCCATTCAGTCTTCCCAGGACTCCTGAGAACAAGGCCAGGCCGAAAGTCTCGGCATTGCCTTTACCAACTTGTGCGCCGAGCCCCAGATTGTCCTCTCGTAGCATGACCCGGATGTGGGATGCATTGGCAGCCGTATAGTGGTCCGCATGGGTTGCATTCTCAGCGCCTAGGTAGTCGCCTGGTTTCCATCCTTGCCTCGAGAGGATCTTGTGGCCGAAATTGGTCGTCGATTTGGACCAGTTGTTGTTGTTCGGGTCGTGGGAGAGCTTTGCGCGCCTGGTAAGAATTAGCAATTGATGAGTGTATCTAAGGCAAACATGCCATACTTCTTGACGCCGGCGAGACCCATGACTGCGATGTGGTCGATCGTTGGTCGTGGTCGTGCCTGCGAAATTTGGACATTCAATTCCAGACCCTGGGAGCGGCGATTGTTCCGCTGTGGCTGACATAACTCTTGGCATCATGCGAGATAAACCAGGTGTTTTCATCGAAACGTCAATACAAACGTCGCCTCACCATCGCACGAGAACATTACGCAGGGAGAAAATCGACCTCGAGCGATAATCTGGCATCTTGCCCATCTCAGCGCTCTGGAGACATCATGGCGATGCAGCCTGTCAGGTGGTCCAGAAGCGCAAAATTAGACCTGCGCATTTCATGAAGCAAGATTGCTTCCATGCAACATGGGGAGACATGAGTATTTGACCCGGCTTGCGTTTGGACGATCGGCTTTCGAAGATCCAGAGCCTGTGGTGCAAAACGTTGAGCAGCAACTGAACGGCCCTGACGACGCAGGATACAGGCAACAGTACGATGCCAAAGGCCGACCCATCAACCCAGCTATATATGCCTTCAATGCCGAGCTTCGGAAAGCGCAGAACGAAGTCTTGGAGCTCGTTGGCGTCGTAGAGCGGAAGGACCAGTACGATCGTGCTACTGAAAGCAGACATCGTACCTCAAGGGAGCAACGCCAAGCACTACTCGCGGCAGAGAACGACAATGGAGAAGTGCTTGAATATGCGCTTCTTCCGATCAGCTTTTTCTCGCATCTGTGGGCAGAGCCAGTCCTTCAGCGTATTCAGATTGGCTTCTATGATGCCTCCCGCTCAACATGGGATATCATCATCGGTGAATGGCGCGCCGTAAGGACCGCAAGTGGCAACCAGCGATGGGCCACGCTGCTCCCTGGCATTGGTGACACCATCGCTCACATCTGCGTGAGGATGCCCCTGATATTGGCTGCTGAGCAGATCGTCGGACAGCTCCAAAACTACTTCCACAAGCGGTGTAAGACTCGAAAGTCAAGGGAGCGCATGTATACAGCGTTGACTGTCGGCTTTCAAACTCTACTGGCTGCGATCGACATTGCTCTGCTACCTATGGAATTCCACTGCAGCGCTCAACGACTAGGTCTGACACCGCCATTGCCACTGATGCCACCACTCAAGTCCTTCTTACCATGGCATCAGGACTCTTTCCATCGATTTGGCTGGCGGCCGCTCTTAGGCTTGACATCACCGGCCGGTCTCCTTCTCCTCCACAAAGTGATACACTACGATGCAGACGAAGACAAAGTCCCAGTATGCAGCCTCTTTACATCCTTCCGCTACCCAAGAATAACAGACCACCCCACGTCCTCTCAGCTAACACCACTGGAGCGTCCCGCACTGCGCGAAGACCCTCTAGGCTGGGTCCTGCACCGAACGTGGTCGGCACGAACCTCAATCATGCAATGGAGTGGCTGGAACGTAGTAAAATTCTCCACAAGACCACGCGAAGACGACTTCGAGAACAACACAACCCTGGACTGGGACTACGACGACACAAACCACAAGCCACCACCAGTACACCGCTCAACCGCGCTAGCACACCTCCCAACGCAATATCTAGCGTCGATGATAGACTGGTTCTTCTCACGACTGTTGACATTTCCGTTCGAATCATTCATGCTGCGGTCCATCGCGCAGTCGTTCATCACATCCCCGACCACAATCAAGACAATCCCAGCAATGCAAGCAGCAGCAAACCTGTACACACCACTTGGTGGTGGTCCTCTAGGCCACGTAATCCGCTCGCCTTTCAAAGCCTCGTCGTGGTCCTCACTTGGCTCATATCTTAGCAAAGTAGGCCTAGCAATCGCGCTTACGACCTCCATCGACGTGATTCTCTTCTTCGGCGTGTATGAATGCACAAAGTACATTGGCACCACACACTTCCATTGGGGTCGTGAGCGAGAAGACAGGGCGATCCGTCGAGAAAGGCTCTTATCACAAGGCAGTAATGCATCCGCTTCGTAACCACAGTATCTACATAACATGCATACGCAAGGCATATCACGTCTCTCTCTCGATCCCAATCCCGATCCATGCCACCGCTTAACATACAGAAACCTCTCCCGACCCAGAAATCCGCAACCACACGCTAAGACGCACCACAAGCAACATCAACTGAATAGATCCGGCATAGGACTCGGAGGCAGCTCTCCACCATTCCACTCCTAGTCAGAATCCATCGGCTTATCCTCAAGTTGCACCCTCTGATCCGGCTGCTAATCGAAATCCATTGGTTTATCCTCAAGCTGTACGCCTTTAGTCTGTTCCTGCTCGGGCTCTGCGCTGTCGTGCTTATTCACAAGACTCTGACGTCGAAGACCACCGGTGCCGCGACGACCGTATGCGGTGTGGCGGGTGAAGCTGTCGGTCTTTGTCGGGGTGGAATCGGTGGGTGTGGCTTCTGACGGAGAGTCGAACTCATCTTGGTTGGTGATACGGTATTTAGAGGCTGGTGGTTTGATGCCTGGGACGGCAGCTTCGGACGTCGGGCGGGAGCTGCTGGAGATGTTGGAGGTTGAGTCAGTGCTGTTTGCGTAGGAGTGGCTGTGGTTCGCGAAGTCTCCAGTGGAGGTGATGGAGGCGGACATCTTTGGAGCTGGACCGGAAGCGCGCTTTGCCTCATCGATAGAGGTGCGCGCCTTCGGCGTGTGATCGTCAGAATGTTCTGATGGAGGTGGTTGATGGAAGCCGTTGGTCCTGTCGGCTGTGTCTCTCGAAGATGTTGGAGCACGACCTCCAGGAGGACTTTGCGGTACGCTCAAGCTGTCGCGATGGCTGGATGTCGTTGATGCTGTTGGCGACGTGACACGCCTCTCCGACGTTTGAGCCGCAGTCGTGCTCACAGGAAATCTAGTCTCTGGTCCACGGCTGCGATCTCGTCTGTGGGCTGGTATGGGACCTCTTGTCGATGTCTCTGATGAGGGACTCGCAGCGCGGCTTCTCGTACCGCCAGCATGGGCCTGGCCGTGCTGTGCAGCAGCAATAGCGCGTTGCCGTTCCTCCATGTGCTCCTTGCGTCTTGACTCGTCGGTACTAATGGCACGAGCTTGTCGCGTGGAGCCAGAGTTGGTATGCGTTAGACTAGACTGCCGCTTAAGCTCGCCAAATATCGCATCCTTGTGTGCAAAGAGATCTTTGAGCAATCGTACGTTGTACTTCTCGTTCATGCTAAGGCCCGTCTCCTGCTTCGGTCGCATGATACAAGGCGCCATCGTAGCCGCAAGCTTGGCGACATACTCGTCATCGGCACTGGCCAGCTCGATGAGTCGGGTAAAGTGCGTGACGAGAGCATCGAGAGTGGCGATGTTTGCAAGCCGGAGCTGACCGAGAGTAGACTGGATGACTTGTATCCGGGCGTTTTCCGAATTGGATTGCGAAGTGGTTGTGTAGACCGTCTTGATAATTTCGTATACGTGCGAGCTGACAAGACTGTCCGGTAGCTCCAGTAGGTACAGTTTGAGTACAGATGCCACGATCGGCACCTCATACTTTTCCAGCAACGCTTGCTCTACGCGCTTGCCCGTGTTGATCTGGTTTCGAAGGTGGTGCGTGGCTCCAAGTGGAACATCGACAAGCCAGACATTGCGTCGGGCCTCGTCGCCCTCCAGATCTGGGTAGTGCGCGTCCATGAATGTTAGAATCGTGGTGATGATCAGTGGCACTCGCTTCCTGTCGCTTCGTGCTCGCGCCTCGATGTCTACACCGAAAGTCTGTTCGTCGTTATTATTGTAATAGTTCTCGTAGACTGTGACCTTCGGCAGAAAGCTGCCAGTCTTGTAGTTCTCCAGCGTGTAGCGCAGGTCACCAAGGGGCTGCACTGTCTCCTGGAAGAGCATCATGTTGTCGACGGTCGACTGTAGAGAAGGGATCACATTGCTGACAGCACCGCTGAAGTCAAGAATGACACTCTTGATCGCCTTTAGGCGGTCAAGCTCGCAGCGCTCCATGAACTTCATGTGGTCCATCATGGCTTCTTCCAAGCTGCAGCGCATGCCATCGAGCTTCTTGACTGCAGCTTTGTATCGTTCGTCCGCTTCTCTCGCTTCTCTTCGCAGTCTCTCGGCTGGGGTCTCGTTTGGATGTGCGTTGTTCAACGGATTCCAGCCTCCCAGATACTCTGACACCTTGTCTCCTATGACAGGAGTGCCTGGTACCGAACTGTCCGAGCCTTGCGACATGATGGTGGACGTACGATTCAGTAGTCCTGGACGCTTCTCCGGAATGCCTGTAAGCTGGAAGACCTTCGGTCGCCACTGATAGTTCATTTTGCTGCTGTTGGCAAAGTTATTGCCAACATTTCCGACCAATCTCAGGAAGCCGTTGTTAACCAAATCCTGTCCAATCTGCTCGGCGTATGCTACGCTGTTTGCCTGGAGGTATTTCTGGATATACTCCACGATCTCGGCACCAGTAGTCACATTCTGGTAGGTGCCTATGATAGGCACTTTGTATTCTCCCAGTCGGATGTTGTCAAGGACATGCGTCAGGATCTTCTTCAGCTGATCGGGCATGTACGTCTTATCACCAATCTCAACAAGCTCTGGCTCTTCCTCTTCCTCTTCAACCTTAATGCTAGGCACGGTCTGCGGAGCATTCTTTGGAGAGCCCGTTGCGGCAGCAGCACCTGGGTCCTGGAAGGCCAGCTTTTCCTCTTCGTCCAGATCCTCGACCCTCCGGCACTTGTTGTAGTATGCACTGCGATACTGTCGCACTGTTTCTGCCTGCCGATCATGTGCCTTTATCCGTCCCTGGAGATCGTCCTGGCTGTTCTGTACCCTCGCTGCATGCTGATCGCACCAGCGTCCGAATGGGTTCACCACCAGCTCCCGAATGTTGGAAGCAATCTTACGGTGGTTTCCCGCCGCTTGTGTCATCTCAGAGCGCACTCCTTCGTATGCTTTCTTGACACTCGCTCCATCGTCTCTCTGAAAGCCTCCGTCTATCCTGTTCGTGGCCGTTTCTATGTCTCCCAGCTTCTGCCCATACAAGTCCTCGGCATCTGCGCGCATTCGCGCTATCGTGAGTATCTGTTCATTCTCTTGCACACCCTGGTGCAACTTTCCAAAGAGCACTCCAAGACCTGCGAATTGTTAGTCTGCCAGACGCCTGGCAGGCGAACTTCGGTGCATACCAGCTGCATAGTCCGGCGACCAGAAAGAGCTCGCGAAGGAGCTCATGACTGCCAATGTAGTCCAAGTGTGCCAGATCTATGTGCGCCTGCGCTGCTAGTATGGGTATGGCCAATTGGTGCACGGGAATGCTCAGTTTCTGGGCAGTTTCTGGGGAGTATTTGGGATGATCAGATGTCGGAGAGAGTGGCTCAGCCCGCTCGCATAACGTACAATAATCGTGACTTATTGTTCGTTTCCAGCGGGCGCGAGGGCCAGGTAGAAGCAAAAAAAATAAGGCAAAACAAGTGAAGATGGGCAAGGACAAGGAAGTTCGCCAACGGCAGCGCGATGCTCGTGTTCGGGGTTTCAGCCTCAAAGGTTCAGCAATTCGTCGTTCGTGGCGGCTGTCAATGGTGGACGCGTCCAAGAAGAGTCTCTGGACAAGTCAGGATAGCACTGTTCACGCGTGATTGGAGAAAGGATCCTGCACCCGAGCGCGCCTGTCAAACATAACGCCTTGTTGGCATCTTCCCTAACCAGCCACTTGCACCTGCTGTGGCGCTGGGATCGCAAGAATGGCACGTGAAAGGCGACGTGGTGCCTCAGGCAACGATTAATCGGCAATGCCTTCCTGATCAGAGACCTTGATGAAACACATTCCATCCAAGAATCTATCAACGTTCACTATCGACATCAGCAATGGCACCCGCCAAGTCGAACAAGGACGACAGGCCAGAACCTCAAAGCGACAGCGATGACAATGTTCAGTCTCAAGACGCGTCGCAATCGCAGGATGTCAATGCAAACGTGCAGAAGCTGGCTGAAGTCGTGAGCAGACAGAAGGAGCAGGTAGGATCGGCCATCCCGCTCTCTCCCACTCCTACTCCCACTGCCACCGGCTCAACACGGTCGGCAGCACTGATCAATCACCATGTAGTCCAAAGCTCGCAGGCAGCAACGTGAGCGCGAGATTGAGCAGTCCAGGAGACAGCGCGTCGACAAGGTACAGAAGAAGATGAGAGAGTGTCGCCGCAAGCATGAAGAGGACTTGTAAGTTGTCGATGAGGGATACAAGATCGCCACCCAGTACTGACCTTCCAGGCGGCTTCACCGCCGCCCACAGCTGGATCGCCTGCGTGAGCTGCTGGCGAGGAAACGCGACCTCGAAAGCAAGCTCAAACAATGTCACGCCCTCAAAGATCAAGCCTTCAAGTCTTCCGTACAGCAGTATCAGGTCGCGATCAACGGTCGAATCCAGAACGAAATGGGCTCTGACTGAGTACTAAAATTGATCCCGATGCTGCCGTGGACAGGTTGAAGCATTATTTGAGACACGCAGTTGTGTCGATGAAATCGGCCTTCGCCGGACGCTTCAGTTAGCTCAGGTAAGCTTGCCTTCACGTCTCCACATAGTAGCTAAAGCTGCTCAAGCGCGAAGCTGATGGCTCGATGTAGGAAATTTGTCAGCACCATTACCCAGATCAAGAAGTGATCGGTAGAAGTGCAAGTACTGTACGTATGCATGTTGATGCACCAGAAGTAGCTGCAGTAACGATCTCATCAAACTGTCGAACGCAGACGGTCACCTACTTTCTGAGGATGTCACTTCAACGCAACTACTGGATGAAACCTTTTCTGCCCACCGCCACCATAGACCGACGGCGCCACATCGTAAGACCCTCGGAAATCTTCCCCAGCTCGCTCGAATCGGTTCCAAACAGTGCAAGCAATCTGGAGCATCGCGTCTACGCTGTAGAAGGAAGTACCTCCGTTCTTCACGTCAGGGGCACACCAGAAAAAAGCTCCTGTCTCGTGCCATGATCTGATGCTGAATAGAGTCTGCCAAGCCGTCCGTCGCGTAACAACCAAATTGCACCCGGGCATTCGGAATTCAAGGTCGGTGACACAGCATTCTAAACCCAGTCTGGAGATTGCTCTAGACCACCATTTAACCTGCCCGTCGTGCACGCCCCCGATGAGGAGTTTGCAAAGTGCAGCCAACATGCCCATGCGACGCTGCAGCAGTGATATCATCGTTGATGACATGTGCATGCCGGAAAGTGAGAAAGTGGCAAATTGAGCCATGGATCTACTAGGATCAATTGGATCGTCCTTCTGGTACCGTGAACAGGAGTGCATGAAGAATCTCGATGTGATCCGCACGTTGACGCGAGCTAAAGAGACGCAGCGGAGTGAAGACCGTGATGAGGTCCAGCTCAATGGCACGGGACTAGTGACTGGCAGAGAATTACAGCACGTTGCCCTTTGGATAGCAAATGGTGCAAAGTGATTTTGGGGCCGAAAAGAATAGTCCTTCCAATCATCGTCGTCATGCGCAGGGCGCGTACCCATCATCCTTGCCATGCGACGTCGTGATGCCCGTATGCATTATACAATGGTATGCAGCCACGCCCGACTTTTCCTGTGTCGATCCTCGCTATGCAAACGATTCCTGGCAGAGAGAAGATCATGCGCCAATGCTGATATCGCTGTTTCCAAGGTGCTCTCTGTCCTGTAACCGTCGCTACCGTTCTGAATCCGCATACAGATCTCCAGACAAGATCGAAAAAATTCCAAGGCTGCCCCATTCCAAATAGTTGTTTGTAGATCTAACGGAATCCCATTCCAGGTGCCGGGACGCCACCGGGTCCACCAGACTGCGGTGGTGACGAGCGGTGAAACATCTGTACCAGTCGTCGCCCAACACTTGGTTCCAGCTCGGTGCCGTCACGCGCGATCTTGACTTCCCTGTTCGCGTTCCATGGATTCCGCAGACCTCTGGTGCGGTAGAAGGGTAGCCTGTTCGTAGACATCCATTCGATGTGGAATTGCTTGCCCCAAGTTTGGCCAGTTCCTCCGTCTGTCCCTGAGGAGGAGTCTTCTTCGCCAGAACGATCGGCTTCCCAGAATATAGTACCTCGTGCTGAGTCGTCGATGATGCGTCCTTTGGGCGCTGTAGCTGTTGCTGGCGTAGGGATCGATTGCGGTGAGCCTGCAGGGTCGGCTGCGACTTCTTCGGCGGAGGGGAAGGTCTTTGAGAGGTCTACCAGTTCGCCAGAGATGGCCGAGGTCATGCGAGCATATCCGAAGTATTCGCCTGACTTGTTTGCAGAGAAGATGAGGAAGACGTTTTCCGCTTGACCATATGCCTGATTGAGAGCCTCCTCGTTGTGAGACTGCGTAGCCCAGATTCCGTTTCGTACGCTCGCTTCCAGATCCTGGGCTGTAAGACTCTTGACAATGAAGTATTTCTCAGGCACCTTCTCGCCTGCTGCTGGTGCTGGAGGCGCACTCGCCAAATCCGCTCCTGGCGATCCATCGGAGACTCCGCTCTGGCCCAAATGGCTTCTTGCAATCGTAGGAGCACCGCTCTCTCTATCAAATCCGCCGGCTCCCTCGACATCATCTTCACCGTCAACTCCGTCCGGTGCGCGCGCTGCCAACGATGATAGTCGGGCGCCAGCACTCTCCTCTGTCGGTATTACGATACTGCTAGCAACCGTGCCCCTCCTCAAGCGACACACAAGGCGCACACCATGAAATCTGGAATCGTGGAAGCGGTTCATGGCTGCCACGCAGGCTGCCTCCGTTCTGTAGTTGACGAACGCGCAATTACTCTTGGCGATCAAGAACACGCTTTCAATATCGTTCGTAGCATCCCGCGAGAAATGATCTTTCAGGTCCGTTACCAACGCCGCCGGTGGGAGGTTCCCAACCCATAGCGCGTGTCCAGACTGCTTCGGCTTTCGTGGTGGTCCTCGAGGGAAGTTCGGGATGGGACCGGTGTCGGCAGAGCCACGTGGTGCAAATTGGCCTGTATTAGGGTCAGCACACAACTCCAGAGAGAGAGAAAGTTTGAGTCTTGGTACAAATGTCAGTAGGCGTCCCAGGAGCCATCATGTACTGCGTCTGAGGTCCAAATCGTGGATCCATGGGCGAGTATTGGTTCGGGCTAAGACCGTAGCTATATGGATCAATCGGAGAGAACGGGACCTGGACCTGCTGCTGTATGGGAAAGCTTTGTTGCCGCTGCATGTTCTGCATTGGACTCGGTCCCCCGTACTGTCCGGCGAGGAATTGCTGCTGCTGGGCTCGTGCTAACATTGCAGGGTCGAACTGCGGACCACGCTGTGGATACAATCCCTGTGCTGTTTGGTAGTGACCTGGTGAAGGGAGGCCTTGGGAAGGATCGAGACCGCCGTAATGCTGCGATGCCAGAGGTTGCTGCCCAGGAAGGGCGCCTGCCAGTGAACCCATGTCAAATGTGTGTTGGCTATATTGTTGCTGTTGTGGTTGTGGTTGACTCTGTGACAGATATTGTAATTGTGATTGAAACGGCGCACTGCCAGACGTCAGATTGCCATGTCCGGAAGATGCCATTGGAGCATGTTTCACATACTTCCCGGACTGACGTGGGGGCTGTTGATGTTGCTGCTGTTTTGTGCGGCCTCGGTCGTCAGGCGACTGAGTCGCGTTGGATACGTCGGGGCCATTCATGTTATCGTCGACTCATCGACCTTGTAGCAGATGCGTCGCAAGACAGGAAGCAGGATGACAGAAGAACAGAAGCAACACCGAGACGAAGGAGAGTTAATGTGTAGCTGTGGTCTAACGGCCAATGAGCGACTAGGACCATAGTATGCAGTTAGGAAAGCTGCACAGTCGTTATGTCCGTATTTGCTTTGGGCACCAGTCTAGACCGGTGCAAATAGCTGTGATGAAAGCGGCTCCGGGACGAGGTGCCATCATCGAGGCAGGTGGGCAAAAAATAGCTTTGGGCAGGTAGATGTGCGGGTGGTGCAGACGCCACCGTACATTTACCTGCTACCATGCATGGCGGTCGGCAGCCGACAAATGTGCATCTGCGACTGAGGACGTTGTCACCAAGATGCTTGTCTGACGAATAGGGGTGTTGTTGCCAGCAAGTGGATAACCCCAAGACCATGGAAATACGCGCGCATGCTCAGATATACTGTGGTTGGCAACCTGTTGCTAACCCTTCGGCAACACGCCCCGAACACCCCTACTGACGAACGACTGCCTCTGGGATCTAGGAAAAAACCCTACCGGCGCAGGGGCGAACCTACCACGCCGCCACAATGCAACGGAGCGACGGCCGTTTTGCTGCTGTTGCATAATAGGTGTCAGCAAGCTGTTCCGGCGCTGGGGGCGATGACGGTTACGCAGACAAATGTGAAATGATCCACCGCTGATTCGAACCACGAGCGCTCACTCGTTCGCCACCAGCCAGGGACGGCATATTAGGGCATACCTAGCTGCCGAGGCCTGTCATGCGGCCGTGTGGCATGCAAGTCGAAGAGCAGTGTTGCATCGCTGGAGCAGTCGAGAGCGCTTGAGCTGCTAGGGTGATGCTTCGAGGCCGAGCGATTCAGAGGATCAAACTGCCGTGCAGAGAAGTGGGTGTGGCTGAGTTGCAAGCACACCCTGGCACGAACGATTGAGACTGCTGCCCAATCGTGACGCTCGGAGTCCGCGAGGCGCCGCGAGCCTCGATTACGTACCCTGCCCTCACATCCTCGCTAGGCGCTAAGTCGTGCAGAAAAACGTGGCTTACGTCTCGCTATACACCAGGAGCGGCTGTGAACTTCAGAAGTCCACGTAGGTACCAGCTTCTCGGGACGCCTTTATTGCTTGTAAGCTCTGGGCCGGCCGGCACTTTCGAGTATTCAGTGCATCTGCATTGGTCTAGGGGAACACAGCAGCGATACCTGCCGATCACAAGCTCGCCAGGTCACACCACGGGAACTGGATTCGCTGTTGACTTCTGCCGGAGAGCTTCCCGCTCAGTGCCGAAACCGTCGTCGTTGTGCAGCTGGTTTGAAGTTGAGGGCTGTGGTCAACCCTACCGGGGTTTCACTCCGGATGCGGTGCATGGCGCAGCTAGAGTTCGAGGCGACCAGAATTTGTTCCTGGATGCTATTGAGGCGTTCACGGTGGGTGCCACAGCGAGATGGCTTGCATGCCCCGACAGTTTACTCCAAAGTCGCAGCAGGCCTCGCCGGTAGGCATCCTCACCACCGAGAGTTTCCGCGAAGCTCGGACCGAAGCAGCCACAGACGCACAATGACAAACGATGGTCCTTCCATGTAGACGAGCACGACGGCAAGCATGTGCTATACCATCTGCGATCCGCCATCATCATCCACGCGACTGCCGAGACGTTATGAAGTGTTCGGAGAAATGGCATGTAGGGAGGTTCAGGGATCGTTGCCGAAGAGATAGCAACAGGTCGCCACCCACACATTAGAGTCATCCACCCGTATTGTGCCGTCTTGGCGGTATCTCAGCCACACTCATGCCACGTGCGGCCCCGATGTCGCCCGAGCCCTGCGTCCGGTGCCACAGCTACGGAGACCTGACAGAAAGGCTATCTGAAACCTCACGGATGATCTACAGCACAACTCCACCTTCACCAAAAAGAATCTCATGTGCCCGAGGTCCGCCACCTCCTCAGCTGCGGCAATCAGCGACGACATCAGTGAGGTACATGGGCATTCCACCATGTCTGCAACCACAAGATTGGACGACAATGATATGCATGAAGCACTGTCCACTACACCCTGATAAGCCATTCGGAACAGACTCCTACGGGCTTGCTCTTGCATACACCTCGACCATTGTGGCTGCTGCTGCTGCATCCGTACGGCCGACATCTGCATCCGCCCGAGACTGATGCAGTGCTGCAGAGTTTGTCGATGCAACTTTGACATCACCTAACCGGCCGACCAAAGGAATTTAGAGCAATACAATGGTCCACAACCCTCCTCAAGAACATGGACAATGAGCTGTACGCGCGATGCATAGCGGCCACCACAGCACACCGCACAATGCACACCGCATATCGATCTTCGATCTCTTCACGCCCTGCTACGCCTTATGCTCGTTTCTTTGCTAGTGTACCACTGCACAGGGGGTCGCAAGATACACTGACAGAATCGACAGCGGGCTCGACAAAAGTGCTTGCACTCCCTTTGCTTCTAACACCTCGCCCCGGCGACGGCAGACTGCGAGACTTGGACGGTCTTACGCGCTATGCAATTGCGCCTCGGCTAGATCCTGTTTCGTCGTCCTCCGTGCTCGCAGAGAGGATATACAGCCCTGCAAACTTGACGGGTGTTGTGCCGGACTGTCAGAGGGTCTTGGGACCACCTGTGCTTAACGACATACAGTCCGTCGTGTCCGTGCACTTTCAGCAAATGTCGGCCCAGCCTGACGACCACCGTCGGTAGCATATACAAGAATACCAAAAGTCGACAGTTCCTTTTAAAGCAATTGAAAACGCTGCTCGTCACTTTCGTAGCGCGACCACTTGGCGTGAACTTCTTGAGGCCAAAAGTGACGATCTGTGTACTACCACTGGCGTACTATGGCTGTGATAGCACGCGCCACATCCGCATCTTCACAGCGAATCCACCGACCACACTTCGATCCCGAACCCAAGTTGCAGCAAGCGAGCTTCGCTGTCGTGTTTCAGGATCTGTCAGAGCACAGACTGGGTTCAGTTGACCGCTAATCAGACAACCAACTTCCCTCACAGACTGACATGTACCGATCACGTGCCGCTTGCTTTTGCCGCCCGAACAGCATCATATCATGTGGACATCCGTCCACGCGGTCAGCACTACCTCCTACGACTCACCGCGTTCTCGCTGAGTGGCCCGTGACCGTGACGGAACAAGCAAGTCTTGGAAAGAATTTTGCCATTGCTCATCTCCGACGAAAACTCGCACCGTTCTCCCCTTCACTCTTCTTCTTCCACGACACTCGAATCGTCCTCCAGACCCTACCGATCCTTACCTTAGCCTGTTTGCCTCCACAATCTAGTACGGAATCCCGTTCGTCAACAGCTGGAAATAATCATAAACCCCCGTACTATAACTCCTCTCACTCCAATGCACCAACTTCCTCACAAAATCCGCCGCCTCCCGATCCGTCTTCTCCAACACAAACCTTTCCTTAAAATGCTGAATCGTCTGCGGCTTGAAACACGGCAGGCCCGAATCCAGCATCATCTGCACAATATGCGAGAGTTGCTCAACGTACTGCCTGCTCGCTAGGAAAGCTTTGATGCAGAGTTCTTCGAACGCCTTGAACGGCTGGGAGTTTGACGAACCACCCATGATGGCAACCATCTCTTGCGTGAGCTTGAAAGGAGCGCGCTCGAATTTCACGCCTCCTGGTGCAATGTCGAAACAAAACCCGAAATCGATGTGGAGGATGTGACCCGCGTCGTCGACCATGATGTTTCCATTGTGGCGGTCCTTGAATTGCAGGAGGTAGGAAATGATGGAGTAGGCCGCCATGCTCTTGATGAAATTACTCCTCGCTTCTTGGAACCGGATGGAATCTTCATAACCATATTTCGAGATGAAGTATTCGTACAATCCGTTGACAGCTTCGCGGCCAAGCATGTCTCGAGAAATGGAGCTGGGTAAGACATCAATGACACCACATCCTGGAGCCGTGGCCGTGACGCGATAGGGAAAGACGTAGACGTCTAAGCCAACATTGTTGAAGATACCTCGGAAACAGGCGATAAGTTGAAGGGCGAGGACGTCTTGGCGGCAATCGTCGCCGACTTTGAAGATGGCTGATTGCCAGATCTCGTAGGATCTACGGTGAGAGGCGCCATTTTGTGCCACGAGTGCGCGGGACGAAGAAATATCGGCGTCCTCAACGTCTTCTTTGCGGATTCGGAAGGTGGCCATGTAGGGAGCTTTGGCGTGACTTTGGAGTGGTTTGCCGGATTTGCGGTCAATGCCGATTACCACGCCGTCTGGGTTGCTGGGCAGGTAGACGCCGACTTCGACATCGATCTTTCGCAGCTCTTCTTCAATCTTGGCTTTCTTCTCCGGTTTGGGCGATTTGATGAAAGGTTTCAAAGTGCCGGAGATTCCGGTGACCTTTCCAAAGAAATCGAACTCGCGATGGTAGAAGTCTTTGTCCTCTGGCAAAAAGCTGCCGATCAAGGCGTCCATTACTCTATCAAGGACCGGCTTGACAGGATCTGGAATTCGGGAGTCTTCGTCCTTGTACGCATTGGCCTTCATGTTCCATATGATTTGGTGTGCGAACAGCTGCGAGAATGTAGCGGTCTCGATAATGTATCTCTCAACATAATCGAGGACGTCATATCGCAGAGCCTGTACGATCTGCGGGACGTAGAAGAAGGTGACATCGACGTCGTGGCTTTCCAGCGCTCGCACAGCGTACTGGATGATCAGGGCGTGGTTCTTGTAGGACGGCAGGAAGTAAGTGACCGCTGCCATAGGGTTGACGGGCGCCCAATACAGGAGGTACTTCAGCTGGTCCTTGACGTCGCTAGGTAGCTCCGATCCTAGCAGGATGTAAAGAGCATCAGGCTCATGGATCGCCTTCTCAGGGCGACGAAGTAATAGCTTTCGCACATCTGCTGCAAGCGTCTGTGACTTCGGAAAGCGGGTGACGAGCTGGACAGCGATTCGAGGATCTTCGCGCCAAGCGACATGGAGCAAGGATGCTATTGCTGCTTCTTGGCTCGCCACATCATGTGGACCTGACATAATACTCTTCGACTCAGTTGCACGAGGAGCGATCCAGATCTGAAGTCGTCCAATCTCATGAGCAATGAGCTGCAGCAGAAGTTCTTGTCTCTGTTGCAAGGATGGCAATTCTCTCGAGCCTTGGACACCAATATCTGCAAGCGTTCTCAATTCGTCGCTCACATCGTTCAGGAGCTTTACTTCGGCTTTGACCTGGAGCTTGTTGCTTCCGAAGGACCACTTTGGTGCTGTAGTAAACCATGAAAGGCCAGCCGACAGGATCGCATCTTTGAGGCGCCATCTGGATGCAGTGTCGAGGTGGACCGCAAACCTCAACACCTTCTGCGCGAGGAGAACGATGTGGAAGTACACTTCTCTAGCCAATGGCTGGTTGACAGTCTTCTGCATAGCAAGCAGCGTGATACGCATCAGGCGAGTGTAGACTCGCTCAACCGAGGGTGAAGTCAGTCTCGTGGCACTGAAATGGCTCGACAAGAACTGCGCAAGTCGAAGATGGGGCGCGATCAGATTGTGTACCATCTGCTCGCGTTTCTTGATGGCCTCCCAATTGGATGGGGCGAACTCTTCCTTGACATAGAATGGATCTGGATGCTTAATGCTTGGGTTGAAGAAGCCCTTCTTCAGGCGTATGGATCGCTCCCAGCCAGCAGCGACTTCTACGTGGATCCTCGACTCCAGGCTTGGGTTCTCTTTGACAACGCCAAGCCAAAGTGAGATGCCAAGGTTAATGGACTGCTTCGTGAACAGTAGAAACGGGACTCCAACGAGTTCTTGTATCAGTGCGACACGAGCAAATCCGTTCCGACTAAGAATGCCAGCTGCGTTGCGAAGAGTGTTTCGCACTTCCTCGAATGGCACCTGGCTCTGCTTTCGCAAGCGCTGGGCCATGCGTCTGAGCTCAGCTGCTTCATCACGGACAGGTGCTTCAGCGTCAAGCACTGCAGGACGTAATCTGCCACTATAGTCAACCAGTGCCCATTCTTCGTCGGTCTCGAGCCTGCCATCTAGGTGGCGGTACTCTTGACGAGTCGTGTACTGAGCCATGAAGTCAGAGGCCGAGTTCACGTTGATTGGCACAGCAAGACTGGTCAGTCGATGATCCGAGAGAGGAATTGTGCCGCCCATCTCGACTGCGAACGATCTGCCAAGAGCGATGTGGCCGTACGCGCCATCATCTTCGTAATCTTCGAGGTAAGTCTGCAAGTGGCCTTTCACATCTAGAGGTGCGACTGCAATCGCTTTGGTCACCCATACACGACAGCGCTGGTGAAATGCGGTGAGTGTTGCTTGCCGATCGTGTACGTCGTCGCCGAGTTGAATAGACACATTACCTCGACGAGAGCTGTAACAAGACACGAAGGAGTACTCATCAGTCTCAGTATCGAGGCAGCTCTTCCATACCAGCGACAGCAGTTCCAGCAATGCGAAGATCGATGCTTTCTGGCAAAGTGCTGATGGAATCTGGTCGATGATTCGGTCACAGGACATTATGGCCGCTTGGCGGACCTTCGTAATGCGATGGCAGCATCCTTCGAGCAAAATCGCTAGCTGGACTGCCACTTGTGGTGCAGCTGAGTCTTGTCGTGTGCCTGACAAAGATCTGCTCAGATACGCATTGACGCCGTTCTTGGCCACCTCGAGCATACAATTGCCCAGTGCGCCCTTCTTGACTTTGTCTTCGAGAAAATATGGTAGCACAGCAGTACAGTCGCCGCCGCGAGCGCGAAGTGTAGAGACCAGTAGAGCTGCCTGCAGGAATGTACACTCTGGGTAGCTCAGCTTTGTGATATCTGTTTGGCAGCCCGGAAGAGCTTGAGTCAGCAGCTGCTTCTGCTGAACATGCTGCTCTGGGCCCGATCCTCGACGCAGAATAGCGTTGAGCTCGATACTGCTGTCGGGCATGTCCACGCGAGCTTCATCGACCAGCGGCAGACTATACATTGCCATCGTCTGAAGGTCTCGAGCATGCTCTTTGGTGGCCGTGGAGGTGATCGTGAATCCGTGTGCTGCAATGTTAAACCAGACATCGCGTCCCAGACTCCGCAGTTCGTCTTCATCTTCAATCCTCGGATTATGCTCCGGGTCGGTGGATGCAAGTACCGCCATGGGTCGGAATAGCTGGGCAATGGCCTTTGATGCGAGCGCAGAATCCGCGGTTCGATCAGTCACAGTATCACCACTGCTTATGCACAAGCTCAACAAGTGCTTAAGATAGAGCTCAAAGAAGGGCGAGTCCTGCTTGATCCAACCTGCTAGACGAATGCGCGCTTCGTTCACAGCAGACACCACGAGCATATTGTTCTGCACGAGCGCATCTCGACCAACACGAGCGTACAGCCGCAGCAGCGACTTCAGCTCATTCCTTCCACCACAGATGCCAAGAGCTGCGATCTCGATGATGATCCGGGCATCAACAGCCTCACTGATCTTGCCCACTTTCTGTACGAGCATCGATATGACCAAAGCCGTCAGCTGTGTTTCCATCCGACCCACTGCTATGGCGACGATTGCTTGGACGACAGTTCCATACACCGTCGCGGTCTCCTCCTCGTCGCTATTGCTGAGGACCAAGGATATGGCGCTACCAAGATTTTGCTGAGAGCCTCCGTAGTCTCTACTCTGATTATCGTAGCTGAAGCTGCTGTCGAATAGGGGCAGCTTCCTCTTGGGTTGATCGCTCGAGTGCGCGGTAAGCACGTTGCCCAGATTGAAGAGCGTACTAATCACCAAGTCCTGAGATGTGTTCTTCAAAATACGCGCCAGGCACTCGCAAGCCACTGCGGCAGTGGGTGGTGTCATCTTGCCTTGAACGATCAACCGCGGTAGGGACCGTGTAAGATCTGCAGCGACAGGTTTCGATATGCTTGACAGCACGACCATAGACTTTAGCACTGTTCTGGCGAGCGCCTCGTCAATCATCTGGGTAGCATCAGCAGTCACGGCGTCCAACCAGCCCTTCAAAACATCAGTGTGCATTATGTCCATATTAGCGCCTTCACCATCGAGTATGCAACAGCCCAGAAAGCTTCGAAGAGCACTTGCTTTGATCTCGCGGCCTAAGCGTTGTTGCCAGACAGAAGCTAGCTTCAGGTAGTCGGCATCAGCCTCGAGGAACTTCATCTGCTCCGCGATGGTTGCTGTCAAGTGTCGAACATGCTCGTTCGAAGCTTGACCGTTGGTCCGGTACAAAGCCAGGTTACGCTGCATCAAGCTTTCGAGCATGGCGTCTCCTCGCATTGGCTCCTGGATCGGCAGCAATGCCAAAACACTTTCTTCGACGACCTCCATAAACGCTTGCTGCAGCACCATGGCGCCCAGTGGATTTCCTTTCGCGGCATAGTAGCGAGTCCATCGTTTCCACTCTTTGAGCGTCCTGGAAGTGCTGCTAGCGTTGCGAACGGCAGAAAGCGCACCTTCCAAGGACACCAGGAAGTCCTCCGCGAGGATCCGTTGTAGCTTCGGTATGAGGGACATACGCTGTTCTGGCGACAAGACTCGGACGTACTTCGATAATGCATGGAGAAAGCCAAGCAGTGAGACGTTCAGCTGTATAGCCTTGAGCGTTTGCTGATCAACCTCAAACTTGGTCTCGCCATTCCCCAATGGTTTCAGCCATGCCGTCTTCTCGGCACTGGTCCCAAGCTCTTCAATCGTGTCATCGATACATTCCCATGCTGCCGATCGTAAGGAAGGATGGTTCAGCCCCAGGGCCAGTACTGCGGTGGTAAGATCGTATGCGAGCGTCTCCCAAGGTGGTAGTCGTTGGTGCAGTGGAGAGTGACCAAATGCCTGTCGATGGGATTCTGATACGTATGGCGCGAGCTGTCGTAGTAGTGCCTCTGCATCCTTGGTCGTCCGTATCAGAGGTGCTGCCTTGCACAACGCTGTCAACACCTCCAGCTCCCGGATGCTCATGGGAACATTGGATGTCTGCGACTCTTTCCGGGATACGACAGACCCGTCGATCCCGCCGTTCGTCGTTGGCTCGTCCACATGATGCCGCCCCAGAGCGCACAGTCTCTTGATGTCTCCGTCATCGTCCTGAGCTGTAGTGCTTTCCGCCGACAACGCAGCAAGTTTGTCCAAGGCGCTGCGACGCGTCGCACGCGTTGTTCTGTACATGTCACTTGGCATACATGACGCTGTGCATGTGGTTAAGGAGAAGACTCACAATCGCATCCTGTCGCTACTGTACAGACAAGCGCTCTGGCCTTGTTTGAAGGTGCAGGCTGCCCAGGTACCGAAGTTAGTCGAGCGTGGTACAAAGTCGCACGTCGTGTCCAGCCTACTGGAAGGACACTGTTATCTAGGCGACCTGAATCAATGTTTGATCGGAATGCCCTAGAGTTAGTGGGGGATTGCACGACGTGCAGCTGTGGCAAGACTTCTATAGCTACAGGTAATCCCAGCAAATCGTCGCTAGCGTAGACGTCAACGTGCGTTGCGTGAACTGTTTCCAGGAGTTGTACTTAAGTACGGCGTACGAAATCACTGAGAATGCCGCCTGCCGCATCGGCATCAGCCACAGCGGAAGGAAGCGAGAGCGCGGACACAGCTCCGAGAAAGCTACAACTTTTTCCCCTACTGAAAAGTACGTCCAAAGTTTGTTGTTCTGTGGCACACGAGCCATCGCCCACCCACTGGCCATGTCGTCCTTCTTCACACTGCCGGCGTCGCAGAAGAAGCGCAAGCGGACGCAGGCTCATGCTCCGCGCGCAACTGACAAGAGCGCTCCGAGGGCGACAACGGGTCGGGACGAGTCCATCTCGGGCAGTGATGTCTCCGATGGTGAAGGTCCAGTGCGTGGAGGCGATTTAGACTACGAGAGCTCCGATGAAGACGAAGAGTTCTTCGATGAGAACCCGGCAGAGAAGCGAATACGACTGGCCGAGCAATACCTCAAGAACACGCAAAAGGAAGTGCAAGAAGAAGTGGGATTCGATGCGAAAGATATCGACGAGGAGAATCTGCGGCGGCGCATGGGCGAGAGGCTGAAAGAGGACACAGCAGAGACACGAGGGAAACTGTACAGGTGGGTCGCACAGGAGTTCGATTGGAGCAAAGCAGAACGAGGGCAAGTCAGACATCACCAGAAGTCCGTCACAGGCGTGGCGATATCCGGAGAGCATGCATACACCGTAGGCAAAGATGCCGTCTTGGTCAAGTGGCGTCTGCCACCTGCAGACAGGTCACCGAACAAATTTGGCAAAGTGCCCAGCAGGAAACCGCAGAAAGTGCTGGCATCGATGAAGTTTGGCAAGAACACGAATAGCACGGACGCGGAGCAGCACACCATGGCGATACTGTGCGTGGCAGCATCTCAGGATGGGAAATTCGTGGCAACAGGAGGCGCCGACAAGAAGCTGATAGTCTGGGATGCTGCAACACTGAAGCCTCTGAGAGTATTCCCATCCCCTGGTCAGAGAGGTCACAGGGACGCCATCATCGGCCTTGCCTTTCGAAGAGGTACGAACCAGCTGTACAGCGCAAGTAAGGACCGGACGGTCAACACATACTCTCTGGACGAGCTATCATACGTTGAGACATTGTTCGGACACCAAGACGAAGTGGTGGATGTCAGTGCATTGGCGACAGAGACCTGCGTGACCGTGGGCGCAAGAGACAGAACCGCAAGATTTTGGAGGATCGTCGAAGAGAGCCAACTGGTATTCCGTGGAGGCGGCGCGCCAAAGAAAGACAGATACGCAAAGTCAAACGACAGTGGTATCGATATGGCGGAGGAGGAGCCCTCACACGAAGGGTCCACCGATCGTGTGGCTTGTATCGACAACGAGACGTTTGTCACTGGATCTGACAACGGCTCGATATCGCTTTGGAATATCAACAAAAAGAAGGCAGTACATGTCTATCCCCTTGCACATGGCATGGATCCGCCTTTACCGCTGGATGAAGTCAGCGCGGAAGTCGACCCCCCGGAAGAAGCGCGGACCAAGCCACAACCTAGATGGATCACAGCATTGCGGGCGATACCTTACTCGGACACATTCGTCAGTGGCAGCTGGGACGGATATTTGCGAGTGTGGAAGATCAGTGCCGACAAGCGACGCATAGAAGCAGTGGGCCGCATTGGGTCTACAGACCTCTCGGTGGAAGAGCTTCTCAAGCAGGAAGAGCTCAACTCTGCAGCACTGTCAAACGAGGCGCTCAATGCCATGATTGACGGGAGCGAAAAGCACAGTCGCATCAATGGCATCATCAACGACCTGGCAATAGCTGACAGGGGCGACCGAGCGAAGGATGGTGTAGTCGTTGTCGCTGCGGTCGGTAAGGAGTCACGACTTGGCAGATGGCGTGAGATGAAAGAAGCCACAAACTGCGTAACGCTCTTCGACATTCCCCGGAAGTCCCTCGACGGCGAGACATCTAGCGACACTCTGGACGTGCTGCCTAATGGCGGCAAAGACGACTTTACAGGCTTCGACTGATACCCATATGGCATTGCAACTTCAGCTGTACAATTGTATGCACAGTATCGATGTGGCTCTGAAACCCAGATTCTGCTCGCAGTCGCCGTTTGTCCACACTGATAGGTCTGATAGTACCAAAGACAAATATATGTGCAGTCCCTGGGCCAGAAAAGGCACTTTACAGGATGTCTTCGTATGGCAAATGACTCGATTTCCAGCGAGCACGGCAGCAGCGGTATGAAGTGTAGTCTCCAGTAGGGGTGGGGTAGCTCCCTCCTCTGATGTCAGTCGGACTGAGCGAGGACATCCCATCAATGCTTCTCGAACAAAGATGTGTCTCATTCTGACATAGCTTGAGGTCCGTGTAACTTCATTGTTCCATGTTCTACCGACTGGTCAAACGACGCACACGTCTTACCGCGGCAACAGCTCACGGAGCTCAACCATCCATCATGTCAAGTCAATACTTCCTCCACGACCACCCAGTCTCCTCCTATGCCCAAAAAGTCAGGATGGCTCTGCGTATCAAGAACCTCCCCTTCGAAAACAAGACCCCTCCCAATCTCGGCTCAGGTGAAGCCAATGAAGCCTTCTTCAAAGCCAACCCGCGGATGGAAGTCCCAACCCTTATCGACGAAGACTTCGCAATCTTCGATTCCACCGCAATAGTAATGTACCTCGAAGACAAACACCCGGAACCGGCCCTCCTCCCAAAAGACCCCCGATCAAGGGCTGACGCCAGAATGATCGAAGAAGTCTGCAACACGCACTATGAAGCAATAAACTGGAGCATCGGAGAAATCAACTGGTTCGAACGCGCCACCGGCGCAGAAGCCGATCGACTCCTCGCCGCGGCAATAGAGCAGACAGCACAGTTGCAAGAATGGTTGTCGTCAAGACTTGGTTCTAAGTCCTTCTTCAATGGCGACACACCAGGCTACGCTGACATTGCTGTGGCACCTATCCTGAATCGCAGCGTACATTACGGCTTCGGGCCAAAGGCCGGCTCTTCCCTGCAGCTCTGGCACACGCGGATCAGTGAGGTGCCGGCGATTCGCCAGACTTTTGATGAGATGACGGCAGCAGTGCAGCAGATGGCGAATATGGGTCCCAATACTTTCGCCAAGGGCAGTGGGAGGAGGAGGGAGTATAGGGATCATAGGTTGGAGTGGATGGTGAAGAATGGGGCGTTGAAGATTGTGGAGAAGGGGATCGAAGAGGGGACTGTGAGGTTTTCGTGGCCGCAGCCGAAGGTCTAGAGATGTGCGACAAGGTCAAGTTGAGAATTTGTTGCACACTCGCAAAGAGATTTATAGTAATCTGGCGATGTGTTCCAATGCAGGGAATCGAACCTGAGGAGGACATGTCAGCAAGGCTGACCCAGTGGAGTATGAGAAGTCTTCACATACCCTGATCTTGCCGGATCTTGCCATGTAATGACATGCATGAGAGCGGCAAATGCTAATCCATTACACCACATTGGACGAAGGGATCTGGTCGCTGCGAGTCTCGTTGTGGCAGTACCGATCTGTGGACTCATACATCTAGGCTCAAACTCGAAGAAACGCTTTACTAACCTCCAATTTCACGACATCACTGAACAAACCCAGACATCTCTCACCTCCTCCAAACTCCCTCCCTCCCTCACCCCAAGTCGTACCCGCCCCACACCTACTCTCCGTCGACACCCCCTCCTTCAAATTCCCACTAATCTCAAACCCCAAACACTGCTCTCTCCAATGTCCTCCCTTCCCATCACTACAAATCTTCCCAATGCCCGGAAAGTCTGCTTACAGGAGTCTTCCGTCGTCTGAACAATTTGTGAACACCCGGTTGCTCCAGTTTCTCGGATCCCGAGAGCAAGCGAGCCCACGTCACCACTGTTGGTGTAGAAGAGGTAGGCCAACGACGTGCTGCGCCGAGGGAGAGCCTAGGAGACCGGTGATGCAGAAGCGGTCGATGGCGATGTTGATGGTGCTGGGGAATAAGGCTTTGCCGCAGGAGTAGCAGGTGGGGAGGCTGGAATGGGAGGTTGGGGAGATTGGGAGGGATGCTGTGAGGGTTTTGCGCTGGGCGCGAGGGCGGGTATTTTGGTTGGAGTACAGGGTGGTTGATTGGGGAGATTAATGGTGGTGGTGGTTGATGATGAATGTGAGAGTTTGGGGAAAGCAGGCCGGAAGTACGAGGGAGAGTCTGAGTAGGAAGGGACTGATGAAGTGATCATGATGGACGCACGACTTCAATCGCATTTATGGACTATTGTATGTAGCATTTGAGGGGGCCAATTCTGGCTTGTTCACGGTAGCGAACGATGTAACCGCGCTCAAGGGATAAATTTCCTGCCGAGAGTACTCACTGAACCTACTCATGGCCTCCCAGCTCATCATTTTCTTCATCGCTCAGCCTCAAAGGCGATCACGCAGTTCCCTGATGTGGCCAGATCATGTGCTCGCCGCAACTCGACTCTCCAGCCCCTTAAGATTCGAATTGATCTCCCAATCGAGACATTCCGTACTCCAGACTCGTCTCTGCTTTGTCTTCTCCCCGACATTGCAATAGTTGCCGATCTGCTGCAAAGCCGCAGGCTGAGCAGAAATCTTAGTCGCGCTTGGAGAGTGATGTGTTGTTGACGGAAGTGGTCTTGGAGTGTGAGATACTTCTCGGGTCGCACTATTAGGATGGCTGACCTGAACTGGTGATGCTGCCACCTAAGTGGCTACTGCAAGCGCCGCTCGGAGAGATTTGGTCGACACATAGTGGGTGTGGTTATGTGGGTGTCGTGGTAGTGGTTATCGGTTGACGATTTGTGTGACGCGGTGATGAGAGGAGAGAATCTGCGCTCATAGAGTGAAGCCTGAGTCACGAAAGTCACGAAAGTCAGAGCAAATGAATGACTGCAGCTTTCGGATATCCGATGAGGTCGCTTAGTGCAGGCGGTGAGCAATGAGGTGCAGGACGAGAATTGCACGTGCTCAAGTGAATGCAGTGGTCCTGGTCCGTGCCTTGCCGCACTTCTACACTCGTGCTCCTCATGAACTCCGAAAAGGCTTCTTCCTGACGATAATATAGTGATGTCAGATACTCACATACAACAGAGAAGACCTCAATCACCGCTTCATCACAAGATGCCTTTCCTTCTTCCACAAGCTCGCAGGCCATTGCAATATATATTATCTTCAGGATGACCAAAGAGCTCGAAAATTGCTTACCTTCTAAGGAGTCAGAAGAGCGCAGAGCGATAATCTAAGCGCATTATCTGACAGGTAAGGTCTGCGAAACTAAGAAAGCACTTTCCTAGCAACTATGGCCTGTACCATACATGACCCACTTGAGCTTGCAGAGAGAGAGTGCTCGAGGAGATCAAGACGACCGAGAAGACTCCAAGAGGAGGGCATGAGGCTGAAGGCATCACGCCTCGGATAGTGAGTGATGTAGTCGTCTTGGCATGGTCGCACACAGATCAACAAGTCTGTGGCAGGAGTCGAAGATCGTTCGTTCGAGCGCTGTGCAGCACTGAAATCGGTGTATGGGGGTCTGCAACCTGCGGGTCGCACCGCTTTTCGCTTCTTTTCGTATAAATCATGAGGCTTAGATTCAATAGCGAACGATACTGACGTATGCGACATGTACGAATTTTTTGCAAAAAGCATGTGACTGGCTTAAGTGAATATCGACTACTGGTCCGTGCTTACAGTCAAGGACTTTTGATCTTCCACTTTCATCTCGGACTCGGACTTTCTGCAATTCAACATCGCCCTTCGATCATCTCCAATGTCCCTCACATCTGCCAGACAACCGCATGGCGCTACAGTCTCGAGACGAACATCTCGCTCAACTTGCTAGCGAAGAATGTCCAATCTGCTAGGAGGTGAGCTAGTACATCGAGAACAGACATGCAGCCTGAGAAAAGGACTGCTAGTTCGTTTAGCAGCTGAACGTCGCTAAATGCCGCAGTTTGAGAGAAAAGTACACTCTATTTGATGCACCTCCGATGAAATCGTCGATATGCTGTTCCTGGGATGATCATACTCGCTCAAGAGGCTACTGGACGGTATGCGCGGTCGTCCCGAGGGTCCCAACGGTACATTGATGACGAGATTGCAAGGAGCGAAGATAGTCAAGCTGCTTCAGAACATAGGAGCCTCGATCAGGAGGTGTCTATAGCCGACATGTCCGACGACTTGATGGACAACAGCCTTTACGACAACACGCGTGACGGCGAGAATGAAGCTGAACCCAGGATCATTCAGTCTCCTCACATTACGCAGACTGCCGCGACATCATCGAGCAGTCATCTTGGGTCCAACGAGGCCAACTCATCTCTCAGCGAGAGAGAGCCGAGACTCTCCTTCGTCGCATTACAGTCCAGATAAAGAAGAAAGTCATCGCCCGCGATATCGGATCGTACAGATTCATAGCGCTTGCGTTGATCACAAAAGCTTCCGCTCGCGATAGTCGAAGTGAGATCTACGACTCGTTGAGAACAGGACCGTTTGACTTCAGTCTATGCACTTCGGTGTGGGATCGTCTAGGCGCCAGTGGTCGTCGGGAAGAATCCAGGGGACTAGAGACAGGGAGATGGTGCCTGATTGAAAGTACATGGGAAATGATAGATGACAGACTCTGCAGATAGGTTGTCAGAACTAGATGATGCTGGAAGAAATCGTTAATGGACGGTGGGGCTCAGTGATTATGTTTCAATAGTGTTTCGCGTACGTATCATGTCAGTTCAAAAGAGCATATGATTCAAGCAGTGGTCAACATCAAGACTTTACAGTATATTGCACTTGCCGCCTCTTCGTAGAACATGTGAGAAGATCAGAGTGAATCGCGACTCGATGCCCGAGAAGCGCAGACTCCCACCAGTCGAGTGAATGGCAAGTTTCTGGTCCGTGCTTCGCGCTTATAATTGCGCTCGACATATTTTCGACTGTCCACCTTCATCGAGCTGCCAACCTTCATCAGATCTTTGACACTTCCCGCTTCCTCGTCACTACAACTACAGGATCAGCAACCAACAGTCGACATGACGCTGCCGACCCAGACTGACTTTCAAGTTTCTCACGAGCCTCGCTGCAGAGGAGTGCCCAATCTGCTACGAGGCACGTATGCATCATATCTATAAGTCTGACCATCACTAAAGTTTCATAGCCGTTCAATGAGCCTATCCGGACAGATTTTGGTCATTATTTTTGCATGCAATATGCGAAGGAGTGGTTCCGGAGCGCATACAGTTGTCATTCTTGCCGTAGTCCTCTCTTCCAAAGCCCGAAGACTGGGAGGATAGTGACGAGGACGGAATCGAGGACGATTCAGAGGTGGAGCAAGAGGAGAAGGAAGAGGAGAGCGAGGATGCCCCACCACGAAGACTCAAAGTCGTGCCTGATGATGGTGGACCTCTCAGTTATGGCTCATGGTAGCCTGCACAGACACTTGATCCAGAGGACTTGGAGATCGACATGGAAGACGACGTCTTTCGGGAGACATTGATGGACCTTTGTGACCCACGCAACTATTACAAGAACTGGTGCACGAACCCAACCTGGGACGCACCGACTCTGATCACACGCTTCCATCTGAGGTCTCAGACGACCGCCGCCATTGCGCGTCTGACCCCTGCTACAGACGAGGAACGTGTAGCAGACCTCGAATTCAGAGAAGCAATGTGCTGGCCAGAATGGGCGCAGGCGAACGGGTATCTCTTGAGACGCCATCTGAGCTGTGGGAGCATCAGCCAGAGCAGTCTGCTGGAGCTCTTCTTCGTACTCTACAACAAGGATGGTGACAGGCTTTGGAGGCCAAAGATCTCGCTATGCCACAGTTCAGTGCACAACTGTCATACCAGGGACTGGGGACAACATTCGAAGGAAGAGTCAATCGACTCCTGACTAGGGTTGTCGGGTTTGCTCAAGAGACTGCCGGGCGATATGCAAGTGCTCGGGATAGTTCGATGCTAGCGGAAACTGATGCTGAGGCGGACGATGGGGATGAACTCTGGGATTTCATGGGTGGGTCGGGTGAAGAAGACACCCAAGAGTGCGCCAGTGACGACGAGGTTCAACTCGCTGCCGGAGAGGCATTTCACGAGGCAATCAGCTCAGATGCCGAAGATTCGGACTACGCCCACGATAACTCGAGTACATCCATATACGCACCAGACCCTAAGGACGAGCAACGAACTCTCAGCGAGGAGGCCGAAAGTCTGCTCCAGGAAATTGTATCCGAGGTCAAGAGGTACATCGTGACACGACACAAGGCGACATACGGAGCGATAGCACGGGCCCTGGTTGTGGAAGCCACTGATCACGACAGCAGTCCCGGGATGGTACAGGGCCTCAATGACGGTATCTTTTCCTTCCAGCTGTGTGATCGGATCCACGAGATAGTTCATGCCAGCGGCTGCGGCCATGAATTCGAGTGAGGGCATACCAGTAGTTGGGGACAGACAGACCACTGGCATAGGAGAAACCGTATTCGATCGGTGCAGTGTGAAAATCTTGGGCACAAACTACGACGATGGAGCAAGGGGGCGGCTACTGACGATGAAATGGAAAAAGTGGCGTCCCGAGCTGCGATCTCAAGAATGGAAGCATTTCCGCGCAAGCAGTGGCCAGAATATCGATAATCCTTTTGGTATTCTGCATACAGGCTGGATGTGATTCTACATTGTAAATAGCTGAAGCCATGACAACTCGAGCACATGACTCTGTTCAAGTGAATGGAAAGTTTCTGGTCCGTGCTGGACGTGTCCATAAAAAGTTCGGCCTTCCATCAAGATCCAGACTTTGTCTCTTGCCTGCACAATCCTCGCAACTTCAGATTTCCGCGACAACTCAAAATTCTTCCCCCGTACACTGAACCTCGACGAACAGGATGGCACCACCTGCCAAGTCCGACTGCCCTCGAGAAGCTTGCCGATGCAAGACTATCTGTCGAGAACCTCGCTGATAACGAATGCCCAAATTGCTACGGGGGGCGGCAAAGCATTCAAACATAGCCTTGGTACATTACTGCCTCTCTCCAGCCGCTATCCGATCCAACCGAAACCGGCTGGTGCCACCCTTTCTACCTTAAGTGCGCTGAGACATGGTTCGAAGGTTCCCATACCTGTCCTTGCTGTCGGAACCCCCTCTATGAGGCACCCAAGTGAGGATTCGCAGACGATATTTAGGAAGACGAGGACGAGATTGAGCACTTGCATTCCAGACCCGTCCACGTTCTACAAATCCGTAATCGGCGCGATATCCTCGCTCACTACGATGACGAAGAACGGAAATGGATGGAGGAGCTGGAGACTGAGATCGAAAGTATAGTACGGACAGGATCAGAGCAAGATCGAAGTGTGAAGGAATGTGCGGCAGAGGCGGTTCGTGTAAGGGACAACGGAATGTAGTACTGACACTCGGAATCCTGAGAGAGCTCGAGGGGTCGAAAGGCTGACGCGATGTGACGGAGCCATGGATGTACTAGAAGAAAGTGGTCAATACGTCAATGGAGTCGAACCATAATAGTCGTGGTTGAATGACGAGCCCAGGCTGTTGATCCTCTGTTCGACGCCTTCGTGAAAGACGCAAGCCCCGACTTCATTCCCGCCGACGTTATACTCCTTGGCACAATTTGCGCACGTTTCGTAGGCTTTGCATTTGCCGTTACCACCAGGTATTGGCTGCAGCAGCTTGTTGGCCTCAAGACGGGGATTTTCGTGATGCTCCGTAATATCGATCAGGAGCTTTTGCAGGCGGTCTAGTGGAGCGACGGAGATAGCATCGCGTAAAGTCGATGCCGTAGGCTGTGGCGGACGCCACCCTGCGGACTTGTTGATAGTCAGGATTGTCGCTGTCGTGTTCGAGATCATCGTTCGTTTCTGAGTCTGCATGGCTGTCAACCAGTATGGCAATGGGGGGTCAGCCCGATCAACTTACGCGACATAATGATACGAGACGCGTCTCGTGTAATTTCAGTGTTTGCGTTTGTCGAGATTCGTTGGGACACAACGCGCCGAGGCTGGTTGCAAGTGTAGTTGTCAATGCCCTGATGGAGTGTGAAGAAGAAGAATTGGAGAAGTGCTACGCAGGTGTACCGGTGCTTGATCGATCTGTTTGATGTTTGATGACTTCTCGGGAGACGGAACGATCGCCATTGCACGTGCGGCTAGAGACCCAAGCTAGGCTCGCACGCTCCATCGCCTATGATCAGTCGTTGATGCCGTGTCGTAAAACGGCTGCATGGAAAGGCTTTTCAGATTGTGGTATGATACATAGCCTCTTTCCCTACCCCACTCGCAGCGATCCGGCTGCGTATGCTGTTCAAACGCCAAACGCCCATCGCTCGTGTCATGTCTGCATGACCACCTAGGGTGCCAACACCTGCTGATCGTCCACATACGGCTCCTCCCTGATGCCATCTTTTGTCACGACCTTGACCAGCACACCCTTGAAGTCAATCGGTAACCGCCTCTTCAGCTCATCCGTGCACATTCTCAAGATCTTCATGCCCTGCTCGAAGGAGATGTCGGGGTGGTGGTGCTTGTCGAGGATACTGAGGCAGTAGTATTGTGCGTAGCCGTGGGCGGCGTAGGGAACTGGAGCGCATGAGGCCAAGTAGTCGATCCAGTAGAGCTGGGGCTTGTTGGAGATGTCGTCGAAGCCGCCGAGGAGGAGGTTGACGGTATATGGGGAGCGAGATCGCAGAGACTTGGCGAGTTCGGAGCGCACGAAGGAGGCCGTCTCGTATGGTGTGAGGTCGGTGCTGTTGCGCATCGAGTAGAGCTGGATGTTGGCTTGGATGTATTCGGCGAATTGTACTACCATCCCGTTAGTGTTGGTCATGTACATGATGACTTGGGGACAGTCTACCTGTGTCGCCTGCCTCTCCGCTAAAGGCCATGAGGGTGTGCTTGTTGAGCTGGCGGGTCTTGTCGTCGCTGGCCTTCAAGATGGATGCGCCTCGCATGGCCGCTTTCGAGGCGGCGATGATGGTGAAGTCCTTGCCTGTGATTCCGAGTAACACCTCCCTGTCATTTCATTAGCATCTCTTTGATATCTTGGTGGATATTGACATACATCACTGCGTTTGTTGTGTATGTCTTTGGTAGTGTTTGATTGTGGTGTTTCCTTGAGTTGATGAAGCTCTCCACGGACAGCTCACCAGGCTCAATCCGCGTCGTCACTCGCGCTGGGTTTTGCCGAGGAGCGCCCGAGCATGCCAAAAAAGTTCCAAACGAAGTGCTTCCTGCCATATCGCACAGTATCACCATTCGTAACAATAGCGCAAGTACGCTTCTCTTATGTGTCCAGAATACCTTTGCGACCACGACTGCACCAATATCATCGTTGAACACATAGCAGCAATTGTACAGATCTTGCGGCCGGCGCATGGTAGACAGCAGTCCCAATAAGTGATCGAAGTATTACAGGACGATGGCATACAAAGCCGATTACAAGACGACCTTCGAGCCTAGCAGAGTAATACAGCCCATCTATACGGGCGGCGCAGTGTCGCTCAGCGAAGATGGCAGGACTCTGGCTTCGACGATTGGCGAGGAAGCTCTTCTTACAGACCTGAACACTGGGGCACATCTGGCACGCATCGAAGGCGTAAGTGCTGTGCAATGCCATCTCGTACACCAGGACTGACTGTTGACCAAGTGGGTAGGATGGCGAGCCTCTTACGACTCTCACAATCACACCTGATGCATCGTACCTGATACTATGCTCACGATCACTCTCCATGCGCGTATATGCGCTACATGTCTCTGTCCTGGACGACAGCATAGATGCAAAGCTTGTGCGGACGCTCAAGCCACATACGACACCTGTGGTGGTACTTGCGACAGATTCAACCAGCTCCCTGTTGGCGACTGGTGGCGCCGATGGTGTAGTCAAGGTCTGGGACATTCGAGGTGGATTCGCGACACATACCTTTCACGGGCACAGCGGCGTCATCTCAGCATTGCACTTCTTCCAGGTCGATCCGGATGCCGAGCAGCAATCGAGCAAGAGCAAGAAGAGGAAGAGCAAGCAGAAGAACGAAGCGGCGGAACCTGTGCAAGACGAGGCAACGGCAGGGTACAGGTTGGCCTCGGGAGGCGAGGATGGTCGCGTCAGAGTTTGGGACTTGCACAAGAGGAAGAGCGCCGCAAACTTGGAGTCGCACGTGTCAGTGGTGAGGAGTCTGGACTATTCACCCGAGCAGAAGTTGTTGCTTTCGGCCAGCAGAGACAAAACGGCGATACTGTGGGACTCGCAAACATGGCATGTTGCATCCACCGTGGCGGTATTAGAGACTGTGGAAAACGCAGGCTTTCTAGAGCAAGGACGTCTCATCTACACTGGCGGCGAGACTGCGAGGTTACGAATTTGGAGCGCACAAGGCGGGAATGAGGTCACAGACGAGCAAGAGCCAGGCGCGGAGATTGAGGGCATACTAGACGTTCTGCATCACTCAAGTCTCCCTTACCTCGTGGCGGTTCATGCAGATCAGACTCTGGTGTTGCGATCACTGGCAGGACTCTCCAAGAGCAGCAAGTCATCTAGTCAAATACCGCCATTACCCGTGTTACGGCGCATCAGTGGGACACACGACGAAATCACCGATCTCGCGTACATCGGTCGAGATCGCAATTTGCTAGCTCTGGCTACAAACTTGGAGGACATCCGACTGATCTCGCTGGACACCCATGATCCTTCAACACCATACTTCGGTGCCGACGTAGCGCTTCTCAAAGGACATTCCGACATCATCATCACGATAGACACAGACTGGTCGGGCCACTGGTTGGCAACAGGCGCAAAGGACAATACTGCCAGGCTATGGCGCCTGGACCCAGCGAACAACTCTTACACATGCTACGCAACATTCACAGGTCACGCCGAAAGTATTGGCGCTGTCGCGTTACCTTCTGCAGCACCTCAAGCAGGCTCAAAAGAATACGATAGACCACTGGAACATCCACCCAAATTCTTGATCACTGGCAGTCTAGACAAGACTGTGAAGCGATGGGACATCGGTAATCAGTCGGGCAAAGTGCCGCGGGCCGCGTACACGAGGAAGGCGCATGACAAGGACATCAACGCCATCGAGACTTCACATTCTACCACTTCGCCACTGTTCGCATCCGCGTCGCAGGATCGGACTGTCAGGATATGGGATGTCGAATCTGGTGAGGCGGTTGGTGTGCTGCGTGGTCACAAGCGTGGTGTCTGGACCGTGGCTTTCTCTCCGCCAACGATGCCAGCACTTACCACTACTGGCGAGGGCGGCGCCGCAAGTAGTGCCAAGGGAATGGTTGTGACTGGAAGTGGTGACAAGACTGTCAAGATTTGGAGTCTGACAGACTACAGCTGCTTGCGGACATTCGAAGGTCATGCGAACAGCGTCTTGAAAGTGGTATGGCTACCTCCACCCTCAAAGGGAGGCAAGGACAGACGAGGCGTGCAAGTTGCAAGCGCCGCTGGTGATGGGTTGGTCAAAGTCTGGGACGCACAAAGCAGTGAGTGCGCGGCAACGTTAGACAACCACATTGACCGTGTCTGGGCTCTGGCTGTCAAACCTACTGCCACAAACGACAGGAAGGACAACGCCATCGAGGGGGAGGGGGAGGAGGTAGATGTCACAAACCAGTCATCTCTCGAGATGGTATCAGGGTCTGCAGACAGTACGCTCACCTTCTGGCTGGACACCACGGCATCAACAGCACAAGAGGCTACTACGAAAGCGACTGCCCGAATCGAGCAAGATCAGGAACTGCAAAACCACATCCGATCGAATAACTTCCGAGAAGCTATCGTGCTAGCCCTGCAACTGAACCATCCAAAGCGACTACTCGAGCTCTTCAGCACAGTCGTGGACGCACCCCAGGAAGCAGGCAGTCTCACAGGCCGGATAGCAGTCGATGAAGTTCTTGCGTCACTGAGTGAAGGGCAAATTTGGAGCCTGCTGCGCCGTATACGAGACTGGAACGCCAACGGTCGAACACACCACGTCGCACAACGAGTGCTCTACGCTCTGCTCCGGACATTCCCGAAGGAGAAGATCATGGCTTTGAACCGCAGGCGGAAGACGGCGGCAGCAGATTCAGACGAAGCACTGGCTGGCGCCATGGCGGAGCTCAGCACGAAAGACAAAGCACAAAGCAAGGAGAGTGTCAGAGATGTGGTTGATGCGTTGAAAGCGTATACCGAGAAGCACTATGATCGACTGGGTAAGACGAGCGAGGAGAGGTTCGTGCTGCTGTGGGCGCTGAACCAGATGGACGATGTTGCCGCGCCTGTTGGAAGTCCGACGAACGGTGTCAATGGCCATCAAGAGGAGCATGACGAGGATATCCTAATGCTAGACGGGGCATGAGAACAGCGTGCTCGCTGTCTCAATATCGTCTTGTTCTGTATCACGTGCCTGCCATGCCAAGAGCTCATCAAACCGATAGCCAGGCATTCATATTGCTGTTCCCATACCACGCCCCGCCGCCGTCAACATCAATTCTCCAGACATATTTCAAGCATAAACCGGAAACCCCACAACGTACGCTGCTCGTCGCGGTCATTGTTCAAAATTGGAACACGAGACTGACACGAACGCGTCAGACTCTACCATGACGCGTAAGTGTCACCTACCACCAGTCACTTTGTGTATTGTTGACTGACGTGCATATAGCTGACATCACGGATGGCGGCAATGTTAGCCAGACCAAGATTACAGAAGAGCAGACACCAAACGATCCATCGGCAAAGCTCAATTCTACATTACTTCGTGAAGCAATTAATAGCGCTCCCTTGGGTGTGCTTCAGCAGCTGTTGCTTGACATCGTAGACAAGAACGACGAAGCTCGAGCGCAGGCCAGTACATATCTGCTTGTGCCCAGCGAAGTGAGCGGCGCGAAGCGCAAGGCCTACGAAACCTGCATCAACTGCAACAAAGACTACAACGTTAGCGACAATGCTGAGGATGCATGTATGTATCATGACGGTACGTCAATCAATCTTTACTCGCGTATAATCGCTAACAGGAGATAAGGTAAGCCGGACGTAGATTATTCGGACGACTTCTGGGCAGATCATCCAGATGGATGTGGTGAACCTGAGGACCTGGTCGATGAGCCGGACTATGTTGGGGGTTTCGCGTGGACTTGCTGCGGGCCAAAATACGAGACTGCTGGATGTATCAAGACGCGGCATAGGTCTGAGGTCGCGACTGAGAAACTTAAGAAGAAGAATAAGATGGATGTAGCAAGCATGATGGATTGACGGAAGGACGATGAATCGGAGGAAAGATCAGGTCGAGTTATAACGTGCTCAGAAAGGAGGCGGCGAATGGCGCGATTAGAAGATTCTCTATGCACGGAAGACAGCGCTCTGAGGCACCTTCTGGACGACTCAGCCTCTCGGATCTCCCGCTTCTCTTTGAAAGTGCCTCAAGACGTACTAGGTCGGAGTTGCCAAGACATGAACCCCGAGTGTCGCGAACTCCGTCTAAGCGTCGAGGGCCAGCTATAAGACCTCTCTACACATCCGTCATTGGTCAGCATGCTTGGCGTTCATCCCCTGTAGACGCCACACCGTGGAAGGCGCACGCACTGACTGGTCTTGCTTAGAAATGACTTCAAGCCAAGACGTTGACTGGAAGCAGATCAGTGTGCAGACATGGCGTACAAAAAGGGAGGTCGCGTACGCCAATGGTGCTCGACATCATCGACATTGCTCCAGCAAGGACCAACAGCCAGGACACAAACGACCAATCCCATCCACAATGCCAGAGAAGAAACTCCTCGTAGTCATTGGAGCCACAGGCGTTCAGGGCAGTTCCGTCATTACTCACTTCCTCAGCGAGGAGCCCAACTACCATCTTCGAGGCCTCACACGCAACACGACTTCAGCCAAGGCGAAAACTCTCGCCGCAAAAGGCGTCGAAATGGTCCAAGCCGACCTCAACGACCCAGCGTCCATCCGAGCCTCTTTCGAGGGAGCTCGTGCGATTTTCGCATACACAGACCATTCTTTCTCCACTGAAGCCGAAGCTTTGTTCTCCGCGGGTATTCACCCTTCCATCGCATCTGCCGCAGGCGCAATCGAAGTGCACCAAGGCAAAACCATCGCGGATGTCGCCGCACAAGTTCCGACTCTTGAACGCCTCGTCTGGAGCGCGACGCCCAGCGCAAAGCTTCGCAGCAACGGCGAATTGCAGGAAATCTACGAGCTCGATGCGAAAGCTGAAGTGACGGAGTACATGTACTCCCACCCGGGACTGAAAGAAAAAATCAGCACCGTTAACCCCTCCGTCTTCGCAGACGTACTGCTGCGGTACCCTATGCTTCTCGGGTCTTTTACCAAAATCTCGGACCGGGTGTACAAGCTCCGCAACGACTATGGAATGACTGCGAAAGTGCCGTGGGTTGATATGTCCTCGACCTTCGGCAGTTATGTCTCTGCGCTGTTACGTGCTCCTGCTGGGATTAATGTTGCCGCCATCTCTGGCTTGCTAAGCTACAATGACGTCATTGGGATTATTGAGGAGGGCTTGGGGATTAAGATCCAGCATGAGAAAGTCTCAGTGGAGACAATGGTGAAAGAAGCGGGCGACGAGATGGGTGGACTAATTAACGAGGCAGTGGAGTTGATGCAGTTCGTTGAGGGGTTGGAGTTTGAGACGCCGAAGAGTCTGGAAGGCAAAGAGGCGAAGATTATCAGTGCGGAAACGTTCGAACAGAAGACGGGACTGGAAGTGAAACGTGGAGGCGTTGAGAAGGTTATGAGGGGGTTGGATTGGAAAGTGCTTTTGGAGGCGTGAGGAAAGGCTGCAGACACTGGAGTTTGCTGTATGCTTACAAGCCCGTATACAATTTGGAGTCACTGGATGGATCGACCGCAAGAACGAAGAAAGAGAGAGAGAGGGAGACCAGAAAGTACACAAAAGTTCCAATACGAAACAAAATCATATTCCAAGCAAACTAAGTCCATCGGCCCTCGGAATCATCCCCATCATCATCATCATCATCCCCAACCTCACCACCTCCAAACTCACCGAAATCGACTTCGTCATCATCATCACCGTCTCGATTGTTCGCAGGGTTTTCCAAGGCATACAGCTCGTGAATACCACGCGCCCGTGGCTTCGAGTCTCGACCTTCTCGCTCCTCCCGCTCCAACCGCTCCGCCTCGATTCTCTCCTGCTCCAACCTCTCATCTTCGTCAATGATGTCGCCTTGTCCAAAACGTCTTCCGGACAGTGCGTCGAATAATCTGCGTCCTTCAGCATGCGCCTTTTGTGCTCGTATCGCGATCAGAGGGGCCTCGTCGTCAGCTTCGAGTCCCTTCTTGAGTTGCGCTTCGAGATCATCTTCATCCGCATCCTCATTGTGCTTGTCTTCTTGAGTCTGTATGTCTGGTGCAGCGTTCACATTCAGGACAATGCTCGGTGATTTGATCTTTCCCTCGACTCTGTGCGCGGAGTCAGGGCTACCTTTGGTCGTGTGGTCAATAGCATCGTTGAAAGTCTCCGCACCCTCGGTGGAGGATGGCTGAGCACCAAATGGGCTGGTCTCTTCTTGTGAGATGGATGCTGCAGGCGGAAGGTATGGCCGCGCTGAAGCATGTGCCGCGACAGAGCTCGAGGACCTAGGTTGTACAGAGGTCGGCGAGGTTTGGCGACCTGGCTGGGGCATGGCTGGCGTGCTTGGTTCTACTGCTGTGTGATCATGCCTCGAGCATAAACCTGGTGGCTGGGCCTCGTCTGATGTCTTCGTGGGCGAGCTTCGTTGACTAGGTGTCTTTGGTACCCATGGCAAGCTACTGTTGGAGATGACAGGTGAGCCTCGTGCAGCAGGTGATGGCACATTGCTGGACGGAGTTTGGAGGCGGACGACAGATGGCGAGACGACAGATTTTGGTATGGAAGGTGCATCCTCCGAGACAACCGCAACGTCCTGGCCATCGTCCGAGTCTCCGAAGAGGCTGCTGCTCTCGTAGTCTTCCGAATCAGATCGATCGATCGGGATACCGTTGGAAAGTCGTGCCGCGGAATCAGCCCCAAAGGCTGGCTGATCGGTAAAGGGAGTAGCGGGTAAGTCGCTGCAATCCGGCTCTGTGGTCGTTGGAGGTCCAAATTGCTGGATGGCATCGTTGTGCGTGCTGTCGAGTAGTTGCTCCAACTTAGCATCCTCCTCGTCGGCCTTCTGACGCTTCGCAGCATCTTGATGCTCCTCTTCAACATTGGAGCTGCTCCTCTCACGCTTCACGCCAGCTACTGAAACGTTTTTGGTGGACGACGGCGGTTGATGCTCCACGGCTGGCTCTTCCTTGAGCGACGCAACCGGGGACACACCGTTCGGAGGTGTATCCTGTGATACGGCTGGCGAAGGCGCATCAGGCGTAAACTGTGCAACAGGTGCAACAGACTCGGCCAGAGATCGCTGATACTGCTCCTCTTCTTCCTGCGTCCTTTCCACGTCCGTCGCCCGAGAGACCCACGCGGGTAATGCATCCTGTCGTGCTTCACGTTCGCTGCGGGCCTCTCCGCTGGGGCCATTCGGAGCTTCATCGTCCTGTTCTGCGGAAGAAGTCGCGAGTTCCTTTTCAGTAGCCTGCTGTACCTCAGCCTGCGACTCCGGCACCTCGCCGTCCTGCTCGGACTCATGGGCCTGAATCTCCGGGTCCGCGTCATCGACAGGCGATACCTGAGCACCCTGCCGCTCCTTGTCCGCAACACCAACAAGCTCAGCGTAGCGCTTCAAATCGCCATAAAACTTCGCACCTTCAGCAAAATCCGGTCTACGCCGCAGATTCACAGCCAAGGCTTCCAGCTCTCGGGCAAGTAACACATTCTCGCGGAGGTGCAATAGGGACCGATGGGTCTGGAGAATGGCGACGAGCTCGTCGGCGCGCTTGTGCCAGACATTAGGGTCGTCGCTGGAGAGGGCGGGATAGTCTGCTGGTATGGGTGGAGACTGCTCTTTAGTCTCCTGCGTCTCAGCTGCCAGAACGTCTTTCTCGCCACTCTGGTCTGCCTGAGCTTCCTCGCCCTGCTGATCCCCCTTCTGCTCTTCAGCAGCTTTCTTCTTCGCATACGCATCCGGATCCCCTCCCCACTCCACATTAACCACCGGTGAAATCTCCTTCGGATCCTTCGCAGCCGCGAGTCTCGCACGAGTACGCTGGCGATTGCTGGGATCCGTGTTGACACGGATTGGCGCAGGATTGTTGGTAATATCATTGTCGTTGTCGTTGCTGGCAGTAGTGGCTTTCCTTCTGGTGCTTCGACGTGCAGCACCTTTCGTGGCCTTGACGGCCTTTTTGGGCCGGGCGATGCCCTTCTTCTTGGGTGACATTTTCGGTGAGTGTGATGGATGGTGTCAAGGTCGTGAAATGTTATGATGAAACCAAGAATGGCGAGCAGCACTTTTCTTCGACCCATCGTCGGTCTTGCTGCTTGCAGAGCATGCCACAATTCTTTGAAGTCCAAGCTGCCGAATCCGGCGATTGACGTCTCGATGCTTGCGAACAAAGAGGTGTGCGAACTTGAGGATGCTTCCCCACGTTCAATAGCATTTTTCAGATCTTCTTCTGTTCGCGCCGTGGACTTCATCATTTACAGGTCCTCATGGTATCTGGAGGTGCGTTGCCGCGACCACGCGCCTGCTCATGGCGTCCGTGGAATGTGACAGCCCTCACAAAGTCATTGTCCGCTGCCATGCCAACACAAGAAATGCCAAGCATATCACAGCATGCACTGCTACCGAGAGCGGCCAAAAGGCTCAAGACTTCTTGTATACAATCGAAAAGTGTCTCAAAGTCCATCAACCCAGGGGAATCTTATCTCGCTCATGCGCCATCAAAAGCACAGTGCATCGCTTGCTGGAAATGCAACACGGCTGCACACAAAGTAGACATTACATAGTAGCCGCTTCTTTGACCTATGTGCGCAAGCGCCGAAGCGATCGCTTTGCACGCAGTAGTCATACCGGCGAAGCCTTCTGATTCTCCTTCCCAAGTTCTTCCGCTTCTTTCTGTTCTCCTTCAAGGTCGAGCTTGGCCAGTGCCTCAGCAGTGAGAGGCACACCAGCTGTTCCGGTCACGCGACCGCCTGCATTCGCTAGGGGGCTGTCATCTTGACCTGGCATTGGACTGAGCGGACTGATAGGCTCGGTTTCTACACCTAGCCCACCATCATCTGATGGAAAATCGGTGGTATTGAGGTTCAACTCAGGACCGAATTGGTCGATGTCTTCGTATTCCTCCATGTCTTCTTCGTCCTCTTCTTCATCTTCTTCGGTCAGGCCAGGCATCATGTCGGCACTTGGACGGCCTTGCACGCTTGTTGACCTGCTTCCAGATGGATTGCCTCCACGGCCATGTGGCGAGCTGTTCATAGGGCCTTTGAACACAGAGCGCTTCCGACGAGCAAAGACCGGCATCCCCGGTGAAGATGGCAGTGGCAATGAACCGAAAGCACTTTTACCTTCGACACCTAGGGTGGGAAGTGAGCCAATGTCTGAGGGTGGCGGTCGTCTCTGGAATCGCAAACCAGCAGGCACAGTGCCAGTCGTTGGTGTCGATGGTAACACTTTGACAGAGTTATGTGGCGACCTGCCAAGCCTGGACCCAGATGCTGAAGAAAGGCCCGAGGGCGACGCTATCGAATTACTGGATGTGCTGGAAGCTTTCGAATGTGTATGTTGGTGGCCAGGCTGATGCTGATACGTGCTCCGAATCGAAGAGACTGAGGATGATGTGGACTTGCGGCCACGAAGTCCAGAAGTTCTTCGATAAGATGAATGAGGCGTGAGCGTATGCGGACTGAGACTGGTCGGCTTCGCTCGCGCACTCGCTGCGCTGCCTGTTGAGGATGTGGTGTTGATCCTAGGCCGTGCATGTATGATCTGTCTGGTCTGCAGATCCGGTCCTTGCGCATGACTGAGGCCTCGGGCTTGGGCTATGGGACCGGTCGAGCGGCGCTGCAGATCACGAAGGTCGCCTTTCTCCTGCCCGGCCTTACCATTTGGCAGGTTTTTGGCGCTCGCACTGCTTTTCTTCTTCTCGTCACCTTCGTCAGGTGATTTCGAGCGTTTCAGAGGGCCTTCTTTGAAGAAGTGCTTGACCCATGCCAACTGCTGCCTGAGTGGTGTGGGATAGAACTTGGGCCGTTTGCGCTGTGGTGGCGGCACATACGACGGGCTAAGCAGATCCGGGTTGTTCGTAACGACTCGCAGCATGCTTTGACTACCTCTCGAAGCAGTACGAGCCCGTGCCGTACGTGGTCGGGTTAGCTGGGTGCCGTAATCCTTAGGTGGCGGCGCCGGCCGACTCCGTGACCTGCTGGCAGAGTGCCTGGCCTCGCTCGTCTTTGGTCTCGACTTCGGCTGACCTTCTGGCGTCGGTGATTTCGTTTCTGTGACCCTGGGCAGGTCTGGCGCCTGCAGTGTACTGACATGGCCATTGGCACGCTCCATCCGCCTGCCGCGCGAGCGCGGAGAGTCGCCGATGGCATGCTCTACTCCCTCGTGTATTTCTCCAAGGTTGCTCTGCGCCAGTAGCCTGCCACTAGCAGCGCTCAGTCGCCGGATGGACTTGGCTTCAGCTTCCCGCTCCTTCCGCTTTCGCTCGCGGCGCCGCTCTTTCCGTTGCTCCTTGTCCAGCAGTAACGCCCACCAGCCCGACAGCGAGTCGCATCTCTGTGCTAGGACATGTTCGATGACCATGTCGATATCCACGCCGGCACTCTTCATCCGTCGTAGAACGTCTTTCTCCAGCTGGGTCGTAAAGGGTGGCGGCTGTTGCAGCTTGAGAATTTCCTGCTGTTGCGGCGCGTGCTCTGCAAGCCATGGATCTTTCAGGATGTCGCCAAGGCAGGGCCTTAGCAGAGGCCGTTTCGAGAGCAGCTTTCGGATCAAGTCTCTCGCTGGCGCGGGCACATGGTCTGGAAAGTGGACATCTTCAATCAAGATCTTGGCCTTGGTGGATCCATCGTCGTCCTCGTCGAATGGCAGCTCTCCACACAACAGCGCGTAAAGTATGACACCCAGGCTCCAAACATCCACCTTCTCGCCTGCGTACTTCTCTCCGCGCAGCATCTCGGGTGCGCTGTAGGCGATTGTGCCACACCATGTCTGCAGATAGCTCGTTGACCCCTGGTATTCTCGTGTGAAGCCGAAGTCGACCAGCTTCACATTCTGAGCCTTGTCCAGCAGGATATTCTCCAACTTCAGATCTCGATGGACGCATCCCTTGCTGTGCACATAGGTGACGGCGCCCACGAGCTGTGTGAAGATGCGCTGGACCTGACCCGGCTCCATGCGGCCGTTTTGGAGGAGGAAGTTGTACAGCTCATCGCCGGGGCAGTACTCCAACACGAGCCAGACCAGGCTCTCGGTCACGATGACCTCGTACAGGCGCGCAATGTGCGGGTGGAGGAACTGGCGATGGTGGTGGATCTCGCGGGCCAGGTTGGCATCGTCCTTCTTGGCCGACTTGAGGACGACCTTGGAGCCATTGGTGAGCTTATGCGATGCAAGGTAGACCTTTCCGAAGCTGCCCTTGCCAATAAGTCGGCCGAGCGTGTAGTTGCCGACGGTGTGTAGATCGGGGGAGGAGAACTCGCTGAGGAGGGACTGGTACGAATTCGCAAGCTGAACGGCTGCAGTCAGTATGTTTCGGGGAGGAACTGGCGCTGTGCCATGTAGAAACTACTTAGCCCGGGGTTACGCGTGGGCGGGAGTGTGTGTACTTTGTTTCGTTGCTCTTGCGCTTCGTACTCGGCCAGTGTCCTGGCCGGTGGCATTGACCGCGACGATCCTCTCTCTCACCCTCTGTCTCTCTCTACCGAGCCTCTTGGCGTTGTTCGCTCGACGTGCGCCGACTCGATGCCTCTACCGCGGCTCCGTCGTCGTCGTCGTCGTCGTCGTCGTCGTCAGCCGTGCTGCAATGGCTGCGATGGGATCTCGGCCGGGGGGGCGATTCGCGTGGCTGCGCTGGCGCATTCGTGCATACGACTTCTCGGGGTGCGGTGCGGAGCGTTTCTTCCAGACTCGACATATGGCAGGAACATCCAGCGGTGGATTGGGAGAGTCTTACGTGGGAGTGCAGATGGTGCCCTGAATCACGCCGTTGCCCGTCTCTCTCCCGCCGAACAGTGACCATTGGTCATGGTTGTTGATCGGCGCAGGCTTGCTGCAACCTGGGAGCATCCCAACAACTCAGGCAACGAGATACCCAAGAGAAGTACTTCTACCAACGTCACTCCTCTCCTGACCTTCCATCACGCCTTGTCTACACGAAACGCGCCACAGAACTCGTGTCCTATGAGCAGGTCGATGAGCAGATTGGTGGGCCCAAGCATGCCGAGCCCGACCGAGGACGCTTGCAGACACACGAGAGGTACGCGGCGGCACGACCAGCGCGTCGATGCAGGAACATTATCGTTGGCTCGGCCAAGAACGACAGTCATGTCAACCGCAATACAACCTCGCGTGATGCTGGGGATGAAGCACACTGCTGCGCTTCACCACCCAGCAGACAGTCAAGCTTACTATGTGGCCGTCGCTATGATCAAGAGATGATAGAGTTATGATTTGGTAGACCACGGAGCATTGTCTCTCGACAGCATCACTCATGGTTGGTCTGCTGTTTCATGATGAAGCTCCTGATTTTTTTTGAGTTCTACAGCTAGATCTAGGTGTTGCAGGTCCCAATTCTCGGCGACATCGTTCCATCTTCACTCCAGCTGTTCCCCTCCACATACCACCATGAAGATGTATGGTGGTACTGCTGCCATGCAAGCGGTCTTTGGAACCAATGAGCTTTTGGAGATTATACTGTCCTTCATGCCCCTTGAAAACCTCACCGCCCTACAAGCCGTCAGCTGGAGTTGGAAAAGTACCATTTGGAGACGGCTAGACTATTGGATCCAACGGAGACCTCCATCGGAACTCTTGGAAATGGCCTTGGTGTTCCAGCACGACAGAGCTTGTGCCAGCGGCCCCCTAGACTGCGTTCCGGTTGCACAAATGCCCACGTCTTACACCGGCGCTCATCTCACGACCATCAACCCGCTGTTGTTGGCCAGGCCCACCGTGCTAGCCTTCCACTCCTTGAGATACCGTGTTATCTTCGGCGACTTTGTCGAGATCAAGGAGAATCTGGGTAAGCACCTGATCTCTGAACACACACTGAGTTGCGACGATATGTTCCTGACGCAGCCGCCTGCTTGTTACATGCACGTGCAATGGCTCGGTTCTCCCTCTTGGAAGCACAATCCCTCTCGCAGAGGGGCTTATTCGATGCGATTGGAGGTCTCTACTGGTGTCCGGGTGAAAGATCTGCGAGCAGTACTGCGATCTCGAGATGCCATAGAGTGGAGCTCGCTAGAGCTGTATGGAAGATTTGGAAAGATATCCCCTGCGTGTGAGCTTATCTTCGCGACGGAGGACGAATTTCGAGAGCTGACGGAAGCTAACCGATTAGAGGTTTGGGAGCTTAATACACATCAATAGTAGAACTGCTATGTTGCTGCCTGAGGAGAATACATACAGACGACGAACTTGGACTTTCGAGATTTGCTGTCTGGGACTAGGACGCCAGCTACGCACATGCCGTAGGCGACCATTCAAGGCCAGAACTGCGAATGATCACAAGGCTAGTCGCGTAAGTCCAAGGAACAAAATTGCAGACACTGTCAAGGCGGGCTCGTTGCACATACAGACCAAGGCGTTGGTCATGTGCCTGGGTCAGTGCAGTGAACAAAAAAGACCAAAATGGTAATCAGGGAAGAGTTAAATCTTGCACACACGGAAGTCTGTGGTATCAGAACTATAAAGTGGACTGTCGTCGACAATATCAACTATTGGACCTGATTTTTGCCCCCCCAGCCATGGGATGTTCCAGATTTCTCGGTGGGAAATGCTTGGCATGGTACATGATAGATGCTCTTGTGAAGATACCTTCGAGGACTACACGAGACACTCAGTCAAGATTCGGGACGGGGGTGCGACTCCGATACATTTGGTGAGAATTGAGTCGTCGTTAGGAGACGTGTTATTGTTGGTCGTCGGGCAAAAGTGGTGAATACATGGATGGAGAGTGGAGACCAGTCGACATCCCTGAGGTTGGCGCCATCATTCAGCGGACCGGCGTCAACACAGCCACGTGCTCATTGCGGATAAATACAACATCTTGTACACAACGACCTAGGATGTCAGCAGTGCGCGTTGCAACGCTTTCGACAAATCCATCCGTGGAAAGAACCAATCACTCTCAACAGAAGTCCCCGGCCAAATGGCGAGCCAGACTTGGCAGGTGCCACCACCTTGACCGATGAATTCCCGCGCCAGTTCTCACCGGAGATATTTCGTCCCCAAGGAGATTGTGCAAAGATGGAACTTGTACCAACGCGATGCTCTACCAAGATCATCCTGGCGTCGATCATGTGCTCAAAGACCCTTCTTCTTTTCCTATCGCTCTTAGGGCAAGTCACCGCTTTGTGATGAAATTCCCAGAAAATCGAGGCAGTTGACCAGAAATCTGAACGACGAGGCCCAATTATCTGCCGGAATCACCTTCTCTTGAACACGAAGATGGACCAAAAAGTTTCATTACAACGCCTGCGAGATGCCATACCCAAGAGATGCTTTCGACCTTCTGCGCTGAGATCTAGTCTTCACATCATCACAGATGTGATTTTTTCGGGGAGTCTCGCAGGTCTCGCTCTCTACTTCGTACCCCAAGTCGAGATTTGGACTCTCCGTGTTGCCTTATGGATGGGCTACGGCTACCTCCAAGGCTTGATCTTTACCGGCATCTGGATCCTGGCCCATGAGTGTGGACACCAAGCCCTCTTCCAGAGCAACTTCGTCAACGATGTTCTTGGCTTCTCGTTGCATAGCGTCCTCCTGGTCCCATACTTCTCCTGGAAATATACCCACGCCCGCCACCATCGATACCACAACCACATGGAGAAGGACACTGCTTTCGTTCCAAACCGGAAGGGAGAGCAGACTTGGTCCATGAAGTTCGCGCAACTCAACAAGAATGCAGAAGATGCGCCATTAGTCTCAGCAATCATGCTTGCTGTGCACCAACTACTGGGATGGCAGACGTATGTAATGAGCTATGCGTCGGGTGGCACTTCTTCGACACCGAGAGCATCCAATGGAGGGGCGTTTGATAGAAGTCATCTGAACCCAGCCGCTTGTCTCTGGAATTCTTCTCAGCGCTTCTACATTGCGCTCTCGACCTTGGGAATCTTGGCCACGGGAACGGCACTTTACTTCATGGGGCAAAGCATCGGCTTCCAGCATCTGGCCCTGCTGTACTTCGTCCCCTACCTCTGGCTCAACAATTGGATCATCGCCATTACCTACCTTCACCACACGCACAAGGACGTGCCTCACTTCGACAATGATGGGTGGACGTACGTCGATGGTGCGCTGGGGACTGTGGATAGGCCGTTCGGGTTTGTGGGAAAGCATCTCTTTCATGGGATTATTGATTTTCACGTCATTCATCATTTGTTCCCGTAAGTTTGAAGGCCTGTCGCTAGCTTGATGTGTGCTGACTTGTTGGCAGGTCGATCCCATTCTATTACGCCGAAGAGGCTACTAAGGCAATCAAGGAGGACCTTGGTGCACGGTATCGAACAGATAACACGCCCTTCTGGCTGGCGCTTTGGAGGACGTTCCGGTCTTGTCAGGTTGTGGCGCCGTTGAAGGGCACGCCGGGGATCTTGACTTGGGAGTAATCTTTCATGAGGCCCGTTTGGTTGATACTGGGGGCTCTGTCTTGACGAGGCTGGTGTCTATGTGACCCTGAGAGGATTTCTGGACGCCTTTAGGCCCATCATCGATAGGTTTTACGTCATGGCACTATAGCTTGTCGTATCATGCACCATCGTAGCAGCCAAGGGAGTCAAAATCGCTACGACGCTTGAGGTGGTCTTGGCGCTGCGCAACCAGTGCCTCACTTTTCAAGTCAAAGCCTTGAGCCTAACGTCGCACTGCTGTAGAGAACGTGTCAATCCATCCACAGCTTTATGGAAATAAAGCGCCAGAGGTTTCGGCGAAAGGTCAAAACTCCAGAAAACTAGGACGAGCATGATCCGAAGCTCTAGATGTGCCCACTTCTTGCCTGGAAAGTGGTTCTATGGCAGCTGCTGAAGTTGCTGCTTAGATACGGCCCGTGGAAGGACATCTGTTCATTCACTTATGGACAACGTCGAAGATAGAAGAGCAAGAATTGCATCATCGGAGACAGGCTTAACGAAAATTGGCGACCGCTACCGCCGGATGTCCACTCACGCGCGAACAGAATTCATATTCGCCGTCCCTGAGGCATTGGATGCGAGCATTATCCTAGGCGCGCTCAAATCTAGCATGGTTCTGTTGGAATATATCTGGCTGTCCAATAATACTTCGTTGAGAGATTTTCCACGGCACGTATAGACATCGATGGAAAAAGATATGTTGGCCACGGCTTATCGTGAGTTAAGGCAGTGTAAGTGTCTACTTAGAGATCTCCAGCTGCTCGATCGAAAATGTCGTCTGAGTATGATTGTGACACACTTCTAGTTCACTTACCTGTGCTTTACGATGCGGATAGAGTACTCACCCCAGGGACGAGCTATTGGCATGCCCAGCCCCATGTGGCGATGTATCCATGTCATCCTCTCGATCATTCATAAGCCTTGGTTGGAGCTCAAGCGAATTGTGGAATTGAGCAGTTTCGGCCTCGACGTAACTGATATTCTGGCGTCCGTCCTGATGGAACAGGCGAGAGGACAGGTCGCAGCGGAGCATGAGATATGGATCCATGGTACCATGCCGCCCGCCTCGAAAGACCGTCAGGATGCTGAATCGCTGTCCTTGCAAAGTACTGTTGACATCGTTCCCAATAGTGTTCAGCTTGTCCCTGGTCATTACCATGAGCGAGACTCCGCACTGAGGCTGATCGAGGTCGTAAGCTGCGACCCCCACTGCTGAGCGTGTCTTGTTCTGCATATTAAATTGTAGTTCTGACTGGCGAGGAACATCGGTGGCTGATCACCCAGCCAGTGCATTGACAAAGCCATTCTTCTGTAGCCTCGAATAGTGACAGTGATAGTATGATTTGTTCTAGTAGCGGACGCAGTCATCGGTTTATACCCTGCTTGCATAGTGTCTAGAAGTTGCTTAGACTTTCGAGCACTGCAACTGCGACAAATATGTGAGAGACTGAGTAGAGAACACCAGAAGCAACCCCATCTAGGATTTGTTTACTGACACACAGCTTTTCCTCAACCACTGCCCGTTAACAAGAGGAAGTTGCACAGCCTGATCAGTGTACAAGGACATCCTGTGCCCCGAACGACGCACGGACTCGTAGCTAGGCCTTCTACATGTACCCGATTGATCAAAAACGCATCACTTGTTGGGCTATAAAGTCACTGCTCGACCGGTTGAGTAAACCCTAGCGTCGATTTTTGACCAACTCCTGAGAAGCTCTTCAGACCGTGGACTTCACTTGATTCTACCATCGTATCCTGACATCTGGTCAAGTCATCATATGACATACATGAGTATTTCCAGCTACTGGTCATTCACTCGCCAGCAAGCGATGAAGCAAACGCCAGCACTAACTTCCATGTGCTTGTGAGTGAATACAGCACTCTCAGAATTGCTCGTGACGGACAACTACCGGCTCAGTGCCACCCGTGCATATGAAGCTATGGGCAGTGTTTCATTCACTGCGACGGAGCGCAACAACACATGATGCCATAAAGCAGAAACTACAACCGAAGTGGCAACAGCAACGCCATGGAATATTTCGTCAACAACGACACTTGTATGCGAGCATGCCTCCCGACTCGACCACAAAGTGTTCAGAGGCGTACCCTTTGACGATGGTCAATGCCACAAACACATTCACTGCACATTCACTACACCACGGGAAGATTAGCAAAGCGCCAATTCCAGCATAAAGCCATGCAACCCGCAAAACACCCCAAGCACATCAACCAGAAGCATGTTCAAAGCTTACCGCCCCACAGACACCCCCCCAAACTCCTCGCGAGTTCCAGCAGCCTACATCCTCAGCGGGCCCTCCGACACTTTCACCCTCCGCTACATCTCCATCCCCGCCTTCTCCAACAGCTCCTTCTGGCTCCCCTCCCCCGTCTCTAAGCTCTTGGGCTACCCCATGAAACTCTGTCTCCTGGACGTCAACGACTACCTCAAACGTCCATACGAAGTCGTCCGGGACGACTACATGGAGGACCCTTTCAGCACGTTCGCGAACCGTTTCATGACGGTCTGCGACGTGATGTCGGAGGATTTTGGAAAGGTGTATGGAAGGTACTTTGAGGGAAAGGTGGTGGATGAATTGAGGGGCACGGCGCTGATGGTGTGTGAGGATGGGAGGGTGCCGGACTTGAAGTTTTTGGAGTGTATGAATGCTTTTATCAAGAAGCATGTTGTGCTGATGGGGATTGAGGTTGAGAGGTTGCGGAAGCAGGAGGGTGAGGTTGATTTGGCGGCGTATAGGCAATCTGTGAAGGATGTCTTCAGCACGGGTGGGATGCAGGATGCCTGGAAGGAGTATCAGAGGAAGGAGGCGAAGGCGAATGCGAAGTTTGAGGCTGATAAGAAGGCGGCGGAGAGCCAGCTTGCTGAGGGTGCTGAGGGTGCTGAGGGTGGTAGGGTGGTAGGGTGGGTTAGTAGCTGGACTTGAGACAATGCTTCAGGCCATCAGTGCTAAGCATCTGTAGCTTAGCGCTCGACCAGGGGCCTGTACTCTCAACCACGCGTATAACTTTCCAAATTCTCTGCAACCATAACTTCGAAATCTCGTGCGGCGGCGCGATTTCAACAGTTTCCCATTGTTGCTCGTTCACCTCCTTGTGGTGCATACGTAGCGTCCATCGCGCCACAGAGCAAAAACATTGCATACCCGGGTAGATCAGCCACTTCCGACTTGAAAGCCTCTTCGCGTGGCCCTGACGGCGCGTTGACATCCGGACAAACACATTTGTAACCATTCCTCGATCATGTCGCGATATGCGTCAGACACATCCTGATCGCTGGTAGATGCGCAAGTCCTGCTGGCGGTCTCGTGTACGTGTTGCATTGTTGCATGAGCTAGGTACTCTCTTGGTGCGCACGTAGAGTTTTCAATTTCGTCGAACCTCCCTACCTCCTCTCACCGTGCCGAGTATGGGTCTGAACGTGGTCGCATTGATCTCTGGCGGCAAAGACTCGTTCTTTTCCATACTTCACTGTCAGGCCAACGGGCACAAAGTAGTCGCGCTCGCCAACTTGCACCCACCCCGGCAGGACGATGGCTGCGCCGACGACCTGGACAGCTACATGTACCAGACCATCGGTCACAGCATCATCCCTCTGTACGAACAGGCTCTAGGCCTTCCATTATACCGACAGGAAATACACGGTCATGCCGCCAACCAAGCCAAGAACTATGGCGGCCATCCAACTGCAGAGGACGAGACGGAATCGCTGGCTCCGCTTTTGAACAAGGTCATGGCTGCACATCCTGAAGTCAATGCAGTCAGTACAGGAGCCATACTCTCAGATTATCAGCGCACCCGAGTGGAAAATGTCGCACTACGTCTGGGGCTCACGCCTCTTTCGTACTTATGGCAATGGCCGGATCTGCCGCCTCACACGCAGAGTACACTCCTGGAAGACATGTTGGCAGTCGGACAGGACTCGAGGATTATCAAGGTCGCCTCCGGTGGACTGGACGATACCTTTCTGTGGGAGAATGTTGCCGACCGCCGCACGATCACACGCCTCACCAAGGCCGCAAGTCGCTTTGGTGCCGCTGACGATGGTGCCGTGCTTGGTGAGGGTGGAGAATATGAGACTCTTGCCATTAGCGGACCTGCGCCGCTGTGGAAATGTCGATTGAACGTGCCGGCAGACTGCGTGCATATCGTCTCTGGTGAAGCTGGCAGCGCTTCAGTCAGCATCAAGCGAGCTTCGGTAACATCAATACCTGTCGATGCATCAGCATCACACTCAGTTAGAACTCCACTACTACTCGAGGATCGCTTCAGCAGTATTCTGGACACCTTGAAACAACAGGACAGCCTTTCGGCAGAGCCTTCAGGTGCGATTACGATCAAGGAAAGCAGCCAAGGTGACGTCGTGTGTCTCTGTGATTTGGTTGGTGCTGGCGACACGATACAAGAGCAGACTCGCGCCATCATGAACCAGGCTACGAAGCTTCTCCTGGATACAAAGCACCGGCTGAATGATATTGCGTACACCATCATCACTTTGCGTGACATGATTGACTTTCCGGCCATCAACACGGTGTATGGCAGCTGCTTTCTCTGGCCGAACCCCCCAGCGCGGGTGACTATAGCCTGCGCTGAGGTTCTGCCACCACAAGCGCTATTGACTATGAGCTTCGCATTCGCCCACGGACCTCGGGAAGGACTTCATGTCCAGTCAAGATCATACTGGGCTCCCGCAAACATTGGCCCATACTCCCAAGCCATCAAGCTGAGTTCCGCTGCGGGATCCGCTAAGGCCGGCGGTCCAGTGTTCATCGCTGGTCAGATACCGCTGACACCTGCCACCATGGAGCTCCCTCGGCCATCAGCAACAGAGGCTCACAGCTTTGCCAAGCAAGCGGTGCTGGCGCTGCAACATCTCGAGCGCATCGGCCGTGTTATGAAGGTTCAACGGTGGACGTACGGCATTGCCTTTATCACACAGGACAAATACAACGGCATGTCGACGAAAGGACGAGCCGATCTGGCCCGCCGGGCGTGGACAACATTCCATCGACCGGCATCTCAAGCAGACGATCAGGACGATACACCTCATGATTTCGACGTCTGGAACTCCGCACACGGCGTTGGAAGAGCGCCTTGGCGTGTGCTTGCTTCCGAACAAGAGGCACCCAGCCAAACGATGATGCCAACACCACCGCTCGTGGTTATCAATGCTGACAGCCTGCCGCGAGGAGCCGACATCGAGTGGGTCGGTTGTGGCGACTCTGTCAGCGACAGCAGTCGCCGCGTACCGTCGCATATCCTTAAGCTCTTCAACAGGCTGCTTCATAGCTCGAAGGTTGTACATGACGACGATTGAGCGATCCCACGCCACGTAAGGTCTCGCAACTGTTGGTGCGCAGAACGCAAGTGGGGTCACACATCGAGAAGCCCTACTCAGACTGGGATTGAGCAGCCACGAGGCCGATATGCAGTCACAGAGCTACTGGGACAGAGGTCAATACTACCAACGAACCAAGGATCTCGACAATGCAAGATATGAATCGACTCGACGCAGCGGCGACAAGACGTCTCCGAGGTCTCGTGCTACGACAGGCGGGGTGGAAGTGGAGCTCCTTGCCCTGCGGCTGAAATACCATAGCCGAGACCCTGCATCTCGACCTGCTACATACAACAGTTGCCAACAATGGCTCATGACCGTAGCCGATGGCCACTTAAACGATAGGTCGATCGCAGGATTGGAGGAGCTATCGAAATGCTTACGCTATGTAGCGTTCTTGCCCCAATCGTGCCAGGAATGTCCTTCCAAAAGTGGTGGTACAGACAGATCTCCACACCGCACGCCTCTGATGCGGTACAGCTACTGCCAGATATGCGAGCTGGCCCGAGAGCCGCTCCTCCCTCTAGGCTAACACTTTTAACGACGGGACTACGGCGCCCAGTATAAAGCCGTAGGTAGGAGCTGCACTTCACTTGACTCTGAGCTTCAACTTTTCCAATTCGCATTCTGCTCTCCTCATCCTCCCTCCAACAAGAGCTATGGCACCAGATTTGAATGCTGTCGCCGCTGGCGAGAAGTTCGACTACTCGCAACCTGGATCGAGTGGCTATGAGGTCAACCAGGATTACACCTGGAAGTGAGTGACGACACAAACATACACCAGACTGCGGCCAGCAGCTCTAACAGCACTATCCAGTGATCCCAAGAACCGCAAGATCAAGGTGCTTACGATCGGAGGCGGAGTCACCGGCATCTTGATGGCATACCAGATCCAGAAGCTGTGTGAGAATGTTGAACATGTCATCTACGAGAAGAATGCGGATATTGGAGGTACTTGGCTTGAAAACAGGTCTGTGGCGGCTCAAGTTGTACACGAAACAGATAGCTAACAAGATCATAGATACCCAGGTTGTGCATGGTAAGCCAGAGACGGCAGGTTCAAACTCTAGACTCAGAGCATACTGACAAGGTCAAGCGATATCCCAAGTCATGCCTACACGTACCAGGTAGGACGAATTTCCCTAGGGCACAAAGCGGTACACTCACTGACGCTCTGCACAGTTCGCCCTCAACCCTGACTGGCCTCGGTTCTTCTCCTACTCACCCGACATCTGGAAATACCTCGACAAAGTCTGCAATACCTTCGACCTGCGAAAATACATGACCTTTAATACCGAAGTAATTGGCGCATACTGGAACGAAGAGAAGGGAGAGTGGAACGTAAAGCTGCGACAGAACATCCCCGGCCAAGAGGCTCGTGAATTCGTGGAGAATTGCCATCTGTTGCTACATGGCACAGGAATCTTGAACAACTGGAAGTGGCCGGAGATTCCAGGTCTTCACGACAAGTTCAAGGGCAAGGTCATACACACTGCGAGGTGGCCGCATGAGTACCAGAAAGAGGAGTGGAAGAATGACAGAGTTGCTGTTATTGGGAGTGGAGCTTCTTCGATTCAGACTGTGCCGACTATGCAGCCGCACGCGAAGCATCTGGACGTGTTCGTGCGCACTGGGTGAGACCGCATTGCCCTCGAGAGTCGGCCTTGACTAACAAGCGCCCCAGCGTCTGGTTCGTCCAAATCGCCAACAACTACGGCCAAAACAAAGAATACGACCAACGCGAACGCGACACTTTCCGCCACGACCCGAAAGCCCTCGTAGCCCATGCCAAAGACATCGAAGACCAAGTCAATGGCCTCTGGGGCGCTTTCTACTCCGACACCGAAGCGCAGCTCGCCGGCCAGAAAATGTTCGCAGACCGCATGGCGGAGTTTATCAAAGATAAGCGGCTCCTCGAAGGTTTTACGCCGAAGTTTGGAGTGGGCTGTAGGAGGATTACGCCGGGGGATCCGTATATGGTGGCAATCCAGGAGGAGAATGTTGATGTGCATTTTACGGCTGTGAGGGAGGCGACGGAGGATGGGGTTGTGGGGGAGGATGGGGTGGAGAGGAAGGTTGATACGATCGTGTGTGCGACGGGGTTCGATGTGAGTTATAGGCCCAGGTTTCCGCTTGTTGGGAGAGGTGGGTTGGATTTGAAGGTATGCTTTCGTTTTTGGGAGGGAGCTAAGACATCGGTACTGACAAAAGTTGTAGGATAAGTGGAAGGTGTGCCCGGAGTCATATCTTGGGCTTGGGATACCTGACTTCCCAAACTTCATCACGTTTGTCGGACCAACCTGGCCAGTTGAAAATGGTTCCGTGATGGGTCCCCTCCACACAGTCTCAGACTATGCCGTCTCCGTAATCAAGAAGATGCAAAACGAAAATATCCACAGCTGGGCTCCCAAGCAAATCGTAACAGACCAGTTCAACGATCACGTGCAAGAGTGGATCAAATACACTGTCTGGAAAGAGGATTGCCGCTCATGGTACAAAGACAACAACACCGGTCGTGTCAATGCTATATGGCCTGGATCTTCGATGCACTACCAGCAAGTGATCGCGAGCCCGAGATATGAAGACATGGAGATGAAGTACCACAACAAGAATCAGTGGGCTTCCTTGGGAATGGGCTGGACTGTCGAAAACAGGGCGGGTCCTGGCAATGCGGACAATTCGCCCTATCTCAACCTCAACAATATCGATCCGAAGTGGTATGTTGCGAATGGAGGTGACGAGAAGGTGCTCGCGGAGCAGGTTAATGAGCAGAATAAGAGAGTTGTCTGACCTTATTGCAACAAATACTTTCGCATGATCGCTAGACTGTGATGAAAGAACATCATGAATCCTTCTTTCGCTCAAGCGTGCTGTCTCTGATAGCCTTCTGGCAGAGCACCCAGACCACGAAGCTTGCTGCGCTCAGTACAAAGTCTACGCCGAGAGCTGTGACGGCTGGATGACTGAAAAGTGCCTGCCAAGTCTCTATTGCTGTGGCTCTCGATTGGTACACCAGATAGCATTGCTTTGCAGTCAATGCAATCGCGAATAGCACAACTGCTTGTTGCGCCAGCTGATGTGTGAAGAAAGTCCTGCCATCCCGCTCCATACCCGATCGTTGACTTGTCTTTTGCACCAGAAGGAGAGGCACAAATAGCATCGCACGAGCGAACAATATTACCGGGATCAGGTAAGGTCCTCCAGCAGTGAAGGGCGCAACAGCAAGACAGATGCAGTAAGCTGCTATCGCTCGCAGACCGATATTTCGCGACATTCTAGCATCAGTCACGGACTTTGCAGGCGACCGCAACGCAGTAACATAGAAGAGATTCTGCGTGAACGAAATCGGCAGAATCTGTGCCACAGCGAAGAAAGTCCACAGCCTTGGGACTTGACGCCGCACGCCTACAACAGGTCAGCGAATGGCACAGCCACAGCTGCTACACGAGAGATTGACATACCTTCAGCACCGATATACAAACACACGCTCAGCGTGCCCAACAAGCCCCACTGCACCCATAAGTACCGCACCTCATCCGCCACGATCGCCTCTCCAAAATCTCGAAACAGCGTCGAGGATAGCGACCATTGCCAGACTTTGGACAGCGAGATGGGCGCTCGTAGTAGACCTATCGTGTTCGTCTGAGCTGACCACAGAATGTAAGACTGGATCAGCACGTGGAGCATGTTGAACGACAAGGTCGCGAAGCTGGCGAGAGCCAGGATGGAGAAGACGACCACATGTTTTATAAGTGCTGGGGGTGTGGCGGTTTTGCGGATGATGGTGTCGAGGAGTAAGCCTGTGAGGAGGAGGGCGAGGACGATGTAGGACCAGAAGATGAGGACGCCGGGGAGATTTGTGGAGTGTGGCATCGTATGGTGGTCGTGATGTGATGGTGTTGTTGGGGGTGGTTCATCCACGATGTGGTGAAGTTGTGGGTGTTGGTGGCTGGTGTGATGAAGTGTGACGTCGCCTTGCTTCATGAATATTGATGAATGTTCATCTTTCTTTATCTTCGACAACATAGCATATTTGCGCGTCGGTTGCAGGCCGCGACATACTATCATGCTATTGATGTGCTCTGATCGGATCTGATATTCACGGCTATGGTTCTGTATCCAATGGCAGAGCAGTCTCAACAAAGGCCGGGATAACAACCGTTATGTCAGCCCTCCGGAGGTATTCAAGGGTCATCACTCAGACTTGATCATCGGGAGATTTCCACGAGCCAGGATGCAGCGAAACAAGGAAGAGCTCGCCTTCAGACGCGTGAATCGACTGACACGCTTGGTGGACCTCTTAGGCGTTCCTGACTCCGCCATATCAAGAAAGCTGGTAATGCGGACTCATCCACGCCTCGTCCGGTCATGTACAAGGAGGCGCATACGATATACTCCGGGCAATGCAGGCTGCTGTCGTGATCGCATGGCAATTCATACGGGAAGGTGCCGCCAAGCCGCGTTTGCCTCAGGGAAAGACAATTGTTTGCCATCGAGCTGGAAGGCGATCTATATGATGGCGGCTCACGCTGTACCGCTGGCCGTTCTGCGCGTGGTTTGTACCAGTGACCCGCGCAGACGCTACGAAGTCTGTAGCCTTTAGCGGCAGAGACGCGGCTTGATCGGCTTAGACTGAATGAGGTCGACTCCTCACTTTGGACCTGTCAAGCGCATACCTTATCATGCGTGTGACCTCCAAGCCACTCGCCATGAGGCTCCTTCTCTGTGGCGCATCTTGTCATGCGATCTCCGGTGCAAGGCCTATACCGGGCGCCACGAGGATATTGAGCGGAACAAGGTGAAGCCTCCTCATCAGTGCCGCTGCTTGGGTTGGATCGTGGCGTTAGAGATGCGTCGCCGTCGTCTTCGGAGTTCACAATCGAAAAGTCGCGCTGGACTCCCCTTGTGCGTGTGCATCATTTTACCGAAAATGGGAGAAGTCGAAGTCGTTAGTATCGCATAAAGAGCCCCAAGTCATCTTGGACATGGTGACATAGTGTCTCGCAAGCTCTCAAGAGACTGATTAGCATTCAATTCACTGTCATGAAGCCGGTGCTCCTGCTGTTTGCCCGTGCGGCCTCGGTCACTGCTTTCCCTTTCGCTGCAGGGGATGCCCTCGCAGCCGGCGTCGTCGAATCTGCAATTGAGAAGCGGCAAGTTTCATCGACTGGTGCGACTGTCCAAGTAAGCGTTAGCGCGTCCGATACCAACGTCGCCCTCCTAGTTGTGTAAGTATGAAATAACCTGGGATTTGCTGAGGAGAGTCCTGGTGGCTAGCGAGGTAGGAGGCGGTCCGCCGATGGACCAGGTTTTGAGCACTGGGCCCCCATCGACGAGCACAGCATGTGCAGCAAGGATCCCTGCAAGGTCTGCGCCCATGCCAAAGGCTTCAAGGCCGGTGATGGTTCCTGCAATGGTGGGCACACCAGTGCGAGGAAGATAGGCGTCCTGAGATCGATGGCGGTACGCTGGTCAATGGGCTACGCGACGTTTGTGCTTACGATTGCAGCTGCGCTTCAATCCAGGGCAAGGGCCAAGAATCTGGTCTGGCAATGGGGACTGTAGACATGGTTACCTGATGTCGAGACGAATTACGTGTTGCGGGTGGATGTTGGACAGGGTGCTGGACTGCAGTTGTTGCGTTGCTTGCTTGTCTGCTTGCCCGTCAGCACCTTTGCTCCGATCCACGAGACAAGCTCTATAGCATGTTGGAGTGATAGACCCAAACCTGAGTGATGGCATAAAGCCGTCATACACGGATCCATACCACGAAATCTACAAGAGCATTTTCTTGAAGCACTGCGAGGTCACAGGCTGGCCGGATTTGTTGGCCCAGTGCTTGCCTCAATCAGGTACTGACTCGGAGGGTCCTCCCTGGGTACCAGGTCTCTGAGCTTTCCGTCCTGCATGCAGGGACCAAGAGGAAGGATATCAAGCCAGCGGACCGTCACTAGCGAGCTTCTGTATCCAAGATGATACACAAACCATCAATGTTGTATGAGTTCTACTTGGGGCTATCTACGCCGCTGATCGACCGACCAAGCAGAGAAGGGTCTTTCACTGTCGTAGACTGGGCCTATGTTCACGAATTGACGACGGTGAGGCCTTACTTGGCCCTCTTCTGCCGACATGGTGCAGCCAGCAACTCTGGGTCAACAGGCGCTTCGTTGTTCCTACAAGAACATCGAACCCCCAAGAGTACAGCGTGATGATCCGAGGCTCGGACCCCTGCCGTCAGAGTGGCTGCGTGTATGTCGTGAAGCGGTGAGGGATGATCCTGTCGTAGTTACTTATCACCACAACCGTAATAATGGAGAGATCATTGATTATGATCCGCGTATGACTGAAGAGTCGCTTTTACAGCGTGGTGAAGGGCTTCATACGGTGGGATTAATGTAAATAATATTTCTCAACGGACGACCTGGAGCGTGAGCCGTTATTGTGATGCTGTGGGGGTAGGATGATATCGCGTCTTACGCGCGGACATGCTTTGTCTCTTATGCGATAATCATGCATTGCACAGCCCGCGAGGCGCCTGCTGATTGCTCCAGTATCTATGGGGAGTGGCGTGTCGCAGAGCGCTACGAGCATTCATACACCTTTATTTTTGTATATCCCCTGTCTACGTCTTCCCTACTCGTCCACGACCATAGCTCCGCACACCTCCCGGTGCGCCTCTCTGTCGCTCCCCTCACAAGCACCCCCACAGTACCACACCTCTCCGCACCCTCCACAGGCCCTCAGGCGAAAACTGACCCCGTAGCAAAACTCACACTTCCGCGGCACCTCCTTTCCAGCGCCACCTTCCGCGCCCTTCTCCTGCTCCTGCGTCTGCATGAACGGATTCTCCATGCCCTCATACTTCTCATATCCCTTCGCAATCCCATCCGCCTTGATCGCCTCCCAAGTCGCCGCCATATTCTCCGCCGTGAAGCTGCTATCCTTGATAGCGCGGTAGTACTCGTGCTTGAGCTTGGCAGTGGCGAATGTCGCCCCATGCTTCTTGATCTCCTTGATGCGGCCACGGAGGAAATGGTCCATAGCATGAATGTACTCAATGTCTAGATCCTTCCCATCCGCCCGCGCGATCAGAACCGTGTCCCAGAATTTCCATCCCCACGCTTCGCCGAAGGCTGTAGAGCTGGGGTCGAGGTTGGTGAAGAGGCGGTTGGCGACACTGTTGAGGACTGCGTAGGTGTTGTTGATCTTGCAGCGGAAGCTGGAGTATTGGCCTTGGGAGATGAGGATCGGTTGGCCTTCTGTTGAGAGGTTGAGGACCTTTAAAGGGAGGCCGAGCTGTTTGGAGATGGGGGAGGAGCGCCAAATAGTGGTACTGAAGGTTCCGGGGGGTTCGGTTTCGAAGAGGAATGGTTCGAGTGTGCAGGACGAGCCAAAGTTGTTGGCTGCTGGCTTTGAGGTGGCTTTGATGACCCACATCTTGACGGCGGACATGGTGGCAGCGGTAGCGGTGGCGGGAGGAGGATTTGAGCTGACTCGTCTGGAGAGTGGCGACAGAGGAGCAGGAGCTGAGCTGGATTGGATAGTCGGAAAGCTGTGATAGCGGAGCAGTAGCGGAACAGGAGTCGAGCTGGACGGTCGCGAGGGGCTATGGTAGCGGAGCAGGCGTTGAGCTAGCGAGTCTGAAATGGAGTGTCAGTGGCTGTAGAGAATCAAATGATTTCTGGTTATTGTGCAACAGCGTTGGCGAGATGGCTTGATGGCACGCAGTCGCGTGGCAATGGCTATGGCTGGTGTTGGTTCAAGGTGAGGCTCGATAGGTTCCGTGCCGAAGAGCAATGCCAGGGAAAGCGTACGATGGGGGCTATCATTGGCCGAGGCCACAATTAGCTAGCGTGCTTCGGAAGTCATGTGCGATGAGTGAATGCTGCCTACAGGGTCAAACCTCACACAGACAACAGCCATAATCTCGCCCTCGTCGTCTATACCCGAATATCATTACGTAGTGTTCGTCATGGGGTTCTAGCCAGTATCTATCTACGAAGTTCTGCTGTTCGACAGTGCTGTCTGCAGAATGTCAACAGCCCCGATATCGGTCAGCTGGTCCATAACAATAGCCGAATCGCTGCGCTTCACCATAGCTTGGACCGCCACCCATCCCTCCTCGTCGAGTGTGTTGATCGTAGGTGCACGCTTTCCGGGTGTGATCTGCTTGGCCCTGTCGAGGTTCTTGCGCTCGATGTTGTAAGTGGTCAGCACGTACTTCTGCGCGGTGATGACGCCACGAATACGTGCTGTGATCAAGTTCACGAGTTTGGGATCTGATGGATGCTTCGACTTGATCAGAACGGCTGTTGAGTCAACGACCGTTGCGATCGCCTTGAGACCTGCTGCTCGCATCGTTTCTCCGGATTCTAGGAGTTGTGTCAGCTGTTTGCGCGTTTGCAATAGGGAGAACGCAATTGCATACCGACAAGATCCACGATGCCATCTGCAACGCCAAGCGCACATGCTGCCTCAACACTTCCACCTACGAACTTGATGTGGGTCTGGAGTTTTGGCTTGCCATCACCGTTTGCGACCCCACTCGTTTGAGCGGCCGCCTTTGCCTCTAGGCCTCCAAAATAGCTTTCTGCAAGATTCGTGAAACTTGTCACGACGTTCTTGCCAATGAGCTGTTCAGGCGTCTGGATGCTGCCATTTTCAGGCACTTGCACTTGGAGCTTGCACTGGCCGAACTCTAGATCCATGATCTCCTCAATGCCGGTTGTTTCGGTAGCAGGAGAGACTGCCTCGTGCTCTGCAATGACATCGCGGCCCGTGATTCCAAGATCTACACGGCCCTCACCTACGAAGGTTGGGATGTCTGCTGCTGGCAAGAAGATAAGTGCCAATGGCAAGTTCTTCACAAGTGCAATATCAAGTCGGTTGTGTCTGTGGAATTTGATGTCTGATCCCGTCAGGAGGTCGAGACATGCTTGATTGAGGCGACCCTTCTTTGGGACTGCGAAGAGCAGTCTATCGTTAAGGCTGTCGAAGGCATGGATTAGCGTAGGCAACGAGCGGGAGTAACGTCGCTCCATGGTCAGTGGTGGTACAGTGATATGGAAGAGGAGGGGAAGAGAAGACATACTGGTTGACGAGATCCATTGTGCTACTGCACCTAGCAGACTAGTACGTGGAAGGTGTTTGTTCGTCCTGAAAACTGCCACGACACACGATGAACTGTTGTGACTGTGATTGCGGAGATACTTCGGATGGACTTTAAGCACGTGCGGACCACTCGGACACAACTACCCAAGGTCGATGCCTCAGAAGCTATATGGTATATCTGTTATAGCAATGATGGTATTGCAATAACTGAGGGTGAGGGATTCACTACGTTGTGCTGAGCTGCCAATCAGAGCACTTCAATGCCAGCAAAAATTCATCTGGCAGAGTTCGGATCTTGCCGTCCTCCCGCACTGTTCCTGCCTTGATGCCTGATCGCACCTGCCAAGATTCGCCGAACTCCACATACCAAATTTACCTCGACTTCTCGACCGACGACATCGAACAGCCACGCCGCTTGACTCCATCGCGCAGACAACTCACGATTATCTTCACCGACAACCCGACACCGTCGAATACATAGCGCAAAGATGGATTCCGCAAAGTAAGAGAAATGGGCAAAAGAGAAACCTGGATAAAATGCTGATGGCAGCGCCATAGGGTCCCAGTCAAGCTTGTCAAGGTCACCCGCGTCCTTGGTCGCACCGGTACGGAATATATGGAGTGATTTTGTGTAGAACTGGAGGTTCTAACATATGCCAGGCTCCCGTGGTGGTGTGACCCAGGTCCGCGTCGAGTTCATGGACGACACTACCCGTAGCATCATCCGCAACGTCAAGGGCCCAGGTATGGACTGGTGGGCGGATCTTCGCGGGAATCTGGACACTAACACCTCTGCAGTCCGTGAGGATGACATCCTTTGCCTGCTCGAGTCTGAGCGTGAGGCACGAAGACTCAGATAAGCTGGACACGATGCGAGGAGGGGCGGACGAAAGATGGACAGCATGGTGGTCATGATACGAAGACATTTTCAGCGGAATGCAACAAACGGCGTTTGCGGCTATGACATGGCATGGGCATGTATGCAGTGACCGGAGCAGTCACAAATTCTTCAGCAGCGCCATTTGCGGCTCACTACAACGACTTCGAGTTCTGATCCCTCTCAAAAGTGACGTTTTCTGGTCTCAAAATGCCTGCGGTTTGCTGTTTGCTGTTCGCTGAACGTGATGTATAGCACCTTGAGGCGTACCTCCATCCTTTGATGGTCTCACCTGCTTTGCCAAGCGTCAGGACGAGAAGGAGTAACCTCCTAGAATGGAAGGTTCTATTCCGAGATCACGACTTGCACCTCTAGCCTGGCCTTGCCAATCTTCGACCATTGACCCAAAGTGGTATCGAAAGAGTTTTAGCATCACAACTGCATGCGTGGAGGTCTCATCACCGAGCATCTCCGGTCTGTACTGATTTAGGCACCATCTGCCAGTACCCGACGCCATCAGGCTCAACCAGGACTCGGAAACCCGCATGAGGACACGCGGCCGCTGTTCTCCTGCCTATAGCGATCCAAAAGTAGGACAAATGAAAGTGGCGTCCTTATAGACGTACGCGTTGCACGACTCAGTCTGGCCGTGGCGCTCTCAGTCACGTTTGTGCCGAGACAGCATAATCTCACGGCTCAGCATCTGTTCCACGAAGCCTGCTTCCGAGACTGCACGAAGGGCATTCAGAGTCGTGCGAACATTAGAGACATCCCTTTCCGGACTGCAATCTCAATTGTACATCCGGCTTTCAAAATCACCACCCGCACACCGCCACGACAGGCTGGCGCGACCTTGCCAATCTACATGTACCGACATGACCTGCACACCCCTGCCGAGCGCGAGGGTACCCACTAGTGCTGTCAAATAGAAGTAGCACACTGCCTCCAGACGTCCACAGTGGAATAAGGGGATGTCAACTGCCTTTCAGATGGCGCTGGTCTCGACTTGGGGCTTGCAGGTGCTGCTTTGAGCAGGCGCAGTTGTACCGAGACTTGCTACACGAGCGCGCATTGCTAGTCGCGCTTCTGTGGTCGAAACAATGATTCTCACGAGCTTGGGACAGTCGACGAGGCCAGAGCTGTCTATGGTGATTGACAGCAGCCTTTCGAGACCCTCTCGTCTACGCAGCCTTTCTTGTTGCAAATCGACTTCGGCATCCCTATAGGTTCCATGGCAAGTTTGCTTGACCATGCTACCAAGGGCCAAGGCCCCGACTTCTGGTAGACTTCTGGACTCGATCTGAGCGACGAACTGGAGTCGAGATGGTCGCCACGGAGATGATCTGCAGCAGCCAGTGTCCCTCTAGTTCCTCGCTCTTCTCCGTCATATAATCTTGCAATATCGACTGTCGTTGCTATCCAGGCAGGGCAGGAGACCTCGTTCTTGTCATATTAGGAGTCATGATCTGCATTGCGCATGAGTCCAGCATAGTGGAACATCTTCGAGCATCATCGAGCGTCGCTCTCCTCCGTGTCATCTACCTGAATCTCACAGCCTCATCGATCCCGCCAGAATCCGATGGACTGTAAGTAAAGAGATCAAAATCACATCCTAAAACTCAGCCCATAACCTAAGCGAGCTGAACGCCCCAAGTATCAAGACTAGCACGTGATAAAGCGAAGGTGTGGGTTCCCTTTCCTATCTAGCGCGTAGGCGGAAGAATCGCACCATGCCTTAGCCGCGCGTTAGCAACTTCTGCCATGCACAAGTCGGCAACCTTAACATCACCAAACAGCTTGACAAGCATTGGCGATAATCTAATAACTATGCTACGCTGGCTGCTGCATGCATCATTGACGATCTTCCATTCTACGAGCTGTGACGAATGAGAGCTACGCTGGTCATCGGCGTGTCCTTGCCAATTTCATGGAATGTGCGTCGTCGGCGCGGCATAAAACGCATAACGGCCAATATCAAGGCATTGATCCTCGGTCGGAACGTGGGCTTCGCACCCATCTTCCGGCACCTTTAGGCGCAGCGGGTGTCTGCATCTCATCTCCGTTCGTGTCTGGTGCGGTCACCGTGACATAACGCTCTACAGATCTATGAACCATAGTCTCATCTGGATCATCAAGGCTGTGCAAATTTGACCTCCGGCGTGAACGAGGAGACGGTCAACCCACCAACATCGAGTCGTCGACACGCTGTCATAGTCAACGTATGTTAATCCGTCTGATGGGTTGCCTCAGTCCAAGCAATGTAATTTGACGCTGCTACACGTCTGTATCCTCGGTCTCGGGGGGACATGCAGTTACCCGTTCGGCAAACCTTACAACCTAGCCAACCTAGCATCTGTCAATCTCGGCGGCAGCATCCGTATCGCGCTATGTGCTTCTACTGGCTCTCAGGCTTCCACGCTGCCTGCACGGCGCGGCACTGGCTGATGAACGGTGACTTACATGAAGATCTCTATCGGTGAAGTGCGAGTAGTTGGAGCGATCCCGACTGGATGCTGTGTCAGGCACCCGTATGCAGAGCATGGATAAGTCATTTCGTAGATTTTGGATGCTGCGGAGTTCGCGATCCTATCTACGATACATTACTAGACTACGAGTTGATGCAGACAGCGCCAGCACTGCCGCGGCCACGGGTTCTCTGAAACTCGTGTGTTGCCGCCCATACTTTGCTATGTTCTGGTTAGTTGCTTGCTGGATTTTCCCCTGTCGCTTTCGAGATGCCTCGTTCAACGACGTGCCCACTCCGGTGTCCTTGGTCATGGACGGAGTTTTACCGAATTCTCGATGCGGTCTGCTTGCGTCCGCGTGTTGCTTACTCCTGTTTGTGGTATTAAGTCATGCGGGTAGTTTGAGAATGAACAGGGGCTCTTGTCATAGAGATGTTGATTGGATGCCCATGAGAAAGAGCGTCCTGTCTGGTCTTGGGGGTCCATTTGTCGAAGAAAATGCCGCTGGTGGAAAGTAGAGCGCACCGTCTGTGATATCAGAAGCATTAGAGTCGATCCGAAGTAGGATCCGCTCGAGCAGTCCATCGGCACCTAGTTGTGGTAGGCCACCTCGTAGACTGACCATGCGTTGTAGGCCAGTCATATGAGTGTGGAATGTGTTGCGGTCACCGAATAAGAGCTCGTACGTAGCCATCTTGCCAACAGCAGCAATCATGACATCGCTCGTAGCCCGACCGTTCGGACCGTGATCTACCAGCGCGCGGTTGATTTCCTGTATCGCCATGCCTCGCAATTGCAGTAGGTTGATCTGATGTGGTTGGCTCGGCCGTAGCTTGTTCCAGTGGGCCGCCGCTGTCAGGATCAACGCATGCAATGGCGCGGGATCTGAGAAGACCAGAGTCAAGAACTTGTCCCTCAATAGTGCGCGTGACGCCGGATCCGTTGTCGGTAGGTCAATTGACATCGAGTTGACATAGTGATCCTGTGATAGGTCAGCAAGAGCAATGCTCAACGTTCAGCATCTTCACGCACCATGATCGGCCGAAGGTACGGGTGCCATTCTTCAGGATACACTTCGAGAGGGTTGATCCGAGTAAGAGGTGGTGGTGAGCAAGCCAGCGTCGCTAGCGTGCTGTTTTCAGGACTGCTGGTCTCTGATGGCCCCGATGACTCTGCGTATGATGTTCGCCGACTGTTAGGTACTTGGATTGTGGGTGAGGTGAGACCGTCTGGCGATGATGCCTGTTGGTCTCGTCGTGTTTGCTCTGCTGCTGCACGTTTTCGCTGCTTCTCATGCTGCTTCGAGGTGACATGACTGCGAACACTCCTCCTCGTCGAAGCGTTCTTTGCGTCCTTCGGGTTGGTGAAGTTCAGAAAGCGAAAGTCGATTGATTCAACGGCTGATCCAGATTTGCTGCCTGAGGGAAGTTTAGACTCTCCATGCATGTCGGACTTGATACCGCAACGGGTGATTGTGGAAGAGAAGAACGTACTTCCACTCTCGGAGCGGCTAGACGCCGGCGAGGCAGGGCCGCTTCCGGCCGAATATGCTCTTGACAGCTCGGCGTTGCGTTGGCTGGTCATGGTCCTTGTTATTGGCGTTGGCTGAATAGCTGAATGTGAGTTGAAGATCAGCATATCTGTATGAGACAGGACAGTATAGGAAATAGTGGTCGAAGATATACTATATCAATAGCCAGGGGCTGTTCTCGTGAAGCGAACACAGCATCATCATCGAAGCTGGCCAAGCGAGTATGGCTCCAATACATTGTGCCAAGCATACTATTGAAATATCCATGGTGGCGACGGTTTCGTGCCAATGCAGGCCTGTAAGGCATCGTCGTCTACAATAAGGTCCACTCCAGGATGTCATGCATAAGAAGTGCGGCAGTGGATTTCGTGGCTCTTCAACGGCGGCCGACGCGGACGGTTGAGTGAGACCTGTGTGCAATGCGTGCTCTGCATGATTATTGGCCTGAGGCGCTGACCAGCTGCAGCTACTGGTGCGCGCCATGTCAGTATAGGTCGTCAACGATCGTTTCGGAGGATTCGTTCGTCCTCCTGCTAGCCCACACAAGCTACACTCCGGCGTATGTGCGCCTCAGCCGCGAGCTTTGGTTCCTTCCTAAGAGAGAAGGTATCGCCACTACACTGTGGCGAAAGCTGAACCAAGGACCGCCAAAGACTGCAGTGCGTGAGAGGGTTGCGGGGTGAACTGCTTACTAGGTAGCCAGATACTCGCGTGCTGTACCAGCGTCGCATGGTCTCGCATAGCTATTGGCTCATTGGGAAAATTTGCGATCCCCTTGCAAAGCTGCAAGTGAAGTGCCATGAGCTAGCTGTGTTGATGTTGGCGTGGGTCCACCGAAAGGCCAAATCGGTGGGAATGAGGCGCTTCATTTCACCAGTTCGTCTACACCGAGTCCTTGGAGAGACCGACCCGAAAGTGCGGTGGGCGATTTACTCAGGGTATCCTGCACGATCGCGATCCCGTCGTACATCGCATACCAGCGACCTGGTGCAGTCGTATGGATTGTCGCCCAGCATTGGTGCTAGGGTGCAACAGCGAATGAGGCTTCCCAAGTGGCCGCGGCCCACGAGTCTACAACGTGCATGCCGAGCCACAGGTACAGCTTTGCTGATATCTTTTTGGGCTCCTGCATGCGCCCATCTTGGTTAGCATCGAAGCACAAATGAGAGATTTGGTCGTGATAGCGCAGGAGAACAGCGCGAAACGCAGAGATGTGCCGAGAAATGTCAAAGCAGAGCGCGCCGTCGTGCGGGATCGGGGTGGCTTAGTCCTGCAGGTAGAACTACGCGCAGCTAGATCTTCGATGTGCATTTCTGCACATCATCTTCCGTAAGCAGTCAAAGTCCCTCTTACGCTGCAGACAGACGGCAACTGAAGGTGTCGATGGTGTGTTGCAAGCTGCCCTGAGACACATTGTTTGTTTTTGGAGCACGTAGATCTGCGGTCGGCGTAGGCGAAGTGGACCACAATCTTGAGACCGGAGACCTCCGCTCTCTCGATTTCCTACTTCGATCGTTGTTCCCGAAACAGCGGCTCGGTTTGTTGCACAAGACATCTTTGGAAGCGAAAGAATGCCAAGTGTGGCTTCGTGCGTCAAAGAAGGGCATCCGCCTTTGCGGACCGAGTGAAATGCCTTGGCCATTGAGGATTCTCACGTCACGATGTTGCCGGGATCCCACATCACCAACCCGCAGGCATCCGCTTCAGACAGCAGCATTCGATAAGAATAGAAGGCGTACAACGCGCGTGCGCATATGAGTGTGCATTCTCGCGGCTCGCCTGTCCCCATTGCTGTGACACCGCAGCAGAACGAACCACCAAACTTTTCGCGGGTGTCTCCATGATGGCGGTGACGGTGGAGCAGACCACGGCAGACACGACGACGGCACGGGCTCAGTCGCACCGAGGACGCCGTCAAAGCAGGAACAAGAAATCAGACCCTTTTCTGGACCTGTCAGACGAAGCGCTCAAGCTTCCCGAGCAGCCATCTCCGAATACCAGTGGCCCAAATGGGCACGCCAACGTCGAATCGCGCCTTGCAGATGTATCGCTCGCCCTGTTCGGGTGCTCGACAGCAGTGCTAATGCTTTTCTAGCTTGTACTCACCCCTCTCAACGTGATATCTTTCATTGTGTCGCTGTTCGTTGTCGAGCGTCAACAGCGCCAATGGCGTCTGTCACAACATGCACTACCGCAAGAATCGTCTGCCTGGGCTCAATTCGGGATGCAAAATCCTGAGCCATACCAAGAATCACGAGGTACAACCTGGCATCCCCGCCTAAGTTGGAGGCGCCGCAAGGTCGCTAAAGCTGAACTGGCGAATGTATTTGAAATGAGAGGGCGAGTTGTCATGGCGCTTGTCACTTGGACACTGGTGGGCTTTGTGGCCATCGCATATGCCGCTCGAACGATGTATCAATGGGTCTTCTGATAGCATCATACCATCATCAGTCATTTGAAAATCTTCCTGAGAAGTACCATCATACGCTTCAAGGGATGTACAATCTCCAGGACAGCGTAGGAGACACAAGTCTGAAGTGGCCTGATCTGTGTTGCGATTGCGGAGAGTATCGGGCGCTGATCTAGGGAACGGCGTCGTGCGGTCGGTCGTCATGACCACGGACAGCTGAATGGCATGTTCGTCCGCGAAGGCGTCGAAGTTGAAAATTCTGCATGGGATGTTGTCATGATGTTTGTCTGGTTAAAAGACCTGATTTCGGTATGTCTTTGGGTAAGTGAGCGCAAGGCGTTGCGGCGCTCGGCTGCTCGACCTCAAGTGACAGACGAGCGCAGTTGGTTAGTTCTATTAGGATGCAAAACTTTAGTTCCAATCTCACGACGTGTCGTCTGATATGTGAAGTCATGACGGGACTCGCGACTCCTCCTGGTTCCAAGCGGCGTGTGTGGCGCATGGCTTTCTGCTGCGATACCTGTGATTGATTCTGAAGCATGACACTTCGCACTGGTTCAGAGAGCCAACGGATTGTAACAATCGTTCCATAGCTTTCCGGACAGTCACGGCCTCATCTGGTCCTGAATGCGAGTCCCATGTCAGACTGTCAGGCACGCACAGGCTGAGCGAACGACGTCCTTGATGACCAGGGTCTCTGCCCATCGAGGTTCTTCTCTGCATCACCATCGTGTGGACGGGGCCGCCTGGACGAGTAGTACTAACGCTCCCAACAATGTAGGGTCTTCGTCCTGATATTTTGCATCACACCTACCTACACATGTCTCTTGTGTGCTCAACAGGATCGCATCATGTCCACACCTTAACAGTAGCCATACATGCCTGGTCAGCTGTGCTGTGAGTGGTTGTCTCATCAGTGTACCAGATCATGCGGCCAACATGACGGTCGGCTAGGACTGAGATTGTTGACCTGATGATGAAAAGTAGTGACGATTAGGGCAGGCATGCAGAACAGCATCTGGTATCAGCACTGTCTTGCACGCAGTCCCACAGTACGACCGACATGTCATGGTCAAACCCTTTTGATCATGTCGTTCATGGAGCGTTGCCTCCGCGGGAGGCTTGTGGCAAGAGAAATCTTTAGTGGTACCAGGCATCACTGAGGCAACCACGAGGACTTCTGACCCTTAGGCGCCGACGATAAGATTAGGAAGCCCTGCAGAAAATAGTTCGTTGCGAGCATCCTCGATCATTCTAACTGCATCTCACCAACCAGCGTGAGCACTTGACGCGTGCTAACACGTCTCCAAGTCTCTTGCTCGCGTAGACCCTGTATTGCCCGAGGCTCTTCTGGAGCTTGTTGGCTGTCGAGATGGTGTCCTTCTCCTGCGAGGTAAACGAAATACATGAATGCGACTGAAACCACTATGCTGACATGCACAGGGCTGTGGAGATGTCTTGACCAAGAAGAAGCTCGATCCGCATCGCAACCAATGTCGCGGCGCCTCATTCACATGTCTGGACTGCATGACTTGGTTCCACGGAACAGACTATAGATCACATACGTCCTGCATAAGCGAAGCACAGAAGTACCAAGGACATCTCTATCGACCGGAGAAGGACAATCAGAACAAGAAGGCCAAGACTGAAAAGCGCAAGTCAATGAACGGATCGCAAGCAATGACGCCCAAGGGCGCCTACGTGGAGGATGCGCTGGAGGGAGATGACATGAATGCAGTGGCTGTCGTCGACGTCCCGCCTCGAGCACCGACTCCACCACCAGCGCCTGAGGCACTTCCGGAAAGTGTTAATGTCTTCGACTTCCTGGTCAGCGACGCAACTCCGAAAGGTGCTGTGCAAGCACCGGCCGGGCGAAAGATGCTAGAGGAATCACAATACTCGCATTACTCGCAATACTCCAATGGCAACGGTTCGAGGTACCTTCAACACGGCTTCTCATACGGCAATGCTCCTCTACAGCCTGCCTTCGAGCGCTACGACTCCTGGAATAGCATGGCCAACATGGTGCACGACTCGCAAGATTCACAAGGCCTCATGCCTCCGCCCTACACCACACCTGTGCCGAAGGAGCACAAGAAAGAGAAGAAGGACAAGCGTACTGGTGAGAAGAGGAAGCGCAACGTCGACGATCTAGACCTGTCAAGTGTCAAACGACCAGTTTCGCGCGATCAGCCAATGTCAGCAGCACCGCAAACAAGCGGCAGAGGGCTGCACTCAGGCTTGACAGGTGGTCTGCAGCGCCTGGTCACGGACAACGACTTCTACGAGGATCGCATCGAAGCCGGTCCAACACCGATTAGCCCTTCGAAACGCAGTAAGCGGGAGAAAGAAGCCAAGGAGGGCGCCGCAGAAAAGGAGGCCAAGAAAGAGCGCAGGAAGTCATCCTACGTGAAGAGCTGGAACGATACCGCTTCGAAAGCACCTTCGAGCAGACGCGACCGTTCGCGAAGTCCAATTAGCGATCGTCACCGCAGAAGCCGCCGTGACGACTCTGTCTCGTCAGAAGATCGCTCGCGTGTCAGCCGACGCAAAGCAATCGACTGTCCAGATCGGCCAGGCTCAATCCAGCCGACCACTTCCAACACTATAACTGTCTTCAAGTCGCGAGCGGACCATTTCATGTCTCTGGTCAACAAAGGTCCCGAGAGTGAGCGAGGTATCTCCATCAACAAGGCTCTGAAGCGCTTTCATCGTGACCGCGATGCTCTAAGAAGCGATGAGAAAGAGGAGGAAGACAAGGAGCTATGGAAGTCCTTGCGCATGAGAAGGAACTCCCGAGGGGAGATTGTACTTTTCCAGGAGCGTTGATTCTTCACGGCTTTATTGATGATCCCGTGGCGCGACTGCTTGGACAACGGGACGGCGTTCAAGGCCTCGGCATTACTTTGCATACGTCCGCTTCGTGCTGAGATTGACAGTGGCTAATCCTCCTGCATGTATACCTACTATATCTCGTACTGTATCTGCTTCTGGGAGCTTACCATTGAGCCTAAGCTCAATGCAGCTGTGTCTGCCTCATTGGAACGCACGTGTCACAGACGGGTGTGCTAGATGAACAATTGCAGTCGACGACGTTTCATACGCGGAAAATATATCTATCTTGGTAGCGATGCTGTGGGTTGCGATGCTGTGCGAGATCAAGTCAAGAGGACCATGGAGATCCTGGTACCGCCTGCGTGGGAATGACGTTAGTCCGTGCGGCGCAAACAAGAAGTGGCAGGCGCAATAGCAGACGAGCTCCATCTTCTAAACTTCTTCCATCGACATACCGTTTCAACACAATATCGAGCCATCGGCAGAGCATCAAGACTTTCAAAACACCGGAGACTTTGTAAGCAGCGTCATCAAGCTCCCCAATCTCTACTGTATAGTACCGGCAAAAGTCCGGGTCCAGCAGCTTGGAAAGCGTCTGTGGCTGGGCTCAGGCGAACATGGACATCCGCAAAGAAGGCGGCAACCGCTCTTCTGGCTCAACCTCTGGCCGACAAGTCTTAGGAGCTTTCATCCCGGCGCTGGTTGTTGCGATAGCCTATGCCATCGTCTTCATTCTAGTCCGGAACCAATTTCGGAAAGTCTACGCCCCAAGGACATTCCTGGGTACAATACCAGAGAAAGATCGAACGCCAACATCACGAGCGGAGCAATGGTGGTGGTTCAAAGACTTCAGGAAGCTACCGGATCACTTTGTACTGCAGCATAACTCGCTTGACGCCTTCCTCTTTTTGAGATTTTTACGTCTTTTGATGTACATTTGCCTCGGTGGAGCTCTCCTGACATGGCCGATCTTGTTCGCAGTCAATGCTACAGGTGGTGGCAATGCGACTCAACTGGACAGACTGAGCATTGGAAATGTCTCGAAAAAGGGACATCTCTGGGCGCATACTACTGTGGCTTGGCTCTTGTTCTTGGGCATCTTCTGTGTCATCGCTAAGGAACGGCTGCATCTGGTCGGTGTGCGGAAGGCATACTATCTAAACGACGCTTATGCCTCGAGACTATCTGCTAAGACTGTATTGTTCATGAATGTGCCGAATGAGGCACTGCAACCCGGGAACTTGAAGCAGTTTTTTGGCAAGGACGCGGTGCGAAGCTGGCCAGTAAAGGACATGGGCGATTTGGAAGAATTGATGGAGAAGCGCAACGCAGCAGCTTATGGTCTGGAGTCGGCAGAGATGGATATGATCCAGAAAGCTGTGAAGAAGCTAAGCAAGAACCAGCAACGAATCAATGGCCGCGCTACCAACGTCAATGAAGCGGAGGAGCAATCACTGGTGCCTAAACCGCAGCGGCCTACGAGCAGAAGGCCACCCGTCTTCGGGTCTAAAGTGGATCGCATCACAGAAGCTCGCAACCATGTTCTCGAAATCGCCGACACGATCGAGGCACGCCGTGCTGCTCCAAGTCGCAACGTCGGCAAGGAGTCAGCTATCTTCGTGACATTCGCCAGCCAACAAGCTGCACATATTGCTTTTCAGGAGATCTCATTCCAGCCCAGGATTCCACTCCAAGATCGCTTCCTTGCAGTCCAACCAGGGGAGGTATTGTGGAAGAACGTCCAACTGCCTGTGGCTGTTAGAATCTCGAAGTCATCTTTGGCATTGGCTTTTGTGGTAGCATTCACGATATTCTTCTCTATCCCGGTCGGTATACTCGGTACATGGAGCAACGTTGCAAAGCTCGCCGACGAAGTCAAGTGGCTCGAGTGGCTGAACAAACTGCCAAATTGGGTGCTCAGTTTGCTTACTGGTCTGATACCACCTGCTCTCACCAGCTGGTTCGTCTCATACGTGCCAAAGCTATTTCGACATATCGCAAAGCTGTCTGGTGAGCCGACCGTGCCACAAGCTGAGCTCAAGACGCAAGCATGGAACTTCGTGTTCCAAGTCTTCCAAGTGTTCTTGGTCACTACAATCTCCTCAGGAGCAGCCTCTGTGGTCCAGAGAATTGCACAGCATCCAGATCAGGCGCCTACGCTGCTAGCCGAAAATCTGCCAACGGCCTCGAACTTCTACCTGACATATTTCATCCTGCAAGGCTTGGCCAGTCCTGCCTCAAATATTCTGGACTATACCGAGACGCTCGAATACCTTTTCTATGAGCATTACTGGGACAAGACGCCTCGTGAGAAATTTCAGACCTACGCTGAGATGCGAGGCACGCCGTGGGGAGCATGGTTCCCGAAGTTCACGAACTTTTTCGTGATCGCAGTTGCGTATGCTTGCATCCAGCCTATGATCATTGGCTTTGCAGCTATCGGCCTCTTCTTGTACTACAACACGTATCGATATAGCCTGCTTTATGTCCGGCAGACAAAAATAGATACCAAAGGCGAAGCATACAAACGTGCACTACAGCAGATGCCGACCGGTTTGTACTTGGCAGAGCTATGTCTGATTGGCTTGATGGGCGCACGTGGTGCAGTAGTGCAGACTGCTCTCATGATTACGTTGCTTGTGATTACGGCGTTAGCGAACCTCGTCCTTGACAGAATGCTAAAGCCACTTGAGCTGTACTTGGGAGTCGACAAGTGGCAGGAGCAGGAGGTCCCTCTTCTTGCCGAGCAAGATGGAATTGATCCGAACGACCAAGCAGCTCTGCACGCAGCATCTCATGGCCGTCGCCTGAGACTGAACATCCTACCCAAACCGGCGCCACGCAAACTCAGCGACTTTTTTGACTCGATCGTCAGCGCTGCCCGGGATCAAGTACAGGTATGGCTTGACGAGCCTGGTCCTAGCGATGGCGACTCAGTGCAGCTGAGTGAAGCCGACATAGACAAGGCATACATTGCACCAGCGTTCACATCAAAGACACCGAAGCTATGGATACCGCGAGACACGCTGGGAATCTCGAAGCAGGAGATTCAGCAGAACGACGCCGTCGGCCTTTCTACGACGGATGATGCAGCGGAAGTGGACGAGAATGGCAGGCTACACTGGAACCACAATTTCGAAGATGTGCCGATCTTCTCAAAGCCCAAGGTGTACTGAGCGCACGTTAAACGATGCTGGGGTGTGCGAATCGAAAGCTCTTAAGACTGCGTGACTGAGGACCCAAAGCAGGGTTTCAAGCACAACGGTTGTAACAGAAACTAACGACAGTATGTAAAGTACAGCATTCCGACCGAATCAGAATGAGGAAAACAGACAGATGACATGACTCTGATATGACTTCACTGAATCTCTTATAGCGTGTCGTCGGCACGATAGTCGGACTGCAGCGTGATGATACAGCATGGATGATCGTGGCTCATACTGCAGGTGCACGGACCGGGGAGCTGTCTGTTTCGCCGTTGACGTGCCAATCTCCATAAACTTGAAAACTTGACGGCGAGCAACAACGACTCGGCATACCGACGCCCATCGATCACATGACATTCTGCCAGAACTTGACGTCAAGTCCAGAGTGAACCTGCCCGTCACGCCCACGTCTCTGACCTTACCTCACAAGGCAGATGATTGACAGCCACATGCATTGTATGGCGAAACATCACCCAACTTGAAGCAAGCGCCTCATGGACGAGAAAGAGGCCGCAGCGGTCACCACTGAGAAGTCGGTTCTACTATTACGCGCACACGACACGATTGCGCGTTCGAGATTCACCCTTTTCTGCAAGAAGCACAAGCTCTTCTGCGGCATCATGGTCACAGCGATTCTGTTCCTGCCGCTGCTCGGTCTGCTGGCATTGATACCCGGACATGCCAGAGGAGATTATACGAGCCCGGTTATCTATCCTTCACGTAAGTATGCGAAAATCGTCAGTGGGCGGATGGCACTTCGATGAGAAGATGTTGTGCTGACGCGGCGATAGCACAAGGATATGGCGCTGGCAACTGGTCCGTTGCGTATGAGAAAGCTCATACGATGGTCACTAAGATGACGCTCGAGGAAATGAACAATATCACGATCGGCTATTCTACTGAGCATACTGGATGTGTCGGCCTGTCCGGTTCTGCTCCCAGTGTCGGCTTTCCTGGATTTTGCTTGCATGACGCCGGCAACGGCGTGCGAGATACCGATGGGGTGAATGCGTACGCTTCTGGCATCCACATCGGAGCATCTTGGAACGTATCACTGGCTTACCAGCGAGCTGTTTTCATGGGTGCAGAGTTCAAGAAAAAAGGCGTGAATGTCGCGCTCGGACCTGTCGTGGGCCCCATCGGTCGCACTGCAACGGGTGGTCGTAATTGGGAGGGATTCGCTGCAGATGCGTACCTAGACGGCATCATGGGAGCACAGTCTGTTCGTGGGCTGCAACAGAATGTGATCGCTAGCGTGAAACACTTTGTGGCCAATGAGCAGGAGACAAATCGAAACCCCGTCTCTGACGACGATGGAGTAATTGCTTCTTCGAGCTCGAATCTGGATGATCGAACGATGCACGAGCTGTACTTATGGCCATTCCAGGACACGCTCTATGCTGGAGCTGGCTGCGTTATGTGCGGCTACAATCGCATCAACAACACGTATGCTTGTGAAAATTCAAAGGCGATCAATGGGCTTCTCAAAGGCGAGCTCAACTTTCAGGGCTTCGTGGTGAGCGATTGGGCTGCACAACACAGTGATATCGCATCCGCGAACGGCGGCCTGGATATGGCAATGCCAACCACGACTTTCTGGGACGATGACTTCCTGGCGAAAGCCGTGAACGACGAGACCCTGAACAGAACAAGGCTGGTGGATATGGCGGCTCGGATTGTTGCCACTTGGTACCAGTTCGGCCAAGACAGCCCGGACTTCCCGAAGACCGGTGTTGGAATGCCGCCAGATCTTTTGAAGCCTCACGACTATATTGATGCCAAAGACCCGGCCTCGAAGCAGTCACTACTCCAGCAGGCCATTGAAGGTCATGTGCTGGTGAAGAACAACAACGATGTTCTGCCACTGAAGAAGCCAAAGGTTCTGTCAGTCTTTGGCTACGATGCTCCTGTGCAGGTACACTACATGCCAGGCGATGCGGACTGGGCCCAGAACAGAGAAATGCTTGGTCTCCAGCAACCACAGGAACAGCAGCTTGCTGCCAACGAGCCGATGGACAATGCGCCGCAGACCGCCATGGGCGTACTTATTGTTGGCGGTGGCTCCGGCTCAAACACACCGGCATATATCAGCAGTCCTTACGATGCACTTCAGTCGAGAGCGTACGACGACGACACGGCGCTCTTCTATGACTTCTCGTCACTTGAGCCAAGCGTTGTTGCTGCGTCTGATGCATGCCTCGTATTCATCAACGCTTACGCTTCCGAAGCATGGGATCGTCCTGGCCTCGCTGACGATGATTCTGATAACCTCGTCAACAGCGTTGCTCGTCAATGCAACAATACGATAGTGGTCATTCACAACGCTGGCATCAGATTGGTCGATGGCTTCATTGATCATCCAAATGTTACAGCGGTCATGTTCGCACACCTTCCCGGCCAAGACGCCGGTCGGTCTGTGGTACAGCTCCTCTATGGCGATGCATCGCCCTCTGGAAGGCTCCCATACACAGTCGCCAAGAAAGCATCCGACTACGGCGAGCTCCAGAAGCCATGCGAGGACGATTCTCGCTCGCCGCAGTGCGATTTCACCGAAGGCGTCAACATCGACTACCGCAGCTTCCTTGCCCGGGATATTGAACCCCGATTCGCCTTCGGCTATGGACTCACATACACGTCTTTCGAGTACTCATCCCTTAACATCAATCTCAACGCTACGTCGACGGCCAACGCCGTCAGCACCGCAGGTGTATACACGATCGGCACCACCAACCAAAACGCCGAGAGGAACGACGTTGGAGTTGGTGGACTCTCGTCGTTGTTCGAGAGTATGGGCAGTATCACCGCCAACATCCGTAATAGCGGATCTGTCGCTGCTGCAGAAGTCGCACAGCTGTACTTGGAGATCCCGGTCCCTGACGACGCGAAGAAGGGCATGGAGAACACGAGAGTGCTCAGAGGCTTCGGCAAGTTTATGTTGAGTCCCGGAGACGCTGCGGATGTGAAATTTGACTTACGGAGAAAGGACATCAGTTATTGGGACGTCGGAAACCAGACCTGGATAACGCCGAGTGGCATGTACCAAGTGTACGTTGGGAAGAGTGTACTGGATACGCCGCTTGTGGGGAACTTTCAATTGTATTGATAATATGCGACAAGGCTACTGGATGCTCATGACGTCACGGGGAAAGGCATTAGTTTTGAGTCTACGATAAGATAAGATGGCAGACTAGTAAAAGCTGAATGTAACATCATGCTAGTCAACGATACTCATATGACCTTCCAATTGAGCAGACCATCCGCAAACCAGCCAGGAGATCTGCATGTTGCCACTCTATTTGCATGAAATCGGACATGAAGGGGAAAGAAGCGTGATCATAGTTGTCGTGATCATCACACAGTACAATCGTGACTAGATCTCTCCTCCAATGCTATGGATCTCAACACCGTTTCACACCTGACTTCTGCTCTCCCGCTGACTTCTCATCGCCGCTCAGCACCCATCCAATACGGCTCGCAGACTTCCCAACGTTCGTCTAAAGCAGAGCCACAACAGCCACAGCAGCACCAAGCAGACCGCCGATAGCATAAGGTGCCTTAGTCGCCATTGCACCTGCCTCGTATACTACGGCCCTATCAGCGACACCTGCAGCCTCCTCTACGTGCGTACTCCCTGATTCTATGGCCCTCTCAGCGAGAGGAATGACCTTAGCTGCCGATGTGACGGCCCTCTCAGCTGTAGCGGCCCTCTCAGCGACAGGAATGACCTTAGTCTCCGATGTAGCGGCCCTCTCAGCGACAGGAATGACCTTAGTTTCCGATGTAGCGGCCC